>JZKD02S1910643.1:1764081-1837100 GCA_000966675.3 Picea glauca
TGGCCCTGCCATTGCAGCACCATTAAACCTAACCCTCCTGTCCTTAGGTTTAAGTCTCTCCAAGCCATTAGCCTTTCTCCATTTGACTCCATTAACCCAAGGCACTAGTCTAAAAATACAACGTTGAGCTTTTTGTGCTAAAACAACTCTTTCAAACTCTCTAAATTTGAAACCCTAACTAACCCTAGCGTCTAGACTAACCCTAATTGTTGATGACGTCTGGCCTTATTTGAACCTTTGTTTGGACTAAAAGTTGCGGCTGAGTCATCCATTGATAGCCATAGAGGTATTGAGCAATTTCATTGGTCAATTTAGCCAAACGTCCACCTCTTTGTCTAGCTAACCTAACCCTGACTAGCAACAATATAGGTGACGTCATACTTGCTTAAACCCTTGTTTGGCCTTAAAACGTTGAGGTATAGTCATCTATTTAATAAGACTTTGAGTTGCTGATCATATTCATAAGCTTAATTGACAAAACGTTCTTCTCATTGTCTTCAAATTTGATCTAATAATAGGGCTGACGTCACCTTAAATTTGCAATAGTGACACAGCAACAATATTGGTGTATGAGCACATTTATTGCATTGTGATATAATAAGGATTGATTTACATTGAATGCAAAGTATCATTTTGTACTTATTGAAGAAGTAATTATAAGCCTTTTGTCTTTATTTGCAATCATTGACTTCGTCAATAATTACATTTAATATTGCTCATGTGTTAAAGATAGTCATTAATGTTTTGAAGTACTAACCATTGCAGCACATTTTTAGTTTTATTTGCCTTGTCTCGCAAACAGGTGCCATTCAGTGGAACATCTCTTCTTTGACTATCATTTTGGCAGTAATCTGTGAAGGGAAAGTTTATCTTAACTGTAGAGCCTTTAAGCCTTTGATCCTTTTCCTTCAACACCCCAAATTACTAGGGACGTCTCCCTTGGGATTAGCCACCCTAAATAGAAAGAGCTCCCCATCGAGGTGACAGTGGGTGGGGAAGCTCCTGTTACGCCAGTTTGAGCCTTGACTTCAAGCTACCTAAACCTCTCCTACAAACTGAGCGATAACAAGCCCCACTCCATAGCCTTCACAATATTATCTAGGGAAGCCCACTTGAATTGGAGAAGAGCCAACCAAAAGAAAGAGGAAGAGCTACGGAGGTGACAGTGGTAGCCTTACTAAGTTGCACCAAACTAACAACTAGGTGATTGGGATTTCACACTTTTTATGGGTTCTAGATTTTGTCGTAACAAGTTATATGCACCCTTGAGATATACACGAGACACTTTGCATATTTGTGTATAACGGTTTGAATTCACATGGATGCACATGAATATTTTTTTTCCAAAATTTGAATATTTTATGTATTTTTTGGTTGACTAGTTTTGTGGTATGGTTTTGTGCTCCGGTTTTGTTTTCGGTTTTTGTCCGCTTCTGGTTTATGGGGTCAACCGGTTCGATGACCAGTCTAGTTTTGATAACATTGGTTTAGAGGCTCCACTGTTTGTTGAGATATTTTGGCTAATTTTTACTTGTGACCACATGCCAATCCACCATGTAAAAGCAGTCGAGGCACTTTATGGGTCAACTTGTGGGTAGTTGTGGGTTGTTACACCTATTATTACACTTTATTGTATTTTATTGTATTAAGGTAAGGTCGACCTAATCTCCTCCTTGGGGCTAGCATCTTAACCTTAGTAGAGTGGTATAAAATTTAAATACACCACCTCCCTCATTTTTAAGAACATCTCATTCAAATGAGTTTATTCATTCTTTTTCCTAAGGGCGCCTATACTTGTGTTGCACACTCTCTTGAAGTCATATGTGTTCATCATTAAGGCGTTGTTACATTTCAACTAGTTTATCTTATAGGATTAAGGTTTGTTGGAGAATTCACAGTAGATCCTCTATCAAACGAGAATGCATATTTGTAAGAACATCTCATTCAAATGAGTTTATTCATTATTTTGCCTAAGGGCACCCATACATGTGTGCAACTATACTTGTGTTGCACACTCTCTTGAAGTCTTATGTGTTCATCATTAAGTCATTATTATATTTCAACTTGTTTATCTTATTGGATTAAGGTTTGTTGAAGAAATCATAGTAGATCCTCTATCTCATGATTTATAACATGGCATCAGAGATGGTGTGGATTTTTCTTCCTCTATCCAACACTCTTTAAAGTTTTCAGGTTTCACATGTGTCTCAACAATGAGAGTCACCCCGAACACAAGACCTTATTTCAATTAGCCCTCCTCTACCTGAAAAACACGAGTTTGTACAATCAAAGACTCGTTTTAGCACAATTAATCCCAATGTCGATCGTGACAACTTTCTTTATGCATTGTATGTCTTCTAATGACCCTGGCTTCCCATTATGAGCGAGGTGGTACGAAGATCTTCTATGATAATCTATGGATGTAATGTCGTCTTTGTGGCCCCTTGTTCAGCATAAGGGGTGTTGAGATATTTTGGCTAATCTTCACTTGTGGCCAAGTGCCAGGCCACTATGTGGGTAGTTGAGGCCCTTTATGGACCGACTTGTGGGTTGTTACACCCATTGTTACACTTTATTACATTTTATTGTATTTTAGAGTAATATCATACTAGTCTACTCCTTGGGGCTAGCACCTTAACTTAGTGGAGTTGTATAAATACACCACCTCCCTCATTTGTAAGAATATCTCATTCAAGTGAGTTTATTCATTATTTTTCCTAATGGCACATATACTTGTGTTGTGCACTCTATTGAAGTCTTATGTGTTCATCATTAAGGTGTTGTTATATTTCAACTTGTTTATCTTAGTGGATTAGGGTTTGTTGAAGTATTCACCATAGATCCTCTACTTTATGATTTATAACAATGTCCACATACCACCCGACAACTAAAATGGTGTTGGTGGAAAGGCACCAAACCATGGAGAAGGTTGTATTGACTCTCATTGTAAGCTCATCAACCCCTGTAAAAGCTTCGACACTCCCTGTGAATTGCTTATGTTGTTGCTTTCCCTTCCCCTTCTTCTCAAGGCATGGAGAAGCATATTAACCATTCTTGTGGAACTTGAAGCACTTCGTGTGACTTGAGTCTTTCTTCCCCTAGTTTGAAGATCCTAAACCTTCCTTCTTCTAACCCTTCATGAATCCTCCTTTCTTTCCTCCTTTCCTCATTAATGAAGGTTAGGTTCTGCTTTTCCTCCTCAATCCCTGTGACTTTGACTAAATCATCCCATAGCTTCTCAAAGTAGGGAAGCTTTTCTCGAGTGGAAACTCCCCAAACAAAACGTTGTCAAGAATATTACCCATTCAAGGCTATGAGCACCAACTCTTCACTCTTGACCTCTTCTCCAATAGTTGCAGGTTGATCACAAAGTTTGGCAATCTTCACCAAATAACTAGCTACGGTCTCTATTTTACTCATATGTATGTCATTGAGCTTATTTCTCAAGAGCATCATCCTAATAATGCTTACACTATGATAAGAGTGACTAAGGCATCATACATTTCCTTACGAGTCTTCTATCTTGCAATGTGAGGGATCAAGTGATCTTTCACCAAGTCAAGGATGACTTGCTTTGAGTTGGCCATCTTCTGATTATATTCGGCCAACTTTCGAGCACATGTAGGAATTGCGAACATTGTATCCGCATAGCTCCAAAACTCATGCTCATCTAAAAGCATTTGCACCCAACACTTCCAAGGTATGAAGTTGGAAGGGCACTCTAATCTATTTTCAAATCTTAGACAGAGAGGTCATCCTGCTGCTCTTAGAAGACACTTAACTCGTAAACAAATCAGCTACCTAAAACAACCTAACACGGGTCTTGAAACACTCCAATCTCTAGAGAAAAACTAGGGCATCAACACCCCACAACCACTCACAGGTCTCAATCTGCTTCACTCAACGAAACTCGGGCAACCCACCCCTAAAATTCTTTGGCAAACCCCTTTTAGATGTTGCAGTCCTATTCATACAAAGATTCCTGAAAGTTTCTGCAAAAGCACTCTGATTCCATGTTAAATTTTTCGACCATGGTATGCAGACTTTGCACTTAGAAACTAAACCCTGAATTCTAGGTAGATTAAAACTTTAAACGCCAATCAAGACAATAAATATGAACTACTTTAATCTGATAACACATACTGTTGAAAATAGAAACAGTCAAAATACACCACAACCAGTGAAAACTGCATTTGTATTCTATTACTGCAAAAAAGAAAGACTCACACATAAGCTCATAATGTAATTTCACTAACAAACAAAATGGTGCACCATTTATTCTCCTTTGTAGCTTGGGGAGTAAGAGAGCAATAAATGAATCTAAACACATGCTAATAGTGCCCCTTCTGACTGAGTCAAAGCCTAACCCTAGTCACATCAACTAGTACGCCCTCCTTGGATGGATAAGTGTGCCAGGTTAAGTGCACCTCGACTGCAAGATGAGACGGAGCATAAAAGTATGCATCCCCACCCAGAAATCAACACCCTCTACCTAAGACTGGAAACTCCCCATGCATTGTTAAAAATAATTAAAAAGTACCTAGGCAAGTGTTTCTCCTCACCTAGGCACCTAAGGGGTGAGAAAGTGCCTAATGTGGACCCTAGTCATTTAATTTGTGAAACGCAAATTAAAAGGTGACTTTTTGAGACTTAGGGAAAGTGGGTAAGTAAAGTGATTTTATCCCCACCGTTGATCTCGTCTAATCTCAACCGTTAGATGAGATGACCCTTGAGATTCCCTCATGAGGTCGATTAGGGTAAGGAGGGCGCACCCATTGTTGGGTTGTTGAGACATTTTTTGAGAGAGAACAAGAGAGCATTTTCGAGCTTGAGGAAGAGGCCATTTTTGCAGAGCTAGGGCACGCATTCCAAGGCTGCAAACTAGCACAAAAATCGAAGCATAGGGTACAGCATTGATATCAAGCCATACTGTACGGATTGAGCACGTCGTACAACATTAAAAGCAGGCATAGAAATTGAGGAACGATACAGCTCAGGAGAGAGGCCGTACTGTACGGATTTTCGAGTTTCGTACAGCATGAAGCAGGCACAAAAATCGAGGTAGAAAAGTACAGTCTGTGTTGTACGAATTATGTACAGTCCGTACAGTCCATATGACTTTTACTTGCACAAAAATCAAGGAAAGTTTATGTGGTGTTTTCTAGGTGATTTTGGCATGTTTCCCAAGGCAGTCGTACAGCATTTAATGTTTCGTTTTGAGTTGTGACTGTTGGCACGAATTTCAAGGCAGTTGTATAGCAAGGAGGCACAGAAGACGAGGAGCAAACCTATACATTGTTGCAGAAAATTCTAGAAAGAATTTTGAGGAGTTTTTGCTCATTTCCTATGTGAAGACTTGGCATGGTTATCAAGATAAGTTTGTCATTAAATTTCTGAAGATGAATATGTTGTAACATAATTTCTCTGAAGCTCACACATAATAAAAACTCCCTCTCTCACTAGTTTTCCCCTTGTGGGTTTTTCCAGGGTCGTTGTTAGACCAAAAATCTCTGTGTCATTTTCTAAGTTTTATGTGCTGCTAATATATTTTATTTCTGCATTAAAAACAATGTTCAGAATCCTCATGTTTCAGTTCTGAAATTTATTTTATGCCGAGTTTAATTGGTTGTCATTCTGCTTGGTTTGGGCATTAAACATTGGCTGAAAAATCAGCGAGACTGAAATTGGGTTGGGGTCTGAAATTTTACATGGTATCAGAGCTGAGTTGAGAGAAGCAGAAATATTTCAGCGAGTCAGAAAGTTGGGACAGCAGTCACTTCATCGGACAGAATTTTGAATTTTTCATTTTCAGTAGAAAAGCGTCCATGGCTACAGGTTTGAGGGTTGGGGACAGACTTGATGGGGCAGCAAACTTTGGTGCTTGGAAGGAGAGGATGATCTTGTTGTTGCAAAAAAATGAGTTGTGGGACATTGTGGAAAATACCACAACACATCCTGTGGTGGTACCTACTGATGCTACTCTTCTTGCAACTTACACTAAGAAGAGTATCAAGGCTAAGAGGATTATTCTTGATGCCATCAAGGACCATTTGATTCCTCACTTGACGGGGAAGGCAAATGCCTATGAGATGTGGGAGTCTTTGACAAAATTGTACCAAAGTACAAATGAAAACCGGAAGATGGTTTTGAGAGAAAAACTGAAGAGCATAAAAATGACCAAGGCTGAAAATGTGGTCACATATCTTACCAGGTTGACACAGGTGAGAGATGAGCTTGGAGTTGTGGGGGAGGCCATAGTTGACAGTGAACTTGTGAGAACAACATTGAATGGAGTTTCCAAACAATGGGTTGTTTTTGTAGAGGGCATTGTTGCTAGGGAGAAGCTTCCCAATTGGGAACGTCTTTGGGATGACTTTGTTCAGGAGGAGACCCGGAGAGGTTATGTACATGGCAGTTCATCTACAGGTCATGATGAGGAGAATGTGGCTCTTGCTGCCAACAGCAAGAAGAAGTTCAAAAAGGTTCCTAAGGGAGGAAACAAACCTAAGGGTGAAGGGAAGAAGGACATGAGCAAAGTCAGGTACTTTGCATGCCACAAGTTTGGGCACTATGCAGGTCAATGTCCTAACAAGAAGAAGAAACAAACAACAGCTTCAACATCGGTGGAAGAGTTCTCCACCAAGTTTGACAAGGAATTTTCCTTGGTTGTGTGTCTATCCACGAGGGCCACTCATTCAGATATGTGGTATATTGACAGCGGTGCCTCTCGCCATATGATAGGTGTTCATGAGCACTTGACAGATCTTACTGAGATTGGTGATGTTGAGGTGGTGCTTGGAAATGACCGAGTGGTCAAGGCAATTGGTTGTGGGGCAGTTGGTTGTGGGACAGTATCATTTCAGAGGGAGTCTTTGCCCCCCATGTTGTTGAGAGAGGTCTTATATGTTCCGGGTTTGAAAAAGAACTTAGTATCAGTTTCTGCTATTGAGGAGAGGGGCTATGAGGTGTTGTTCTGTGATGGGCAGGTGCTCCTTTTCCCCAAGGGGTCTAGTATCACTTTGGCCAAAGTGATTGGGACTGGACATGAGAAGTTGTATAAGCTTATGTTCCAACCAGCGAGAGCATTGATTCATACTACCAGCAGCAGTGACCTATGTGAGCTATGGCACAGGAGGATGGCACATTCGCACCATGGGGTTTTGAGGGTACTGAGGGAGATGGTGACTGGAGTTCCTAATTTCAGTACAGAGCACCAGGAGTTGTGCAAGGGGTGTGCTTTGGGAAAGTACACCAAGACTGCTTTTCCTAACAATGACAATAGAGCAACAGTGGCTTGATGTCTTCGGCATCGTTGACTGGTTGTTTATATTATGTTATATTCATTGATGACTTCTCACGAAAGTCTTGGATTTTCTTCATGAAGACCAAAGGACAGTTCTTCAGTCGATTCCAAGAGTTCAAAGCTCTTGTGGAGAACCAGACAGGGAAGAAAATCGGAGTTCTGAGGATAGACAATGGGGGTGAGTATACCTCCAAGGAGTTCATGGACTTCTGTGCAGGAGAGGGCATCAGGAGAGAGTTGACTGTTCCTTACAACCCACAGCAGAATGGGGTCGCTAAGAGGAAGAACAGGGCCATTGTTGGGGTTGCGAGAGCCATGCTACATGATCAGGGCTGCAACTATTTCTTTGGGCTGAGACATGCTACACTGCAGTTTATCTGCAAAACAGGAGTCCACACAGGGGCAGTGGGGAGCAATGAGCATGACTCTTGAGGAGGCTTTTTCTGGGAAGAAGCCTGAGGTGGGGCACTTTCGGATTTTTGGGTGCATCACATATTCACATGTCCCTTCTAAGAAGAGGACAAAGCTGGAGCCCACGGCAGAGAGAGGGATCTTTGTTGGGTACAGCAAGACTTCAAAGGCTTTCTATATATACCTTCCTTCCTTAAGGAAGACTGTCTTGAGGAGGGATGCGAGATTTGAGGAGGACGAAGCCTTTAGGAAGTCACGAGGGACAGAGAGGAGTGAGCAGTCTTCACCTTAGATTCAAGTGAGTCTGCAGCAGACTACAGTGACACGAAGTTCGGGGCCACCAGTTTCGATGACAACAGGTTCACAGGTGACAAGGCCACAGAGTTCAGATTCGCAAGCTACTGGTCCACAGGTTTCAAGATCGAGTACTCCAAAATCTACTTCAGGATCACGGTCTTCAGGACATGGGGTTGAGCAGGGAGAATCCCCTCCACGGGACACTACTTTAGAGAGGAGGAAGCCCAAGTAGCTTCAGGACACTTTGAGGGAGGCACAGGGTTTAATGGGGAATCCCAAATAGGCAGTGAGGGAGAGTAAACCTCCCGAGAGGTTTTGCAGCTACATCAAGATGGTGAGCAGTATTTGGGAGTCTGAGCCTTCCACTTTTGAGGAGGCTACTAGTAGACAAGTTTGGAGAGATTCCATGATGGAAGAGTACAATTCCATCATGAAGAACGATGTCTGGGAAATTGTTCCTAGACCTAAGGGGAAGTCAATGGTGACTTCCAGGTGGCTCTATAAACTCAAGCATGTTGCAGATGGCAGCATTGAGAAGTACAAAGCTCGCTTTGTGGCTCGGTGGTTCTCACAGGTTGAGGGAGTCGACTATGATGAGACCTTTACGCCGGTTGCTAGATATACCTCAATCAAATCGGTGATTTCCATTGCAGCAAAGATGGGTTGGAAGATCCACCAAATGGATGTGAAGAACGCATTTTTGAATGGTCTTATACAGGAGGAGGTGTATATTGAGCAGCCATTGGGCTTTGAGGTGCATGGGAGAGAGTCTCGTGTGTAGACTGAAGAAGGCATTGTATGCACTGAAACAAGCTCCCAAAGCTTGGTATTCGAGGATTGATGCCTATTTGCAGCAGTTGGATTTTGAGAAGAGTGAGGCAGATCCCAACCTATACTACATTGTGGTTGGAGAGGATCCTCCCATTCTCTTGCTATATGTGGATGATTTATTCATTATAGAGGCAGAGAGACTCATCAGTAGCTGCCAGGAGAGCCTTGCTTCAAAGTTTGAGATGACTGATATTGGACTGATGCACTATTTTTTGGGACTGGAGGTTTGGCAAGAGCCTGGACACATCTTCCTGAGACAGGGGAAGTATGTGTGTGACATTCTGAGGAGATTTCAGATGGAGGATTGTAGGCCCATGACCACTCCCATGATTACCAACTGGAAGAAGCTTCATGCTTCTGAGTCACAGTTGGTGGATTCCACTTTATATCGTCAGTTAATCGAGTCATTGATGTATTTGTTCAATACCAAGCTAGATATTTGTTTTGTTGTCAACACTCTCAGTCAATTCATGGTGGAGTCTAGGAGAGTGCACTGGGTGGCAGCAAAACATGTGCTCAAGTATCTTTGTGGTACGATAGATTATGGTCTGGACTATCAGAGAGGAGATGGAGTTCATCTGGTTGGCTATACAGATTCAGATTGGGCAGGATGTGTCAGTGACAGGAAGAGTACTTCAGGATGTTGTTTCGGATTGGGCTCAGCAGTTGTGTCTTGGTTTAGTCGGAAGCAAAAGTAGGTGGCTTTGAGTTCTGCAGAGGCTGAGTATATGGCAGCCAGTCGGGCCAGTTGTGAAGTCCTTTTGCTTTGCAAGTTGTTGGTGGGATTGTTCGATGTGCAGTTGAGGCCTACCTTGATTTACTATGATAATCAGAGTTGCATTAAACTCTCGGAGAATCCAGTTTTTCATGACAGGTCTAAGAATATCGAGATTCGTTATCACTTCATCCGTGACTATGTTCAGAGAGGAGTTGTGGAGCTACAGTACATATCTACAGAGGAGCAGGTTGCAGACATACTCACCAAAGCATTGGGCAGAGGCAAGTTTGTATTTTTCAGGGACAAGCTTGGAGTGGTGAGTAACACTTTCCTCGGTAAGAGGGAGTGTTAAAAATAATTAAGAAGTACCTAGGTAAGTGTTTCTCATCACCTAGGCGCCTAAAGGGTGAGAAAGTGCTTAATGTGGATCCTAGTCATTTAATTTGTGAGATGCAAATTAAAAGGTGGTTTTTTGAGACTTAGGGAAAGTGGGTAAGTAAAGGGATTTTATCCCCACTGTTGATCTCGTCTAATCTCAACCGTTAGATGAGATGACCCTTGAGATTCCCTCATGAGGTCAATTAGGGTAAGGAGGGCACACCCATTGTTGGATTGTTGAGACATTTTTTGAGAGAGAGCAAGAGAGCATTTTCGAGCTTGAGGAAGAGGCCATTTTTGCAGAGCTAGGGCATGCATTCCAAGGCTGCAAACTAGCACAGAAAACGAGGCAGAGGGTACAGCATTGATATCAGGCCGTACTGTACGGATTGAGTAGGCCGTACAACATTAAAAGCAGGCACAGAAATCGAGGAACGGTACAGTTCAGGAGAGAGGCCATACTGTACGGATTTTCGAGTTCTGTACAGCAGGAAACAGGCACAGAAATCGAGGCAGAAAAATACAGTCCGTACTGTACGGATTCTATACGGTCCATACAACTGTTTTACTTGCACAGAAATCAAGGAAAGTTTCTGTGGTGTTTTCTGGGTGATTTTGGCATGTTTCCCAAGGCGGCCATACAGCATTTAATGTTCTGTTTTGAGCTGTGACTGTTGACACAAATTTCAAGGCAGCCATACAGCAAGGAGGCACAGAAAACGAGCAGACCTGTACATTGTTGCAGAAAATTCTGAAAAGAATTTTGAGGAGGTTTTGCTCATTTCCTGTGTGAAGACTTGGCACGGTTATCGAGATAAGTTTGTCATTAAATTTCTGAAGATGAATATGTTGTAACAGAATTTCTCTGAAGCTCACACATAATAAAAAGTCCCTCTCTCACCGGTTTTCCCCTTGTGGGTTTTTCCAGGGTCGCTGTTCCAAAAATCTTTGTGTCATCTTCTGAGTTTTATGTGCTGCTGATATATTTTATTTCTGCATTAAAAACGATATTCAGAATCCTCATGTTTCAGTTCTGAAATTTATTTTATGCTGAGTTTAATTGGCTGTCATAAATCTGGGTTTGGGCATTACACATTGGCTGAAAAATCAGCGACACTGAAACTGGGTTGGGGTCTGAAATTTTACATGCATAAGCACCCAAACTGTCTAGGGATCCGGTCCCTCTATCTACCAATAGATCATGCATGCCAATACTAACAAATCCAAACAATGAAAATAGAAAACTCTATCTAATACTGGAACTACTAAATCTGGAACAACACTTAGACTAGAACTGAAGATGGCACATGCATGCATCCTCTATCAAACTAAAGTCTATATCACCATCACATGCACCCTCATTCAACATGTTCATCATTGCTGCAAGGAAAGACTGAAGGCACCATCTCTACTATCTTCTCCACTGCATCATGGCTGGGGGAATCACTAGCTGAACAACAAGTACAAAATATAACACTTCCTTTGTGGACTTGAACAGAGCACAAACAATTGGGCAGAGCTCAGTGCACTTTACATCCTACTAGCAAGAGCAAAGGAATGGAACACGAAGAAAATACAGATACTTTGAGACTAAAGGTTGGTAATAGAATGGATTAATGGAAGCTTCAACACAAAGAACTTGTTCCTCCAAGATGCGGTCAAGATGGTAAAAAGAAGTCGAAACTTAAATTTACCAAAATTTTCTACACATATATAAAGAGAAAACAACACAGAAAATTTTCTTCGCATATATAAAGAGAAAACAACACAGAAAATCTTCTTCACATGTATAAAGAGAAAACAACACAGAAGCTGATGATCCTGCTAAAAGGGCAGTGGAATCATAGACTGGAATGATGATGATCACTGAATCTCAGGGAGATGAGATCTTGTCTCTCCCACATAAGCAGATTTTCATCTAGAACTATTTTGGTCCTTCCCCATGCCTGATGTTGGATGTCTTGTCCACAATTCTTTTTGAAGTAGCATGCATCCCTGAGACGTTTTATTTTTAAATGTCATATGGGTAAATGTCCAAACTGTTAATATAACTTTTAGTCTGGCAAAGTTTCTTGGTTGGAGTTCAGGCCTGCTAATCTGGAAAGACTTTACTGAATGTATCCCTACCTGTTTCTCCATCAATAAAAAGAGATACAATTTTTTTCTGAGAAAGAAAAATACATTGATAATGCAATGCTAGCAATGGAAGTGTCGAACTGTTATTTTATTGAAAGAGATGGGTCATTACATCATCACATAAGCAAAAAAAAAACAGGCCACACACACTATTGCCCAAATGACTAATCAGAGAAGCACAGTCTTATCCCAGCTATGACACCTCTCCACTGGGAAGGAAGCAAACACAACAATGCAAAATAATATGAAATGCTATGCCTGAAAAAAACCCCATAACCACCTCTATACAAAATGGTGGGACGCAACTCTACTTAAACCTAGCCAACATGAAATCCTAGTTGATTTTCCATGAAGGCTATGCATAACCCTTTCATGTTTATTTACTATCTAGTACTCATGAGCCCTTAAAAGTTAAACACCTAATATATGCTTATATATCATAAACAAGCCACCAATTCTAAAGTTATGCTTGGGGCACAATAGAAAGGAATCAAGTTGAGCTTTTTTCATAACTCAGTATCAACAATTCAACATGGAGGGCATTTTGTGCATTTTGGTAGATTCCCTTACATCGAGGCTCAACATACATACATATTCACGTACTGTATAACTAGGCTCTGGCCCAACCTTGCTTACAAAGTGGATACACCAACCATTTGAGTTGCAAACACAATACTCATAGAATAATACCCTTTTTGCAAGAAAGTGACAGCTACAGCTAACTAAGAATCTGGTTGGGATTGGGTTAAAACATTTTATCTCCTAGAGGCTAGCAACATATGCTCCCGTGGTTTGTTGTTTAGATAAGAGTACTCGCCAAATTCTATCTTGGTTAGGGGATGAGACTTAGGGAGAATGTGTTGTAGTTGAATGTTTTCTGCATGATGTCTTGACTTTTACCTGCTTATTTGCAAATAATGTCTTTGACTTTTACTTTTACTAGGTCAGAAGATTTGTTAAGAGAGGAACCGTAATAAAGCTATGAAACCCTTTAGACTAGTTATGATGCTTTGTTACAACTACTCTACTCACAAATTTAACATGCTTATTTCTATAGCTACTTATGTGCATGATACAGTGACATCTATAGCATGCACATTACATCTTGCAATAGAGCCTAATTGTATGAAGACTACCGCTGTAATACCTTGATTTGAACCCTTAGAATAGATTCCTATAATGTAAATGATGTAAATACCCCGAAGAGATTCCTAGTGTGGAGCCAAAGGCCAAGGCCCAACTAGAGAATGATAAGTATTAGACTTGGTGGTATTTTCTAGGTTGATTTCCTAGTTTGACATCAGTGTGTAAGATTCCTCCCATTCTTCAATTATTGTAATATTCCTCTCATGTCATCCAGTTGTGTAGAGATAATGGGAAAGTAAAGACAAAGGTATTCATGTCATGACCTTCACTTATGAGATAGTGGGCACATATGTGAAAGGAATCCATGACCTTTTTCCCCATGATTATTGAATTATTGAAGAATCCTCCACTTGTATCTATCATTAAGGGTGAGTTGTTGAAGCACTTCCCAATCTTACCCCCCGCCTCCCTCATTGGTATCTCTCATTATGTATGAGTCGTGAAAGCACTTCCATTAGCCTCCACTCATATTTGTCATGGAGTGTAGATAGTGGGCAAATGGGACGAAATACAGTTTTAACTCTTGTGGTCCCACTTAGTGGAGAGATGTCACCTTTCCACAATACTCTCCAATCCTTGTCCTCTACTCATCCATTTTCCCTATAAATAGAGAAGCTCTTTCCTTTTTCAAACATCAAAGTTTCCCGGTTATGCTTATGTTCCTTATGCTTTGTGTCTCTCCTTTGCTATCCTTATGCCAAATTATGCCCATGTGCTTTCTGTTGAGAGAACCTCCTATGAAATGTTATGTTCTCTGATTGTATTAAGGAGCTAATCTTGGGGGATGACAACTGCTATAGGTGACCAGAGCCCATTCCATGTTGAGCTACTAGAGAGCCAAACCCTATTGTACTTGCAAATGGATAGGCCTGGCTAAGAAACTCCATATCACTGCACCACTACGCAATAGTTTGTCAATTATCATGTATCCCTAAAACTCCTTGCCATTACTAGGAATGAATTCACCCTTGTTGTTTCATAGCCCAGCTTGGGGGTGAAATCTTCAACAGGTATCTACAATTGAGTGGTGAATCGCTCCTATACAGTCAATCCCCATATTTTGCTTTTGTTATAGATAAGCACCTTCATCTTCTCTTTCATATTGTAATTATGGTTACAAATTTCTTAAATGTTACTATTACATTCCATTGAAAGTCTTCTCGATGCTTATGAAATTCAAAGCCGCATGTGCATGTGTAAAATTATGTTGAAGACTACTAGAATTTCCGTATTGAGTTGTAGTCCGGACTAACCTCTAAAGCAATGCATAGCAGTCAATTTTACAAGAGTCTAGCCAAATATATAATAGTTAAGAATTCATATCTATGTTGAATTACGCTAACCCAAATGAACTTGTTTCTTTCCATTTGTAAGAGAAGAACTTTGAAAGTGCAAATGAGGGTCATAATAATATCTCTAGATTGTGTGATATGCCTTCTTCCATTTGCATCTATAAGGAAGGAAATATAATCTTCTTTATGTTCCCCATTCCCATTTAAAGTTCTTTGGTTCTTGTACTTTTGATTTACTCAAGGAAAGAGTCTTTAGAAGAATAATATTCAGTTAGAAGAAGTTTGAAAGACAGTTTAGTTCATATCAACCAAACAAATTTTACCCCGATCCTCCAAAGTAGGGTATAGGTACATTACAACCTCCATTCAAATTTTGTACATCTATAACATGAAAGTCTTGTGCTTTTTCCTCAGAAGTAAGGTATGTGTACATTACAACCTCCATTTGAATTTTGCACATCTATAACATGAAAGTCCGGTGCTTTTTCCTTGAGAAGAAGACTTTCCCACCAAATCATTGCTATTTCATGCCAATGCCAACCCTAGACTTCTATATAAGTTAGGTGTTTTGTAGGGAAATATAAAGATAATTTCTCAATCTCTCATGTTTTTCCAAACCATTTATTGTCAAAACTGAAGATATATGCCTAGAATATCCCTGAAATCTGCCCAGAAAATCCCTGAAATCTGTCTAGAACTTCCCTGAAATCTGCCCAGATCGTCTTGGGGACTGCCAGCGAGTCCCCAAATCCCTGATGGAGTCCCCAGCAGTTTGGGGACGTTTCCTGAGGGTCCCCAAGTCCCCAAAACACAGGAACGGCAGGTACGCAGGTTTTTTAGGGGGGGCAGGTCCCGATGCAACATAGTAAAAAACTACATATATTTGTGCATGAAGAGTTTCACGCACATTTATTATGCTTTGAGACAAATCAATGTTGTAAAAATCAAACTTGGGAAAGGCCCAACAAGAGTCATCACCTCAAGAAATCAAAAGCAGTAGAAAAAATTGAAATAGCTTAGCAAAACTAAACAACCATAAACTTGAACCTGAAAAACTCAAAAAACTCATGAGAAATTGGATAGTTTTGCATCACTTAGATAAATTGCTTGATCATCTTGGATGCACATAATTGCACTAGAGAAACAAGGTGCTCTACAGCTCAAGTGGGGGTAGATGTTCATTACTTCATGCTCAAAGGGTTAAGATAGATCTATGCTAGCATCTAAAGACTAAATACAAAAGATGTTGATGCTACCCATATTAAGCACTTTGATACTCACAAAATTGCATGCTCCCGAATCAAGACATTCAAGACAAAATCAATATGCAACAACATCTGTACAAGTAATCATCTGGCATGTTTGGATTTAGCTCATCCCAATGTCTCAAGGAGAAGAAAAGGCCAAGTAATAATGTCTTGAGAGGATGTACCCAAATCAAGACATTCAAGACCAAATCAATATGCAACAAGATATGTACAAGGAATCATCTGGCATGTTTGAATTTAGCTCATCCCAACGTCTCGGGGAAAAGAAAAAGCCAAGTAAGATTCAATTTGTAAATTGTTACATTGTAATTTTTCTAGTTTTTTTTTCAAGTTTGCCATTGCAAAACTTGTAATCTTTGTTTTTGTTATAACGGTCCATCGGTGGATAGATTGTGGCTCTAAGACACCCAACTACAAGAATTCGCCATCAAAATTCTAAGCTGGCCTTGCAGCGCTTTAGGTTGCAAGCATAATTGGTCAGTATTTGAGTACATCCAACCAAAATCACAACATGTTGAAGCATGAGTGGCTAGAGAAGTTGGTCTTCGTCTACTACAACCTTTGGATGCTCACAAAACTATTTTTGGCAAAAGATCTAGATCCAATTTTATTGGATAAGATTGATCTAGTCTCCAATTGGGTCTTGGAGGACGAATCTCCTATTAATGATTTGAGTTGGCTTGATGAAGGGATTCAGGATCTCTTTATTGTACCATTATCTCAAATGGAAACACCATATACACCTACATCACAGTTGTTGCTTCAAGCTAGGGATGTTGGCACTAGCTCCTCGAGGGCTTATTCTAAGCACTCTCGTGGTCATGCATGAGACTCGAGATTGGACTTGGAGACACTGTCTATTTTGATTTTCTAATTATGTTATGAGACTCAGTTATGTAGTTGAACTTGGTACTATTTGTGAAGTTGATCATGGAATCATCTTTCAGTTCTCTATTTTGCATACAAATATTGAGTGTCAGATGTTGTACTATCATATTTATGAGATGATCTTATGAATTTCTGCATAGATAGTGATTTTATAACTTATATGGATGGAAATGTCATACGTTTATTTTTTATGCACAAAATCCACCATTTTTGAGTTTTCTTTTCCAAGTCGCCAAGTCTTGCAAATCTCAGGCCAACCAAACCTAACAATTTTGGTAAGGTCGGCCTAGCCTCCTCCTTAGGGCCAGCGCCTATAAATACACCACATCCCTCATTTGTATAATCATCACATTCAGGTGTGTATAATCATTCTTTGCCTCCCTCAATTCATTCTACTTATGTTGCACTCTCTTGAAGTCTTTTTGTGGCATTGTTATTTTCAGCTTGTTTATTGGATTAGAATTTGTTGGAGAATTTGCTATAGATCCTCTACCTCATGATTTCTAACATGGTATCAGAACCATGTGTGGATTTTTCTTCCTCTACCCAACACTCTTTGATTTTTCAAATCTGAAATTAGGGTTCAGCTCTATTTCAAGGGTGGTACAGAATCAGGGTTATACAACAACCTTTTTTGGACAGCAATCAGTTTTTTAGGATTTTTAACCCTTATCTTCACCAGTGCACCCCAACTTACCAGCTTTTTCTCGAGTTTTTGGTGAATTTAAGGAAGTTTATTGTGATTTTGATCCCTTCTTAAGTGAAGCATACTCTTTTTTCCTTTAATTCAGACACAAGTTGTTGTTGATCAACACTAGTATTATGACATCTATAGATGGGAAAGGGCCTTTTCTCTGCCTCAATAGGGCTAACTATCATGCTTGGGTTGTTCAAATGGCAACTCTACTCTGCAGTAAAGGTTTATGGATGTATTTAGGAAAACCACTTCCCGCTACAACTGATGACAACAATGATCTCATATGTCTGAAGGAAGAAGCTCTTGGATTGATCCCTCTGTACGTGGAACCCAATCTTCTCCGTCGCACAAACAACAAAGGTGCAAAGCAAGTTTGGGATGCTTTCCACACCCTATTTGATGTAGTGAACACAACTCAAATCAATAGACTTGAGACAAAGCTCTACAACCTCAAAATGGTGAATTTTGACACTATGGAGGAGTACATTCCTAGGTTCAAGACTCTGAAAGCAGACATTCTCACAAGCGGTGGTAAAGTAAAACGGATTCCGAATATTTTAAGATAGTTCTTAACAACCTCTCTCATGCATTCAAAAATCTTGCTATCATTTTTTATAGCATACTCTTGTCCTTCCAGATCTGGCTTCTCCTACTTTGGAAGATGTATTTTGTGATCTTATCCAACATGAAGTCACCTTGAGAAACTTAGGTGAACTATCTCCTCGGGAGCATGCCCACACTAAGGCTACTCCCTCCTCATGTACACGTGAGTCTCCATAGGACACTTCCAGGTTTTCCAAAAAGAAGAGGCCAATATAATTGTATTTCCATAAGGAGGGACATTTGTTCAAGAACTGTCGCTTCCGATTTCAAAAGATTGAAGATATTGCTCAACAAACTGCTGGAAATGATGATATCTACAAATACAAGGCCGGTAAGTCCACACATTTGGCTATGCACATTGCTCTATGGTATTCCACCTCCACTCAAGAGTGGATTGCGGATTCTGGAGCTACTAGACATATGACAAAGCATTGACACCTCCTCTCCAATTATAGTGATCAGCATAAAGGTGGACAAGTAACTATTGGATATAACTCCACTCTCCCAGTCTCTGGTTGTGGTACTATTCAAATTGATAATGCAAGATGTTCTCCATGTTCCTAGAGTGGGACCCAATCTTCTCTCTATTTCGCACATTACTCACACCAAAAAAAAGGTGGAATTTTGGCCAGATAGACGGGTTGTTAAAGACAACAATGACAACAAATTTGTTTCAACTGGATAATGAGATGAAAACAAATGCATGTACAAGCTGGGGAAGTCTCCTCTAACTCCAGCTTTAGATAAGTTCATTGCAACGGTGGCCAATGCAGATGATGAAAGTAAGCTATAGCACTTTCATCTTGGTCACAGCAACTATGGATCCTTGAGGCATGAGTCGTCTTCACCTTATTGAAGGCTTCCAAAAATCTACCCTCCTAGTGGTGTTTCCGAGGGATATGTGATGAGTAAGCATCACCGAGATTCCTTTCCAAAGGACAACTCAAGACACACTTCTAAACCGCTTTAGTTAATGTACAATGATATTTATGGTCCCATGGACACTTCTTCTCATGGGGAGCCAAGTACTTCCTCATCTTTATTGATGATTTATATCATGAATTACACAACTATTCGTGTTCTGTCCAGTGTGAATCTTTACAAGTACTTGAATGGGCAAAAGCCCTCTATTTCACATTTCAGGATTTTTGGATCAGCTACATGGATCCACTTGCCCAATGGAAGGCACACTATATCATTTCTATTAGTTTTTGTTACCATGGAAAGTGTGTCCAAGTTCTGGGTGCACATGTAACAGAAGAAGGTACAATTGTGGGTATGGATAAAAAACAATTCAGCAAAGGAGGTGCTGGAACAGGCCCATAGTACAACAGAAGATACAGCAATGAAGATGTTGCAGCTTTTGAACAGGACAGTGAGGGCACACTTCCTCTTTCTAAATTCAACAAATCTAGGCACTTTACTTACTGCAGCATGACACACAAAGCAGACCCATACAACATTGATTTTTGTGCAGCATAATGGTCTGTAGAAGAGGGTGCAGTAGTAGAATAGACTAGAAGGTGCACCATTACTTTCATAGGCTTCCAACAATGAGGGCGCATGACTGCACCAGCTATAGATAGGATAGGATAAGGTTAACCTTAAAGTCCAGTGTAGGGATAAGCACTAATCCCTAGAAGATAAAGCACTGTCGAGTGGCTTTACTATTCTTAAAAGGTGCAGTTGACTTGAGGATAGAGGTGCATGCATGCTACATGTTGGCTACTCTAACTCAAAGCATCTTAGATTAGGATTTGCTTATTTAGGTAAGGCACATGCAAGTTAAGGCACAAATCTCTAGGAGGATGTAAGCTTGCATGCCTCTGGTCATCTCTAGTTGAAGAGCTATTGTGCATGTGACTAGATTCAGTGTACCTACTCTTCTTCCTAGTCTATAAAGGAAAAGGCAAGGGTATAGGTTTAAGACATTTAGTTCATGAACAAGCAATGAATTAACTTCTTATATCTTTTCCTGTGGCAGATTTCAGTTTAGAATTAATAAGAAAACAGTAACAAGTTTTGACAGTATATCTACTGAGTTTCTGTTTTACTTTTAACAATGATTTAACAAGCACACAGTAATTATATTTTTCTACTTAATAAGAGTGACGTGACTTTAGCATTATTAGATTTGCAGTCTTGAGTAACTTTCAGGTTTAAGCTATCTAGTAGTTTAGGATATTTTTTAGAGCAAAATCTACTTATCATGGTTTAGAAAATCTAGCACAGTATCAGAGTGTGGTTTCCGAAATCTTCCAAATTCCAGATATGGAGAGGCAAGTTGTCTGAAGTAGAGAGTTGTCATCTGAAGTAGAGAGTTGTCAGAGGGTTTCAATGGTCAGTATCTACAAGCTTCAGTGATCGAAGCAAAATTGTGCCAGTGTTTGGCATGTGGACCTCAGAAGGGTTGTGGGATGTGAAACCCTTATTGCTAAGTTACCAGGATTCGGATCCGGATCCGGATACGGATCCGCCAGTTTTTTGAAAAACCAGGATCCGGATACGGCCGGGAAACGGCAAGTACAAATAATATAAATATATTTTTTTAATTTTTTAAAATTAAAATTTACATAATAAAAAATATACCATTTTTTAATATATAACTTATGTGTATATTTATTTATAATACTTATAAAAATAATTAATATATTAAATTAATAATCTTAAAAGTTAAAACTAATGTATTTTTATATAACTTATATATATTTATAACAATTATAGAAATAATTAATATATTAAATTAATAACCTACTAATGCACCATTTATTTAATCTACTAAATAAATAGCAATAATTTATTAGAATTCTAAATATGTAATACTAGTATCTCCATTTTTATATAACTTATATATATTTATAATACTTATACAAATAATTAATATATTAAATTAATAACCTACTAATGCACYATTTWTTTAWKMTAATAAATAAATARCATTRATTTATTAGAAYTCTMAATATGGAACATAACTATGCACTTATAAAGCATTGTATATGATTGGTATATTATTTGTTTTTTACCACTAATGTAAACTCCCCCGACAGAGTTTCTTTATTGTCCCCTAGCGCCCGACAGATCCAATGCTTTAGTTTGCCCGGTCGTTCCGAGTGGAGTTCACAAATTTTTAAGCTGGTTATTATCCTGGGCGTTGTCCGTACGTATCCTAGGCAGATCCCGACGGATCTGGATCCGTATCCGTATCACATCCGGGGATCCGCGGATCCAGCATCGGGGGCTGACGGATCCGGTAACATAGCCTTATTGATCCAATGATTGTAGATTGTAGCTTGTTCAAAGAAAATGAAGCAATGGCAACTCCCAATATGCAAGAGAGACACTTGTTGGGGGGAGCCTTCAACTTTTCCACTGTGGAAGTTGAGATTAGAGAACCTCCTAGAAATGGCAGACTTATGGGTACCCTATGGAAAAGGTGGTTGCACAACAAGAAAGTAGTGAACGCGAAGCAAATCCTGTTGGATTCGATGAATGACCATCTGATCCCTCATTTTGCCAAGAAAAAGACTGCCAAAGATATGTATGATGCCTTGGGAACCTTCTACTAGAGTGTGAAATTATCCATGAATATGCTCTTGAAAAACAAGCTCACCTCTACCCACATAAGTAAAACAGATACAATAACAAGCTATCTCAAGAAGATAGCAGAGCTAAGAGATCAGATTGTTGGAATTGGGGACATGTCGACGATAATGAGCTAGTTCAGATTTCTCTCAATGTCTTTAGTCCACCATGGCACAACTTTGTCCAAGTTATCTGTGATCTAGGAAAATCTACCAAACTTGAAGAAATTGTGGGATGCTTTCATTGGAGAGGAGATGACACTAGAGCAAGTCTCAACAAGTTACAAGGATGAGGATGATGGACCAGACCTTGCCCTTGCCAATAACGTGAGGAGAGCTGGTAGGAAAGGAGAACACAGGAGGGAACAGAAGAGAAGGATGAAGAATCGGATTCTTCATATCTCAGAGAAAGAAAGACCTGAGTCATATCCAGTGCTTCAGGTGCAACAAGCACAATCAATATGCTTCTCAATGTCCTGAGTGGAAGGCAAGCAACAACAAGAGTAGGAGGAGTTTGTAAGAAGTGTAGAAGCTTCAGGTGTGAAGAAGTTGACTGTCAAGCTAAATACAACCTTTGCCATGGTGTTGTGTCTCTCCATGAACACAGTTTCAGGTGTTGGATGTTATGTGGACAGTGAAGCTTCTAAACATATGACTTATGATAGAAAGATCTTTAGCAGGTTTCAAGAGCAAGAGGACCACTTGTGGAGTTGGGTCATGATGCCACATATCTTGTGAAGGGATTGAACTCCTATCTTTCCAAATGACTTCGAGTGGTGTTCTTGGGCTAGATTTTGTCTTATATTCTTCAGTTAACGAAGATAAGATAAGATAAATTTATTAATGTCCAGCAAATGAACAAAAGTAGGTTAATGGGATTGCACAATGCATAAGTGTCGTTAGTAGTTACAAAGTGGGAGTGCAAAGGACTCTCCTATAAAAGTGAAAATTAGTGTTACCCTAACAGATCTAAGCACAACCATCGTAATGTCAAAAAGGAGAAATACAATGCTTTCAAACCAAGTACAAAGGAGACTCAAAGCTCCAAGGGCCCAATGTCAGACGAAGGAGGGAGGGGGTCGTCCTCTGAAAGGGAAGCTCTCCTACCATTCAACGCTGAAGGAAATAAACCTATGTTGCATTGGTTTTCGGGACGGGGGTACGCATCCCCAAGACGGCTAGAGCGCACCCCCAAATTTTTCAGGGAACGGCGGGTTGGGGAGGGCAATAATATATATATATATATTAAAAAATATTAAAATTCACCAGAAACATTTGTAGTTGCTTCAAGCTTGTAAGCATAACAAGCTATACCATACACTTGCCAATATTATGCACAGCCCTTACACTTGCCAATACTGAAAAAGCTCGGGCAATTTAAAAAGGAGCCGAGTGACATTTCATTATTGGCTACTAGACTAGACAAGAGCAAAATGTAGTTTAGCTTTAGGAAACTTAAGTGAGAAATGTCTTTATAACAGTTTTTCTTACTCGTATTTCTTGTTAATGACAATTATGTTAAAACATAAAAGGCATTCCCTTATCAATAGGTTTTGCAGATTTTTATGGTTGTGTTGAAAACCACTATAAAACACTTTGGTTATGTAAAGAGATTAGATTCATATTTCAGATTAAGAAGGTGATTGAATAGGAATTTATTCAAACATTTAGTACCCAATCGAAGTCACTACTATCTGATTGTTTTCACAATGCTTGAGGTTGGAATGGTGGAAGCACTATAATTGAATAACTCCTGGAAACCCATGTAGAATATGTAAAAGCTAAGATGACCAGAAAAATGAGAAGAACAAAAGCAGTAACCATAAGGATCAACCCTTTGAAATGTTGCATTTCTTGTTTTTTTGACATGAAAACTTTGTTTGTTGTAACCTTGTTGCTGAAAGTACAATATTTAAATCACCAAAAACCCAAATCAAAACCCATCACCAAAAACCCAAATCAAAACCCATCATACAAAACCCATGTTTTGAGCTACAACTTTTACAACAGATTTAGATTCAATGCAATACAAAAATAATGGATGGGAAAAATAATCTTATTGTCCAATCATCAATTTCCATGATTTTCAAGACTGAAGATATATGCCCGAAATATCCCCAAAATCTGCCCAAAAAAATCCCTAAAATCTTCCTAGAACATCCTCAAAATCTGTCTGGAATGTCCCTGAAATCTGTCCGGAACGTCTTGGGGACGGCCATCAAGTCCCCGAGTCCCCAATGGAGTCCCCAACAATTTGGGTAAGTTTCCTAAGGGTCCCCAGAAAGCAGGAACGGTGGGTACGTGTGTTTTTTTGGGGGGGACGGATCCCTATGCAACATAGAAATAAACTCTATATAGAACACTATCAAGAGAAGACAGATCTAGTCTGAAGAATGTCCCTCTGTCTAAAAGAGGTGTCCTACTGCCAAGAAACGGTAGAAGGGGTTGCAAACCAATCTGGTGTGAACTAAATCGAAACCCCACACGACAACTCTACATGGGTCTCACTACAAAGGGTTGGGCTACCTCTCAAGGAACGACACATCTGGGAGCTGGAATGGTGTTGCACTCTACCTGCCTCTTGGTGCCTCTATCTAAAAGTGCTGAGAAGAAAGTTGTGATCCTCGAAGTAGTGTATTGTCGAAGGGGCGGTGGAGAATGTGAACTATCTTAAGTCTAAAGGCCTCTCCCAAGTATAAGCCAAGCACCACTGGTCTCCGTACCCGAAAAAGGTGGAGAGGGAGTTATGGAACTCTGTGAACAAGCAATGGAACCGACCACGTATCTAATAGTAACAAGGACATTTGAAAGTAAAGTGCTCCTCTGCCTCTATCTCTTGTATATAGCAGATCCAACATAACCTATCCTCTCATGATATCTAGTGCTCCACTTCCACCCAAAGCTGATGAGAACCCACTCAAAACTGACCTAGGTTGATCCTAATTCCATGATACCACCTCAATGATGGCTCGCCTCCTCAATGATGACCGACAAGGTGAAGATATGATCCATCATTTGATATCCTGGCTTGAAACCTACCTGACCCCTATCATGGAGATTTCTCCTCTTGGACTCCTTGGAGGGTGGTGGCATAGAATTTCGAGAATGTATGTTCCACCATGATCATGCTATAGTTGTTCAGATCTACAATAGGACCCAATTTATGAATTAGGTGGTTGATATGGTGGGGCCAAGCCAATGGAATGATATGATGAGTCTTCTTTCAGTTTCTTGCATGATAGAATTACAGTGTTTGACTGAGTTTGATGATCAGAGACTCACCTTTCGAGACAATAGAGATGGATCTGGGCAAGTTTTGGCCAGAAGAGTGCAAGATAGACTACTCATAGATCTAGTTGAGCAGGTATAGCAAGAAGACATGATAGAGGAGTGTGCCTCTAGCATTGAGGAAACAGTTACAGAATCGACAGTGGAATCAATGATTGATTCCTTCATTACAGCAAATGGGAGTATGGAAGAGTACCAGGGTAAGGTTGTTACAAAAGGATTCTCTCAGCGAGAGAGAGACAGCCTTGATGAGACTCTTATGTTGATATTATGGTAGCTTCGAGAGGTATGAACCTCCATTGTGACCTTTGACAAGATTAGAATATTCTGAAAGCAAGAAAAGAAGTTAATGTAACCCTAGAAGAGAAGTCGACTAGAAGAGATAATTAATATGAATTAATTAATACCCAGAATGAGAAGTCGGCCCTGGCAGTTTGCCAAAACTAGTATAAATACAGGGCACCAATCTTCATTTGACACACACTTCTCAGAATTACAGCAAGTCACTTGTGCGCACTGCAGTCTGGCAGTCTTGTGCGCAAGTCCTGGAGAAGGTGTTGCGCCAGTTTTGGGTTGGACTCTCTGATCAGCTTTGGTTACTTCTTGCTTGGTGCATTAGCCTTGCTTGGCTATTGGATTGCTACCAGGATTCTTCTCTCTGTCAAGGTCAAGGTGCTCGGAGGGTGGCTTCAGCCTATGGTTGGGTGACAATAGTGATATTGTCTATGGTAAAACGAGCACATTCTAACATCTTAATCCAGTTGTCTTGGCCCTATATTCAGATGAGTTCATTATTGCATGAAATCAGGAAACGTTCGTGATGTGTTGTGAGAAGATTTTGACCAATGAAGATGGCATGAAGGACAAAGAAGGTTGGTGGGTTGTTGATGTAGTGTTCCTTGTACAAAAGGTTTTCACCATGAAGATTTTAACGAGAGTTCAAAGTGCAAAAGGAAGCAGTAATCTTGATTCATGGTTCTTCACGTTCGTCAATGGTCTGTTTGACCAAGCCCCTGGGCCCTAATAGAGTGAAGGTTCCAAATGTAAAGTGAGCATCTAAATTTGGTAGAGAACACTTTCCTCGATAAGAGGGTGTGTTAGTTTCTAGAACCATGGAAAGTGTGTACAAGTCTTGGGCATAAATGTGGCAAAAGAAGGTATTGCTGCATGTATGGACAAAGAACAGTGCAGCAAAGGAGGTGATGGAACAAGTTCGTACTACAGCACAAGGTACAATAGTGAAGATGTTGCAACTTTCAAACAAGATAGTGAGGATGCTGCTCCTCTTTCCAGATTTAGCAAATCTAGGCACTTTAGTTACTGCAGCATGAGACACTTAGCAGATCCATACAACATTGGTTTCCCTGCAACATGATGGTTTGTGCTATGTAGATGAAGGCACAGCTGTAGAATAGACTAGAGGGCGCACCACTACTTTTGTAGGCTTCCAACAGTGAGGGCACATGCATGCATCCTTAGAGTCCAGTTTAGGAATTAGTGCAATTCGCACTAGGAGATGAGGCATTGTTGTGTGGCTTTACTATTCTGAATAGGTGCAGTTGACTTGAGGATAAAGGTGCATGCATGCTGCATGTTGGCTACTCTAACTCTAAGTATCTTAGATTAGGATTAGCTTGTTTAGGTAAAGTACATGCAAGTTGAGGCGTGGATCTCTAGGAAGATGCACACTTGCATGCCTCAAATCATCTCCAGTCATGGCATTGTTGTGCATGTGTCCAGATTCATTGTACCTGTTAGTTTTCTGTAGCTCAGAAGGTGTCTCAGCTATGTCTATGTGTCCTAGGCTAGCTGATGGACACATGCATGATTGCATGACTCAAATCATCTCCAGTCATGGCATTGTTGTGCATGTGTCCAGATTCATTATCCCTGTTAGTTTTCTGTAGCTCAGAAGGTGTCTCAGCTATGCCTATGTGTCCTAGGCTAGCTGATGGACACATTAAAAGACCCAGATCAGCCTTAGTGATCTTTGCCTAAGTCAGACTCAGGCAATCAGCAAGTATTTCTGTTTTGAGTGGATTGTGTGCCCCATGCTAGTGGGGCGCACCTCATGAAGCTTGTTAGTGGAGTGTGGGATCCAGCCAAGGGAAGGCGCACCTCCTTGTAGCCTTGGACGCTGAATTGGCACACAATTCAAGGCAAGAAAGGTGGCTGAGGATGAGATAAAGGACGAGGCTGAGGGTGAGAGGACATGCATTCTCATTTGTGAGGTTGAGCAAGTGAGAGGAAGAGGGGCACTTGGCTGTGAGAGAGGAAGAGGGAGAGCAGCTTGGAGAAAGCGAGTTCAGGGCCTGTTTTGAGCAGCCAGTGGAAACCGTACCAGGGCCGTACTGTGCAGAAGGAAGAGGGCCGAACTCAGAGCCATTTTCAGCAGCTTCCAGAGGACCAATTCTGGGCAACTTGTGCAGATATAAGGAGGTCGAATCTGGGCCATATTCACTCAGCAGCAACATGCCGATTCTGAGCAGGCCGTACAGGCCGTACCTGGGCCGTACAGGCCAGAATTAACCTGGGCTGTACAGCCACAAGCTGGGCCGAATTTAGCTGAGGAAAGGAAGTGAAATCTTCAGAGAAATTTCTGTCCTTAAGCTACTGTAATATTCTCTTAAGAAGCCTAATAAAGCCCCCTCTTAGCTGGTTTTCCCCACACAGGGGTTTCCAGGCTACTTCCGGTGTTGTCCTAATTTTTGTGCTTGGTTTACTGTATGTTTCTGCTGTTAATTTTCTGTTTATAACTCAGCTGTAATATGTATGCATAATTCTCTGAGTTTATATCAGCCTTGAGTAAATTCTGGTTAAGTAGAATTATATGCATAATATTTTGTTGCTGAATTATAGGAATTTCAACAGTAACTACTCTTCTTCTTAGTCTATAGAGGAGAATGCAGGGGTATAGGCTCAAGGCATTTAGTTCAGCAGCGAGCAGTGAATTAGCTTGCTATATCTTTTTCCCTATAGCAGATATCAGTTTGGAATTAATGAGAAAGCAATAACAAGTTTTGAAATTCCATCTACTGAGTTTTTGTTTTACTTTTAACAGTGATTTAGCAAGCACACAGTGATTCTATTTTTCTGCTTAATAACAGTGATGTAATTTAGGACAGACCTGTGAGCTTTTGTTATAATTTTCTGCAGTATGTGTTTGTAGACTTTAGCAGTATTAAATTTGCAAAGGAGGTGACGGAATAGGTCTGTAGTGAAACAGAAGATACAGAAGTGAAGATGTTGCAACTTTTGAACAGGAGAGTGAGGGCACACTTCCTCTTACCAAATTCAACAGATCTAGGTGCTTTAGTTACTGCAGCATGACACACTAAGCAGATCCGTACACTATCAATTTCTGTGCAGCATGATGGTCTGTAGAACCAGCAGTAGAATAGACTAGAAGGCACACCACTACTTTTGTAGGCTTCCAGCAACGAGGCGCCTGCATGTACTAACTATAGCTAGCATAGGATAAGGTTATCCTTAGAGTTCAGTGTATGAATAAGCACTGATCCCTAGGAGACAAGGCAATGTTGTGTGGCTTTACTATTCTTAATGAGTGCAGTTGACTTGAGGATAGAGGTGCATGCATGCTACATGTTGGCTACTCTAACTCAAGGCATCTTAGATAAAGATTTGGTTATTTAGGTAAGGCACATGCAAGTCAAGGCACTGTTGAATTTAATGCAGCTGCAAGAGCCATTCTCCCTGGAGGATGGCTTAAGACCCTAGTTGTGGACTAGGGCCCCCAGTACACTCCTGGGGTTCTTGGTCTGAGACCAAGCAGTTAGTGCCATGGCAAAAGACCCTTGTGAGGGCCCCCAGTAGATGATTGGGGTTCTTGGTCTGGGACCAAGCAACAAAAGACCCTTGTGAGGGCCCCCAGTAGATGACTGGGGTTCTTGGTCTGGGACCAAGCAGTAAAGACCCTTGTGTGGGCCCCCAGTAGTTCACTAGGGTTCTTGGTTTGGGACCAAGCAGTATAAGTCCCTAGATATGTCTGGGGCCCCTGGATGTGTTCTAAGGTACCCATGCCTAAAGCATGGGTTAATCCTTGGTCTTGTACCTTGGTAGATAAGACCCCATATATGTTCTGGGGCAACCTGATCCTTGATCAGGTAGATCTTGGTGTAATACCAAGATTTGTGGGTGTGTGATCCTCTTCCTCTCTTCCAGGATGGTCCACAGGGCCTAGGAGAGATTATGAAGATGAGCATGACCACATGAGGGATGTATCCCATATGCAGGTGATGATAAAGTTAATTGGTCACCTTGAGAATAATATGGACATGTGTGTCCACTAAGAGAACCTCTCATAAACCCCTTACTTGTTCCTCACACTTTGATTTTTTGAGTTTGAGTTGATTGGGGTTTTTATTTTTTGTTTTAGGGCTTAATAAGAAAAATATTAATTAATGTTTAATTATAACATATTAAATTAGTATTTATATTAATTGAATAAGTTATTTTTAATTATATTTTTTATTAGCTTAGCCCTAGCCTAAAAGTATAAATATAAACCCTTCCCCCTCACTTTTACTTACACTCATTCTCTCCTCTTCCAAGTCTGGCGAATTGTTCTGAGATCTTCTAGTTGAGCTGCGGCCTCCTTCAACAGTTCAGATCAGTCTTCTTTTATTGCTGTTGACAGGTCCTTTTGTTTATGCTGTGTGGAGGGTCTTTTCTTTACTGCTGCCACAGGTCTTTTCCTTGCTGTTGCCAAGTAACTTACTGTGCTAAGGGTTGCTGAATTGAGGTTCCATTTGTTTGCTGTTGCAAAGTGTCCAAAAGGCTGCCGCCTCCTCTTCTGCTGCCATCCTATTACAGCCGGCCCTCTCCTCAAGTAAGCGTAACATGTTTGAGGCTGCCGTCCCCTCCCTCTTGAGCAGATCTGGAACCCTAAGGGCCGCGGCACCCTTATTGGGTTGCTAGATCTTCTTTATAGGCAGCCATCCACCCTTGGTCCTGATCTGGATACTGTGTGTGGCTTGAACAAGGGTTTTGTTTCCAGTGGGGTTTTTGATTGCTTTGTGTGAGTTCTTCTCCTTGGTGGCTTCATTGTCCTCTATTCTCTTGTTAGATCTAACCCTTGAGGTAGATCCATGACACACAGACTTATCTGAGCATAACACTTTGGCCTATCATCTCTCATATGTGGCATGATCTTCTTTATTACACAGAGGTAAAATCATCAAGAGGTGAGTTGTTGTTTTCAGTCCTATTGCTTTGCTTGCACTTAGATCTATTGATTAGCATACCTTGATTTTATTGTCTAGTTCAGATTTATCTAATGTACATGCTAAGATATGTTTACCTAGTCTAGATCTATCTTCTGTGCATGCTCAGATATATATCTACAGTTCAGATCTGACTTAAAAATACATCTACAGTTCAGATCTAAGTGTATTGTTCACTCAGAAATATTTTACAGTTTAGATCTATCTACTGTACATGTTCAGAATTACTTTCTAGTTCATATCTAAATGTTTTTACTTACTCAGAAATGATTTATAGTTTAGATCTATCTCTGTACATGTTCAGAATTACTTTCTAGTTCAGATCTGACTACCTAAACATACTGAGAATATTTTGGAGTTCAGATCTGTATAAATTTAATATGTTCTTGCTGATCTTGTCTACAGAAAATTTTGAAAAGTAAATTCTTGTTTTCTTTCCCTGATTCTAACAGGCACGAATCTCTACAAGGATGTATGCTTGCATGCCTCTGATCATCTCTAGTTGAAGCGCTATTGTGCAGGTATCTAGATTCATTGTACCTACTCAATGAATTAGTTTCTTGTATTTTTTTCCCATAGAAGATTTCAGTTTAGAATTAATAAGAAAAGAGTAACAAGTTTCGACAGTACATCTACTGAGTTTTTGTTTTACTTTTAACAATGATTTAGCAAGCACACAGTAATTATTTTTTCTGCTTAATAATAGTGATGTGATTTAGGACAAGTTTCTGTAATAATTTTTCTGCATTATGTGTTTGTAGACTTTAGCATCATTAGATTTGCAGTTTTGAGTAACTTTCAGGTTTATGCAATCTAGTAGTTCAGGAATTCTTTTAGTGCAAAATATACTTACCATGGTTTAGAAAATCTAACATGGTATCAGAGCGCAGTTTCTGAAATCTTCCAGATTCCACATATGCAGAGCCAAGTTGTCTGGAGTAGAGAGTTGTCAAAGGGTTTCAATGGTCTGTATGTCCAAGCTTCAACAATCGAAGCAAAATTGTGCCAGTGTTTGGCACATGGACCTAAGAAGGGTTGTGGGGTGTGAAACCCTTGTTGATCCAATGATCATAGATTGTAGCTTGTTCAAAGAAAATGCAGCAATGGCAACTCCCAATATGCAAGAGAGTCACTTGTTGGAGGGAGCCTTCAACTTTGAACCATGGAAGTTCAAACTTGAAATTGCAAAACCCCCGAGAAATGGCAGACTTATGGTACCTAGTGGAGAAGGTGCTTGCACAACAAGAAGGCAGTGAACGTGAAGCTAATCCTGTTGGAATCAGTGAACAATCATCTGATCCCTCAAGAAGATAGCAAAGCCAAGAGATCAGATTGTTGGAATTCGAGACACAGTTGAGGATAATGAGCTAGTTCAGATTTCTCTAAATGGATTTATTCCACCACGGCACAACTTTGTCTAAGTTATAAGTGATCTAGGAAATCTACCAGAGATCGAGAAATTGTGGGATGCTTTCATTGGAGAGAAGATGAGACTAGAGAAAGTCTCAACCAATTACAAGGATGTGGATGATGGACCAGACCTTGCCCTTACCAATAACGTGAGGAGAGGTAGTAGGAAAGGAGGGTCCGGGAGGGGTTAGAAGAGTAAGGATGAAGAATCAGATTCTTCATATCTAGTGCTTCAGGTGCAACAAGTTGAGTTTGCAAGAAGTGTAGAAGCTTTAGGAGTGAACAAGTTGACTATAGGGCTTGATACTACCTTCGCCATGGTGTTGTGTCTCTCCACAAACACAGTTTCAGGTATTGGATATTATGTGAACAGAGACATGAATTATGACAGAAAGATCTTCAATGGGTTTCAAGAGCAAGGGGGAGAACTGTGTGTGGAGTTGGGTGATGATGCCACATATCCTGTGAAGGGATTAGGTTCCATATAGTTCCAAATGCCTTCAAGTGATGTTCTTGGGGTAGATTTTGTCTTATATTCCTGAGTTAACGAAGATAAGATAAGTTTATTAATGTCCAGCAATTGACCAAAAGTAAGTTAATGGGATTGCATAGTACATAAGTGGCAATACAAAGTGGGAGTGCAAAGGACTCTCCTATAAAAGTAAAAATCAATGATACCCTAAAAGATCTAAGCACAACTATCATAATGTCAAAAAGAAGAAATACAATGCTTTGAAACCAAGTACAAGGGAGAGCCTCAAAGCTCCATGGGCCTGATGTCGAACAAAAGAGAGAGGGAGTCGTCCTTTGAAAGGGAAGCTCTCCTACCCCCTGAAGCCGAAAGAAATGAACTCTATATAGAACACTAGCGGGAGGAACGGATCTGGTCAGAGGAATGTCTCTCTCTCTGAAACAGGTGTCCTACTGCCAAGAAATAGTAAAAGGGGGTTGCCAACCAATCTAGTGTGAACTAACTCAAATCCCCACACGAAAACTCTACATGGGTCTCACTACTAGGGGCCAGGCTATCTATCAAGGTCTGACACATCTGGGGGCTGGAATGGTGCTACACTCTACCTGCCTCTTGGTGCCTCTATCTGGAAGCACCGAGAAGAAAGTTGTGATCCTCTAAGTAGTGTCATGTCGAAGGGGGGTAGAGAATGTGAACTCTGAGCCTAAAAGCCTCTCCCATGTATAAAGCCTAAAACCATTGATCTAGGTACCCAAAGAAGGTGGAGAGGGAGTTATGGAACTCCCTGAACAAGCAATGGAACCGACCACGTATCTCATGGTAACAAGGACATCTAAAAATAAAGTGTTCCTCTGTCTCTATCTCTTGTATATAATAGATCCAACATAACCTATCCTCTCATGGTATTTAGTGCTCCATTTCCACCAAAGTTGATGAGAACCTACTCAAAATTGGCCTATGGTGATCCTAAGTCCATGCATCTAGTGTCGACGCATGTAAGGGGGCTGCACTATGAGGCCATCTCTAAGCTCCATGAAATGCTCTGCATAAAAGGCCATCTTTTGTCTCAAAACCCCAAGGGGGAAGATCCAAGTGACCTAGATATACTACCTATAAATTTCCTCCCTAATAATCCCATTCATCTCCTACTTATTAGGCAATAGGGGACCAAGGGCATCTAAAGAGTACCTAGACAAGGGAAGGCAATATATCGATATCCCGACTAAATGAAGGAGACAAGAAATCTCTAAATACTAACACCGTGCTCCCTTTGGGGGACGGGGGGGCAGAATGCGAAATGGCCTCTAAAGATTGGTAGGCAAAATATGGGTAACAATTTCTACTTGTCGCCGAGTCGAAAAATCTTAGGACGCAGTGTAGTAGCTTTATTAATTTGAAGATAGTCTCAATAAAAAAAGGGTGTGCCAGAAACTCTGCCTATATGATGGGTTGAGAGGCAGTCCTCTTGCATCTAATGATGCAACAGAATAGGAAGGTGTGAACTCTCTCGGTACAGGACCAATCTGACTCAAGCAAGCTTAGCCCCCATACCTCTGAACTGTACAAAATTATGGATCTAATGATGGAGTCCATTAGGTCCGGTTTGGATGATTTGTTCTAAAAATGGTGTTGGAAACACTATCTCTCAATAAGGACGAGGGATCCATACCCCTTATATTCACTCAAGGTTGGAGATCCTGCCTCTTCCCAAACCTAGGCCCTAAAAACTAAATTGCTAGATATGTATGTGTCGATAATCTCAAGCTCCACCTGTATGAAGTAAAAGTGGAAACCTAAAGGAACTTCTTCAAACAGTGGTCATCACCTTAGTTTTCCTAAGGTTGACCGTCAACTCTCGAAAATTGCAAAACATCGCAAGAGCATCTAACCGTCTCTGTAGACCATCAAGAGTGGACGCCAAGAGGACCACATCATTGGCAAAGAGGAGTATGGAGATCCAAACATGATCGAGGAGACACTTGCCACCTAGCTAGATGTGCTCAAGAAAAAAATCCTAGCTAGATGTGCTCATGCAAAAAAGCTAAATCTCAAATAATGTGGGCCAGAGGGGGCACTCCTACTTCACCTCGATGGTGCTCCTAATTAAATCCAATAATCAGTGTGTTGTACAAAAGCAACCAAGGACTATCTCTTAAGTCACATGATAGCAACTATAAGAATATATGAAAGTCCAATGTCCTTAAGCATTTGGATCGGGGCTTCCAATGGAACTGAGTCAAAAGATTTCCAAAGTCTACAAAACAACAAAGGACTTTCAAAGAGCAATGTCTTGCCTCCTCAATGATGACCCGCAAAGTGAAGATATGATGCGTCATATGATATTCTAGACTAAAACCTGCCTAACCCCTACAATGAAGGTTTCTCCTCTCAAACTCCTTAGAGGGTGCTAGCATAGAGTTTCGAGAATGTATGTTCCACCATGATCGTCCTATAGTTGTTCAAATCTCCACTAGGACCCAATTTATGAATCAGGGGGATGATATCGTGGGACCAAGCTAGTGGGATGATATGATATTAGTCTTCTTTCAGTTTCTTGCATGACAGACTTACAATGTTTCTTGCAAGTTTTGGCCAGAGGAGTGCGACATAAGCTACTTGCAGATCCAGTTGAGCAGGTATCGTAAGAAGCTGTGATGGGGGAGTGTGCCTCCAACCTTGAGGAGACTGTTACAAAATCGACTATGGAATCAATGATATTCCTTGATTACATCCAATAGGAGAATGGAAGAGTACCAAGGTAAGTTTGTTACAAAAGGATTCTCTTAGCAAGAGGGAGTCAACCTTGATGAAAGTCTTACTCCAGTTGTCAGAGGATTCTCCCAGAAAGAGGGAGTTTCCCTGGATGGGCTAATGCATATACCATCGATTTTGGATTTCAATATCAATGAGTTTGTACTCATGTTGGAATTTTCTGAGTTTAGTGTAGATTTCAATTTGTTGTTTGATATATCCGATACACTTGCCTTGGCCCTATATATAGATGAGTTCATTATTGCATGAAATCTGGAAACGTTCATGATGTGGTGTGAGAAGATTTTGACCAGTGAAGATGGCATGAAGGAGAAAGAAGGTTGGCGGGTTGTTGATGTAGTGTTCCTTGCATAGAAGATTTTCACCATGAAGATTTTAAAGAGAGTTCAAAGTACAGAATCCTAATTCACGGTTCTTCACATTCGCCACTCATCAAATTTTTTTACGAAGCCCCTAACAAAGGGAAGGCTCTAGACGTAGAGGGAGCACCTAGTGTTTGGTAGAGAACACTTTCCTCGATAAGCGAGTGTGTTAGTTTTTGGTACCTTGGAAAGTGTGTACAAGTCTTGGGCACAAATGTGGCAAAAGAAGGTATTGTTGGATGTACGAACAAAGAACAATACAGCAAAGGAAGTGATGTAACAGGTTCGTACTACAACAGAAGGTACAATAGTGGAAATATGCAACTTTCAAACAAGATAGTGAGGTGCACTCTCTTTCTAGATTTAGCAAATCTAGGCGCTTTAGTTACTACAACATGAGACACTTAACAAATCCATACAACATTGATTTCCGTGCAACATGATGGCTTGTAGACGAGGGCACAGCTGTAGAATAAACTAGAGAGTGCACCATTATTTTTGTAGGCTTCCAACGGTGAGGTCACATGCATGCATGCATGTGCCAGCTATCAATACTAAATATGATAGGATAAGGTTATCCTTAATGTCCAGTTTAGGAATAAGCACCAAGTACTAGGAGATAAGGCATTGTTGTGTGGCGTGTGGCTTTACTATTCTCAATAGGTGCAATTGATTTGAGGATAACGGCACATGCATGCTGCATGTTGGCTACTCTAACTCAAGGCATCTTAGATTAAGATTCGCTTATTTAGGTAAATCACATCCAAGTTAAGGCCGGATCTCTAGGAAGATGCATACTTGCATGCCTCAAATCATCTCCAATCAAAGCATGTGTCCATATTCATTGTACCTACTCTTCTTCCTAGTCTATAAAGGAGAAGGCAAGGGTATAGGTTTAACGCATTCAATTCAACAGCGAGCAGTGAATTAGCTTGCTATATTTTTTCCCCATAGCAGATTTCAATTCAGAATCAATGATAAAGCAGTAACAAGTTTTGAAATTCCATCTACTGAGTTTTTGTTTTACTTTTAACAGTGATTTAGCAAGCATACAGTGATTCTATTTTTTTTCTTAATAACAATGATGTAATTTAGGACAAACCTGTGAATTTTTGTTATAATTTTCTGCAGTGTGTGTTTTGAGTAACTTTCAGGTTTCACCTATCTATTAGTTAAGAAATTCTTTTAGTACAAAGTCTGCTTAACATGGTTTAGAAAATCTAACACTATCCAGTATACTCCTTGCCAAACTATGCTAAGTGAATATTTTCTACGGATTGTCACCTTTATGACCCGATCGCTCATCATGTGACTGAGCATCATAAGGCTAGCTTTGATGAGCATGCTCCTCATGTTCCGCCAAGATCTCTTCCAGCACTTCTTTCTGGTGATGATTATCAGCATGTCTCCATGGAACATGTCTCTTATTTTTCAACGAAGTTACTTCTTGATGACTCTCAGCTTTGTTGTAATGGATGTTACCATATCTTCATCAAGTCTTGGCACCCATGGGTACCTTTTCTAGCTCTTCTTTTGGACAATGGTCAGGGACTTTTGGGCCCCTACTCACTCAACCAACCCCTCTTCTATTCCGGAGGTCTCTTCCAGTCTTCCCTCTATCAACAAGGATATTTAGCCTAGTGAGGAGCCTTTTTTCGATGAGCAATCCAATGATGAGCCCTCTTTTGATGAGCCCTCTTCCAACAAGCAGTCCAATGATGAACTCTCTCCAAATGTGCAGCCTAGTGATGGGCCCTCTCCAAGATGTGCAACATAGTGATATCCAGTTCAATGATAACAGATTCTACTCAATATTGCCAGTGTTGGATGATGATGATGATGACAATAATCCTAATACTTCATTGTTGCCATCTTTGCCTAAGTGGGCTATGGCCACTCTTACCAATGCTACTAACTTTATTTCTCAACCTTCTCAACAGTCAAAGTCACCCCCATCATGGGCCCTTATTTCAGCAGGCCCTCCTCTACCTGACAAATATGATTTTGTGCTCTCGAAGGCCCTTTTTAGCACGATTGATCCTACTATTGATCGTGAAGGCTTTCTTCGTGAGCAGTATGGCTTTTGATGACCCTAGCTCAGCATTATGGAAGGGTAATATGGTGATCTTTTGTGATAATCTATGGATGTAATGTCATCTTTGTAGCTCCTTGTTCAGCTTGGGGAGGGGGGGTGTTGAGATATTCTGCCTATCTTCACTTGTGACCGCATGCCAGTCCACTTTGTGGGTAGTTCAGGCTCTTAATGAGCCTAACTAAATGTAGTAGTGGGTAATCACACAATAGCGCCTTGACCCTAGTAGGAGTGGTATAAATACTCCACATCCCTCGTTTGTACAATCTAACATTCAAGTGTGTTTAAACATTTTTTTGCATAAGGGTACCTACATCAATTTGTACTACTTGTGTTCGCTCTCATGAAGTCCTTTTGTGGCATTGTTATTTTCAGCTTATTTATTGGAAATATTAGCTTAAAGAAGGCACTTATAACTATTTGGCATTTTGTTATAAACATTATGAAGAGAATGAGAATGCATTCCAAATTCTATATCATAATTTAGAGTTGGCTCAAAGTAGGAATGTTACAAATAAATATGAGAATAAGAAGGGTAAAATTGCCTCCTCGTTGGCATGCGCAATGGTCCGAATAAAACGTAAGTTCAACAGGTTGCAAACTACTTGAATCACCTGCAGAAGCAAGAATACACAACAACTTCCATGGCTTTTGTCTTAAAAGGAAAATTCGGCTTCCTGTACTGGCCCATTGGATGAAGAGCCTGAGTAAATCTTGACAGCCAGAGAAAAGGAGTTTTAAAGTTTGAACCAAGTTATGGAATATTCGATCAGGTAAAAACATCTATCACTTAATGATGTTAGGAGTTGGAAAATATTTTTTCCTGTCATTCTCAGTCTTGCATGCTTTAAAGGCAAAGCATTGTAAGGAGGAGAATGTAAGGAACCTGAGTCAACCTTGGGAATTTTATTATTTTATAAAGTCAAAATCACCTAAAGTTCACCTTTAAAAAAATATTTTCCCTTTTCGGAAGCTGTAAAACTAAAAGCTCTAAACAGCTAACCATTAGTAGGTCAGTTCACATTTATAAATTTAGCAATAAGCACACTACTACAGGCAGGACAGGACCACAGGTTCATTCTCCTGATCTTCGATACAAGACTGATTTGTACTTGTTCTGTTAATTATTCTCTGATCTAAGGGGAGTTTTGGATCATTTCATATCAGAGGCTGACCTACTCTGCAGATTATGTGTTGATATTGATAATTTGGTCTACTACACCTCCTATAGACTATAATGCATTTTGCATTACATCAATTTCTTCTCTGATTTCTGCCCTCACAATGACTTTTATCTTTTGCTGCTTTCAGAAAATCAAAGCTATCTAATTAGCGGCTAAGGCAGAAGACAGAAGGCATGTTTCAGTGATATCAAAGCTGCATCATTTTGATTTTTGGGTCTGCTATATTTCTCATTTTTTGAGCAAATTTCAGTATCAGTGTCAATGTTGAAGGACAAGAATTCCTTCAGTGGTAATGACAGTTGCTATCGTTAGATTTGCTTTTGTACTTTGATGATTTTGAAAATCTGAGTTACCTTTCCCTTGCTAACTTAGACATAAAACCATAGGAACAGAATTCGGTCAAATCAGGCCTTTCCCTACAGGAATTTGGTTCAGACGAATCCCTTCCCCCAAAAAAAATAAGGATCCAACTTCAAAATGCTAAGGTGCCAAATTTTCGAATCAACTTCGGGCAGAAATTTTCTTTTGAATCTTCTAATGATGCAGCAAGAAGATTATGGACAACTCCAGTTCTTCAAACTTGGGCATGGAATTGGTAAAATGTGTCACTGTATCAGGTGTCTTGACTCTCGCCCTCTTCTGACATCTGTCTACAAAACATTTTCAGGGTCTGTCTCGACTCTCAATATCTGTATATTGGCATCTGTATAGTGAGTCAATCTCTTATGCACTAACGAAGGCATTTTTAACTGTGCTCAGCCTCAACATTCTTGTGGGTTGTTCAAGTATCATGGTTCTCATGTGCATACTTCTCTTGGTGCAGACTATTCAGGTGTCAGTCTATGAAAGGATGTACCGTCACTGTCTGCATCATGCCACTACTCTCTCGTACTCCATGATGCATTTACAGGAGGAACGATCTACAATTTATATACACCACTGCCATGACTAAAATTTTGAAATTTGTGTCCCTTCGTATTACAGAGATGTATACTCCCATACTTTTTTCAGAATGGATTTTTTCAATCCAAACTTTTTTTGAATCCGAATCCAAATTCATATATGATAACTATGTGTACAACAGATATGGTAACTATGCATAGAACAGCTAGGACACATTTCGGACGTGCCCAGTGACCTTTTACTTAGATTAGTTGTATCAAAATTTCTCAGAAGTTGTAATCCCAAAAGTAAAATATGAGCCAAGGAAAGCCAAACACTCAATAGAGCATGTGGCTGATGCCACCGGGGTCATGGTTCAGCTGCGACTACATTGGTATGTCAGGCAACCTCGGAGGCATGAATAAGAGGTTGATGTCAGGTGCAAATCCTACGTCATACAAACTTTTTTTGAATCCGAATCCGAATTCATATATGATAACTATGTATACAACAGATATGGTAACTATGTATAGAACAGCTAGGACACATTTCGGACGTGCTTAGTGACCTTTTAATTAAATTAGTTATATCAAAATTTCTCAGGAGTTGTAATCCCAGAAGTAAAATATCTGCCGAGGAAAGCCAAACACTCAATAGAGCATATGGCTGATGTCAAATGGGTTATGGTTCAGCTGTGACTATATTGGTATGTCAGGCAACCTCAGAGCCATGAATAAGTGGTTGATGTCAAGTCAAATCCTACGTCATTTTGACAGAAGGCAACATAGCAAACAGAAGTGTTTATGTTCAGCGGTTCGCTTTTCTAGGGCTTGGAAGTGCTTATGTTCAGCGGTTCGCTTTTCTAGGGCTTGGAAGTGCTTATGTTCAGCAGTTCACTCCTAAGGGTTGTTTTGTCTGGACAAGCAAGCCACTTGTGGTGCTCGACCTTTTCGAGGTCAGTTATAATGAATCTCTTTAGAGGAATCGCTTTCAGAAAAAACTATTAAAAAATTTTATTTAAGGTATGTGGTTGTAATGTCCAAAGACTGCCTAAGTAATTTGATATGACTGATGTATGAATAGTGTTTATGATTTTATAGATCATGTCAGCGAAATTTTACAGAAGAATTTAATCCATCTATACAGGTGATTCAATCTACAATCAAAGTTAGGGCTAATTTATACAGGTGATTCAATCTACAATCAAAGTTAGGGCTAATTTATACAGGTGATTCAATCTACAATCAAAGTTAGGGCTAATTTATACTGCTCGACACATTTGAGTAGGCTGAATAAAACTCCCTTTAAGAAATTAAAAGATAATGACAGGTAGCAAAGATGAAGCAATCATGTAGTAGCGGTCCCCGCAGAATACAAAAGTGGAAACCCTAGCAACCAGGTTATCGCGGAAAATAATGTTCTGCATTGATTATTATGTGAAAAATGCAGGGAAATAGCAACATTACCGCTGCGCTCCTCGAATCCTTGTTTCGCAGCGACTCGCCAAATTGAGAAATGTTTTAGGATTGACAAATGTTGCCGCTCTGTTCCACCTCCATAGGCTACAGAAGAAAATACATGCAAGAAAGATCGTTCACCACATCCTCCATTATCATTATTCCATTCTACATAATCATCGCTTTTCTATGAGAATTAATATGAGATTGTGTTTGTTTTGTGCTTGGACAATGAATCCTTGCACCATAAATAATAAATAAAGTAAAGTGATATAAAAGTTAAAATAATAAAAATTAATAAAACATTATATATATATGTGTGGGGCTATGTGGTTAAGGTTTACTTTAGCGGGTTGGGTTTTGATACTCTAGTTAACTTTGTGATCAAGGTTTGAACTTGGTTAGTTCCACGTTCACTTCTTTTGGTTAATTGGGGCATCCTAGTCATTAGCGCTTAAGAGATGGATGAGGAACACGTGGACTACTTGGAGGACCCATTTGAGGGTTGGTTGATTTGGACCATGCCAAAAATTTCATGAGGGTTTTTTGGTCACTCGGCATTTTTTACCAAACAACCAGAAGAGTAGCCATTAGCAGAGGAAACCCTAGCATTTTTTACTTGGGTCAATCATTCGTGAAATAAGGGTTTCAAATCCGCAGGTGGGTGAAGAGACAGGGGATTCACTTCCTAGATCTTGCGAAGCTAAGATCGATGGTGGCATGAGGGCTCTTGAGGGAATGCACGAACCAGATTCAAAGGGATCTCGACTCATCTATTCCCTTTCAGCGAATACAAAGGAAAACAATTATGAGCTCTCAAGGTCTTAGAGCTCCTCACGATCACATGATGACGGGGTCTCGTCACTGGGAAAGGATGCTAGCTCTAGATTAATTCAAGAAGAAAATTCATAATCATCACAATTTGGAGGGTTTATCGACCAATATCTCTCTGGTGAATTAATGAGAGACCACTCCTCTGTGAAGAATTTGACCACCACCGTAGAGAGAATAGAGTCGAGAGGCGTGGATCCCCAAAGGCGGAATTAGAAATGTGTTAAGTGTGAGGTGGAGGAGACCAATTTGGTATTGGGAGACAAGGTCAAACTCCATGAAATACAAGATATGGAAGGTACAGCTATGATGGGGTGGTTCGCTAGTAAGCGCATGTCAGCAAGCACTCTAAAACGATGGACTGACAGAAATTTCACTTCTCTCTTGGGTTATGAGCCCAAGAGATTGCTTTTGGCAAAGGATTAGATGGTCTGGATTATGAACTCGGAAGCATACGCTAACTGGATCCTTCTTACACACTAGAACTAGGCGTCCTAAGCCCTTTTTCTTCAGAAATGGCAGATCAATTTTGATGCAAAATTGGAAAAACTAGAGAGCATTTTGGTCTAGGTTCAACTACCAGGATTGCCTCTAATTCTTTGGTCTGAGGAGGTTTTTCACGAGATAGGAAACGCTCTAGGGTTTTTTTACGAATCTAACAACTCCTTCCACACCACTAGTTATTTGTGGCACGAATCCTAATAGGGTTTAATGTTTCCATATGTTTGGTGGATTCTTTGACGATAAGGAAAGGAGATTTAGTCCTTCGACGGGAGCTGGATTAGGAAGGCATCACATTCAAATGTGGATGATGTCATTCCTATGGTCATTAGGATGGATTGATCAAAGGTCTCCAGGTGCAAGAAATGGGTTCAGTGGGATACAGAGGATGACCAAGCACTCGCACAAGACCCCAAAGACACCTCCCCTTTGGAAAACCCTCCAATTGTGGCTCAGTCGGCCAGTCAGTAGGAGAAGGATCCCCCCAAATCCATTCACTAAATTTTATAAGCTCTCAAGATCGCATTAAAGCCTTGAATATGGGTAAGCAATTCCTTTCTACCCCTTTTAGTAGTCATTCAGATGATTTGGGAATTCAATTTCGATCTTTGGGTGATCCAGATGGATATCGGTGGCCACCCACCTTTTCCAACTGGCTCAAAACAGTTTTCTAGCAATTTTGGTAATTTACTATTTTTAGCAGTTTTCACTTCCAGAGCCGTTATGAGGCCCTAAACGATGTTTTTTGGAGAAACGAGTTTGCAATATGGAAGTTCCTTCCATATTGCGCCTAAAATGAATCTCCTCGATGATACCTTTCCAACGGGCTATCATACGCCTAAAACGAAGATCGTATGCAAAAGTTACGACCCCGAGAAGTTGATGTACTAACTTACCCAAACGGGGCCCACATGACTTTTGGCGCTTCATCTCCTAGGGTTAGGTTTTTGGATGTCTAGGGTTTTTGACATTCCTGCTTATTGTAAAAAGGCCTTCAAAACCTCATTGTAATCATCTTCTTGCGAATGAGCGCAGCCGTCACATCTCTTCTCAGAGATAAGCCGCCACCATTCCAGCAAACTTGTTTCCGCTGCATTTTACAGTTTTCAACTTATTTCATTATTGAATAGAAAACCAGTTTTATTGTATCTTTGTTATTTTGTGTTAAGCATCTGTTAATAATCTGTATTCATTTCGTTCTGCTCATAAAATCTGGATCAGTCGTATTAAAGCAGTATGGTCCTTATCGTCTTAATGCATGTCCCCAACAAGGTCGAAGTACTAAGAGTTGGGTCTCGAGCTTGTTTCTCTTGAGGAAAAATTTTCTCTCACGCCCAAGCGACCTCTCGTGGCAGGAGAAAAGAAAGATGACGGGACAGGATATCCTTTCAAACTGTTGATTGAGGAAGCCCTCACGCAACAGAGGAACGAGATGATGGATAGTTTCGCGTAAATCCTTCGGCGGCTACCAACAGGCAACACATCTTCTTCGAACGGAAGCATCGCCCCCTTCAAGGTACAAATAAACTTCGATATTCCTATATTTGAAGGTCAGATAGATGCAGATGTTGTAGACAAGTGGTTGAATCTACGAGAAGGGTATTTTTTGTCCATAACTTTTCGAATAGAGAAAAGATTACGTTTGCGCTCCTCAAAGCCGCTCCCCATGTCAAAGATTGGTGGGAAACTTTCTGTGAGCAAAAGGAAACAGAGGAACCCTCATTATTTTCAGTCACGGCCACCTGGGAATCCTTCAGGGATGCTATTAAGGAACAATACTACCTTGTCGGAAGTTATGACGACCTGTATACCAAATGGACCACACTACAACAAGAAAGAGACCAAGTAGTGCCAGATTTCACAAATATCTTCCATACCTTGCTCACCAAGCTGGGTATCAAAGATTCAGAGCGACATCTGGTGCTCAAGTATCGCAGTGCTCTGCATAGATACATCCAGACCAAAATGGAATTTCTGGACATCTCATCCTTGGGCGCGGCCTATATATATGCTGTCAAAATCGAGTAGAAGCTCAAACAAAAGACGCGGCTATTTGGGCCTGGGAACCCCTCACAACAAAAGCCAGGAAGGGGCGGCCCCAACCCATAGAACAAAGGACAAAGCAAAGATGGACAGTATCAGGACAACTAGTCCAAGCCGCAAGCAAAGAAGGACACCGGAAAGACAAAGAAAGATACCGGGAAGTGGTGCGACTTCCATAAGAGCCCTTGGCATAACATTGTTGACTGTCACTCAAAGAAATCGTTGGTGGCTGAAGTGAAAGCCTCTGAATCAGATGCGGATTCTGACTCTGAGCCAGAACTAGAAAGGGGAAGACAAATTATTGATGCAGAACCCAGTGCCATCGTTGCTACCACCAAGCTTCAGCCTGGTGACCTGGACGAGCCAGAAGAAGGAGAGTGCCTCTTCCATTCACGGATGTGGGTAAAAGGCACCCCGTTGCACTTCATCGTTGACAGCGGTAGCCAAAAGAACCTTATCTCAGCAGAGGTCGTCAAGTGGTTGGCCCTGCCAACAATGCCGCACCCACAACCCTACACCATTGGATGGCTCTGCCAAGAAAGTGATCTCCGCGTCAGCCAACAATGTCGACTATTGTACAACATCAAGCCCTTCAAAGATGAGGTATTGTGTGATGTTGCTCCTCTCGAAGTTTGTGATGTTCTTTTGGTCCAACCTTATTTATGGAAACGTCATGTTGTATATGAGTCTAGGCCTCATAGTGTTATTATTACTTTGAACAGGAAATTGTACAGGATACCCGAGGCAGTCCCACCTAGTGTTATTTCCTTGATCTCTGCTAAGCAATGCAGGAAGGTCATCTCTCAGACAGGGAAGTTTGTCTTCTTCGTGATTCACTCTCAGAATAAGCGAAAGATCACATCCACATCCAGGGTCTTTGCGGCTGACCTCTCCACACAGCAGAAGCAAGTAGATAAGGTCGTGGAAGAATACTCGGATATCTTCTCCTCGCCTACAGGGGTACCTCTGCACTGCAAGGTGAAGCACCCCATTGATCTGACCCCCGGTGCACCATTGCCCAATGGGCCAATCTATCGCTGCTCTTTGTTAGAGAATGAGGAGATCAAGCGACAGATCCAAGAACTGCTCCACAAGGGGCACATCCATCCCAGCTCATCACCTTGCGGGAGCCCAATCGTATTGGTACAGAAGAAAGATGGAACCTGGTGACTCTGTATTGATTACCGTGCTCTGAATAAAATCACAGTCAGAAGCCGGTACCCAATTCCCCAAATCGACAACCTCCTTGATCAACTCACGGGGGCCAAATACTTCAGTAAGATTGATATGAAGTATGGCTACCACCAGGTCTTGATATAACAGACATATGTATGGAAGACCGCCTTCAAGTCAAAGGAAGGCCTTTTTGAATGGTTGGTCATGCACTTTGGTTTGACAAATGCTCCATCCACTTTCATGAGGATGATGGACGATATCCTGCGACCATTCACCAATACTTTTGTAGTGGTGTATCTGGATGACATTCTAGTTTACAGCAAGACTTGGGTTGAACACTTGCAGTATATTCAGCAGGTTCTGCACACCCTACAGTAGCACAAGCTATACGCTAACTTGGAAAAATGCTCCTTCGGCATGGACAGGGTCCATTACCTGGGCTACACCATTGATCAACATGGCGTACATGTGGATCCAGCCAAGATCCAAGTCATCCGTGACTAGCCAACCCCAACCACACTCACTGAGCTTCGGAGCTTCTTGGGCCTTGCCAATTTCTACCGCAGGTTCGTGTTGGGATTATCCCATATTGCATGGGCCTTTAGCCAAATAAACACGGGTGGTGGTAAAGCGAAATTTGCGTGGGGCCGGTCCCAACAACGAGCGTTCGATGATTTGAAACGACGCTTATGCTCAGCCCCAGTACTTTCACTACCATACCTGCAACATCCCTTTGAGATCGAGGCAGATGCTTTAGACTATGTTGTGGGCGTTGTTCTCACTCAGCACAGCCACCCTGTGGCCTATCATAGTAAGACATTGTCAGATACTGTCCGTAAGTACCCTACTTACGACAAAGAAATGTACTCAATTGTGCAAGCCTGCTGCCAGTGGAGACATTACATCCTTGGGAAGGAGACAGTCATCCACATTGATCATAAGCCACTGCAGTTCATGTAGACATAGGGAAAATTGCAGAATGACCACCATCAAAAGTGATCCACATACTTGCAACAATTCCACCTCAACATCAAGTATAAAACAGGAAGTACCAATCGCATCATTGATTGCCTCAGCAGACCGCCAGTCGCGCCACTCACCACGATGCTAGACCCTTGCACCCACGAGACCTCTCGATGGCCCCAACTCTATGAGACAGACCCCGACTTCGCCACCACCTACCAAATGTTGGGTGCAAACACAATTGTCGATAATTTTCATCTTCGGGATGGGTTGTTGTGTCATCTGGGCCATATATGTGTTCCATCAAGCAAGCGAGCGAAGCTGATCTGGGAAGCCCACTATAGTTGGGTGGCAGGACACTTTGGTGTTGAAAAGACAATGGTGATGCTACAAAAACATTTCTATTGGCTGAAACTTCGACAGGAGGTCAACAAGTATATCAGGTCCTGCACTACCCGCGTTATTGCCAAACCGACCACTAAGAAACAAGGCCTATACACCCCTCTTCCTACTCTTGACAGGCCATGGGAATCCATCTCAATGGACTGCATGTCGGGCCTCCCATCCACCAAGTAGGGAAATGACTGTGTTTTTGTGGTTGTTAATCGCTTTTCTAAGATGGCGATTATGGTTGCCTGCAAGAAGAGCATCACAGCAGAGGCCACTGCCAAGCTCTTCTTTGAACGAGTCTGGGTACATTTTGAAATCCCACAAACCATTGTCTCAGATCAGGATAGTTGATTTCTCTGCACATTTTGGTTGAGCCTCTGGTAACTGTTGGACACCACTCACCAAATCCACGGCGGCCTTCCACCCCCAGATAGATGGCCAAATCGAGGTTGTAAATCGAATGATTGTGCATATCCTTTGCATGTATAATTCAAAGCACCCCTGAACATGGGATGAGAGCCTTCCCTATGTCCAACATAGCTACAACCGAGCTTTGCATAGCTCAACCGGCCACGGCCCCTTTCAAGTGGGGTTGGGATTCCAACCATTGGGTCCCATAGATGTTGCACTTCCCCTTGCGGTCACCTCAACCGACTCATCTCCTACTCCAACTGAAGCTGACAAAGCCACCCGGTTCATTGAGCGGATCCAACACATCCGCCAACAAGTTCAAGATATCCTACAGAAGTCCAATGACAAGTACAAACAACGCCATGATCAACATCGGACGCCACATAAGTTTCAGGTGGGTGACAAAGTTTGGTTGCACTTGCAGAAAGAACGCCTTACAGGACCCCATCGGAAGCTTCGCCCACTTCGTTATGGGTCGTACACTATCACCAAGGCCATGAGGGATAATGCTTTCGAGCTCAACACTCCTCCTTTCCTTGGCCTGCACTGAGTGTTCAACGTGGATCTCCTTCGCCCTTATTTTCCACCATTATTGGACACCTCAGAAGTAGTAGAACAACCGACACCAACAAAGCTCAACCCCGACTGCATACAACAAGCATCCAATGATCAGATTGTGGACACACAGATCAAGGGCACTCGACAGCAAAGGATCCAACTTTATCGAGTCGTTAAAGCAGGGCAGCTCCTGCACCAGGGCAAGTGGCTCACCCGGGGCCAAATTCAGCAGAAATTTCCTCATCTGATGGGGGACCTCAATGCAATGGAGACCATTGCTTCCTAAGGAGGGAGGATTGATCCAAATGGATATCGGTGGCCACCCACCTTTTCCAACTGGCTCAAAACAATTTTCTAGCAATTTTGGTAATTTACTATTTTTAGCAGTTTTCACTTCCGGAGTCATTTTTAAGGCCCTAAACGATGTTTTTTGGGAAAACAAGTTTGTATATGAAAGTTCCTTCCATAATACACCTAAAATGAATCTCCTCGATGATACCTTTCCAACGAGCTATCATACGCCTAAAACGGAGATCGTATGCAAAAGTTACGACCCCGGGAAGTTGATGTACTAACTTACCCAAACGGGGCCCACATGACTTTTGGCACTTCATCTCCTAGGGTTAGGTTTTTGGATGTCTAGGGTTTTTGACATTCCTGCTTATTGTAAAAAGGCCTTTGGAGCCTCATTGTAATCATCTTCTTGTGAATGAGCGCAGTCGTCACATCTCTTCTTAGAGATAAGCCGCCACCATTCCAACAAGCTTGTTTCCGCTGCATTTTACACTTTTCAACTTATTTCATTATTGAATAGAAAACCAGTTTTATTGTATCTCTGTTATTTTGTGTTAAGCATATGTTAATAATCTGTATTCATTTCGTTCTGCTCATAAAATCCGGATCATTGGGATCTATGCCCTCTGCACCGGAGGAGGATAAAGGAAAGGATTTTCTCTCTAGTCTTTTGGGCTTCTCGGGTCCCCAACCATCTACCTTTATTTTGTTAATTGGCCTTAAACAATCTCGTAATGTTTCATTGCATCCTTTCAAGGAGAAATCTCCTCTAGCCCCTTATGGCATGTCGTTTGCTCAAGATGACCCCTTTCATATTGTGGGGCTAAATTATAACCTATGCTCAAATACCAAGGGACGTCACTCTCATTTGCAAGGCGTGGAAGGTGGGCTAGGATCCTTTGAAGGTACATAGTCAGAGCATGCTCGACAAGGAAGGAAGTCTCTCCTATCCTTAGCTAAAAAAACAAGCTAACTCAAAAGTTAGAATTGGGAAACAACACTATCTCATCGGGGCCCTTAGAGTAAATGCCCCAAGAAAGGATCCTTGTGATTATTCTATCCTTTATTTGCAGAAGGTTGGCTAATTCCTCCAAAAAAATGGTCATCAAAAGACTGGTGGACATCCATAACCCATCAATCATGTTCATTCAAGAAACAATGTTGGAAGGGGACAAAGCTATTAAAACCCTTTCCTTGTCTCTTCAAGGTTGGGATTTTATGGCCACATATGCCCAGGGGAGGTAAGGGGGCTTGTCTCAGGATGGTGGAAGAATTCATTAATTTTGGTAAATTATTGGGCCATCAAGGCTAGCGTAGGTATCTCCCTCCAATCTCGAGAATTGGACATGGAATTCCTATGTATAAATCTATATGGACCATATATTGAGTGTAAACGTTTATGGGAGCACACGTTTCAAAACCCCTTGTTGAAGGATGGGATTGTATTGATAGATTGTGACCTTAACTTCACTTTGGGAGCCATTGAAATATGGGGGCCAGTTTCCCCGTTGGACCCTCTAGTTGAATTTTCCATTTCAAACATGCAAGAAGTAGGATTGCATGACATCCAACTAGTCAAGCTTACCACCACCTGAAGAAACATGCAAACATGGGAGGCTTAAGTGTCAAAGAGACTTGATAGATTTCTTATTTTTGAAGCCATGTTGGATGCAAATCTCCATATTAGGCAATGGGCTTCCTCTGGAGGGGACTCAAATCACAACCCCGTTGTTCTATAACTCACCCTCTTTCGGGATAAACATCCCAGCCCCTTCAAGTTGAGCCCAATGTGGCTAGAATATTCGTCCTTCCTTGAAGTGATAAAGGATTGTTCAAGAACTTATGACTCGTCCTCTTAGGAATCCCCCCCCCCTCTCCAATTTCATTCAAATCTTAAAAGGGCAAAGGATGTAGTGATCTCCCGACACAAGGAGAAAAGAGAGAGGGATGACCAATCTTTGGAGGAAATAGAAATCAAGTTGCAACAATGTTTTCAAGGGGAGGGGCAAGGATTGTTATCCAACCAACAAAAAGAATAACTAAAAACCCTGGAGGAGAATAGAAGAAAGATTTTGTTGGTTCGGGAAAAAGAGTGGAGGATAAAGAGTAAAGCCTTATGGTTGTAAGTGAGCAATGAAAACACAAATTTCTTTCATTAGTTCACAAATAGCAAGAAGGAAATTAACAACACATGGGCCATTAATAGGGAAAACGAGACAAAAGCTACGTCCTTTGCCAACCTGGTTGAGGGAGGGATTCTCCACTTCGGGAATCTTTATAAGGAGGAGAATAAAGAAACCATAAATTCCATTATGAATGTAGCCGGCCATTTCCCTAGATTTATTGATCAGGAGGGCAATGCCTAGATAATGGCATAGGTTTCTAAAGACGAGCTCCTAGGTGTTTTGCACAGTTCTCAAAAGGATAAAGGCCTTGGTTCGGATGGGCTCCTGGTGGAATTTTACCTGGGTTGTTTTGACATCCTAGGCAATGATCTATTGATGATTGTGGAATATTCCAATTCATTGGACAAACTCTGGTAGCTTCCAATGCCACATTCATAGCATTGATTCTCAAAACATACAACCCAAGTAATTTTGATCAGTTTAGGCCTATTTCACTATGCAATGACATTTACAAAATCATCTCGAAGCTTGCAGTGACAAGATTAAAAGACACTCTCTCCACTCACATCTCTCCGGAGCAATTTTGATTTCTTTGGGGGAGACAAATACATGAAAAAATTGAACTTGCCCAAGAAGGTATGCAGTCCAAATGCACTAGAGACCAACAAACTATTGCTTACAAGGTAGACCTATCTGAGGCATTTAATAGGGTAAGTTGGGCCTTCATCCAACTCTTAGTCATCCATTCGTGGTTTAGTCATTCCTTTGTCACATGGACATTGAACTTCATCAGTTGGGCCTCATTCACTCTACTCATAAATGGATCTACAACCCATTTTTTAAAGCGAAAAGAAGACTCATACATGGTTTCCCTCTTTCACCCCTTCTCTTCCTTTTGGTTGTGGAAGGCCTCAATAGATTGTTAAGGGATGCATTGGTAGGTGGTTGCTTAAAATGTATTATTGTAAGCTATACATGCTATATATCTCACGTCTTATTTGTGAACGATATTCTAATATTTTGTTAAGGGGCTATCTGTTATGTGGAGCATCTAGAAGAACTTTTGAACATTTTCTGCAAAGCCACATGCATGCTCATCACTAGAGGGAAATCCTCCCTTTACACTTGGAGACTCTATGAATAGGAAAAAAATTCCATATCACAAATTCTCTCCCTAGAAGTTGAGGACTTGAACCCAAGTTTAAAATATTTGGGTTTCATGCTCAAAGAAAATGTTATCAGAAGAATGATTGGTTATGGCTTCTTTCTAAATTGGAAAAAGAAAGTAAACGCAAACTGAAATAAGTGGTTATCAAGAGTTGAACTATTGGTTTTGGTTAAGACTGTTTTAGAAGCCATTTCGGCGTATTGGACATCCATGGCTTGGATCCCAAAGGGCATATTGGGCAAAATCCGATAACTTTCTTACCGATTTCTTTGGGCTAGAAATGATGATAAAAAGCCTATGGTGTTAGCTTCCTAGAGGAAATTGGCCACTCCAAAAATATCGGGGAGTTCGAGTTTAAAGAACATATTTTTATTCTCAAAAGCTCTGGCAACAAAAAATGTATTGAGGTTGATTCAATGAACAAGACTCTGGGCTCAAGTCACAAAGGCTAAATATTTTCCTCAAGCCTGTGGAGTGGAGTGGATAAGGAAACCGGTAAAGAAGGTGCTAAATGGATCCACATTTGGAAATCCATAACAAATGCTTTCCCTCTCGTTAGTAAGTGGTTGGTTTGGAGAATAAGGATTGGGACTCAATCCCTCACAGGGAAAGATCCCTAGATAGGAAGCAATGAAAACCACTTACTCCCTCATCAACTGGTTTGAGGGAGGATTCTACTTTCTAAATCAAATCATGTGAAGTGACTTTGCTACTCGATAGCTTCGGTGGATGTCATGGTGTGAACTAGGACTCTATAGAACTCCTTTGTCTCTCCCTCTAATTAGGAAGATCAGTTACTCGGGTCCCTCAATCCCTATGGTGGATATATTCCAAAGATTGGATACTCAACTCTTACTCAAAAAAAATAGAGTGCATCCCCATCCATGGTGGGGGAAAGTACTTTGGAAACCAAAATGTCTAGTCAAAGCAAAATTGTTCGTGCGACTACTACTGTACAACAAGGCTCTCACTTGGGACAAGTTACAAAGATGAAATTTTCAAGGACCTAGGAGATGTTGCCTTCATAGGCAAGATCTTGAAACCAAACATCATCTCATCTTGGGCTGCAACTTCTCCTTGGAGGTCTGGGTAGAGCTATAACAAACAACATTCCCCTCTTGTGTATGGGAGGTGAAACCATATAGGAAGCTCTGAAATTTTGGCTTAGCACCCAACACACAAACAATTTTAAACCCCTCCCTCTTATTGTAGATTGGGGTATCTTGATTACCAAAAAACACTCTTTATTTGAAGACAAATCACCCAATCCTCAGCTTTATGCTATCCAAACGTTAGCCAATTATCAACTTATCCAAAAAATACTCAATCCAAACAATTAAGAAATTGTCATGAAACTCAAATCCTCAATGACATGACTTGAGAATTCTTTGATGGGGCTACCTAAGGAGACCCTCCTTTGGGAGGGGCAAGTGGTATAATTTATCTCTCCAATGACCAATCAATTTCTTTCTTAACCGACATTGGATCAACAACAGATAATTTCAGTGAGCTCATGGTTTTAAAGCTCAATCTACAACTAGCTAGAGGAAGAGGCATCACTTAGATACACATTTATGGGGACTTGTTGTTTATGTTTTGGTAGCATCAGACATGTACTTCCACATAGGCATGTGTTTTGCATGTAGAAGTAGTAAAAAATATTCTAGTCTTGAGTTTACTTTAGTTAGAAGGAATTAATTAAAGTAAAATTGTATTTATCGGTGAATTGAGTTAATTAAGGACATGCCTAGCATGTAGCATGTAATCTAAATCTTAAGTCGGTGTGAAAAGTAATCTCAACCATAGATAACTTTGAAGATTAGAAATAGATTCTAACTCATGATTATAAAAGCAAGGTCCGGGTATAAGAGAATTCACTTTTGATGAGAGATAAAAGCTAGAGACTTGTGTTGAGGGAGTCGACACTGTGGAGACTATTGACGAGATGTCGAGGTCGAGAGACATGGTGAGAGACCAAGGTAGGGACTTGTGTGAGATACACTTGTGAGATACTTGGTGAGAGACCAAGGTTGAGGATATCAAATAAGGACTTTTGCTAGTAAGGTGTGTAGGAGCAAAGAAGGACTTTTGCTAGTAAGGAATGTAGGAGCAAAGAAGGACTTTTGCTTACACTAGAGTGAGGATATCTCACTGGTTGAGTGAATAGAGTTCATCCAAGTATTGATGAGAGGGTTGGATCACAAAGAATTGTGATTCAATATCTTGATAGGTGGAGAAGCAATTTCATCTAGAGGTAATATAGGTCAAGGAGGAGAGAGAGAGAAGAAGTAGACACAAGTGGGTTTCAAAGGACAAAGACCAGAAGGAAGAGCAGAGTCATACGAAGCTTGTCGTACGGGATTTCCGCAGGCCAAAGAAGGGCAAGTATGTCCATAATTGTAGATATCCGCGAGTCAGAGAAGGATAAGTTGCGGACATCTGCGGCCCAAAGAAGGGCAAGTCACGAATGCATTGGAAAATGTGTTGGTACATGGTTGTACAACAACATAGGAGTTTCCAGGTTTGTATGTAGTGTATAATTCTCTCAATGGGCCATTTTTCCTGTCACTGGAGCCCTGATTTGACCTTAATAAAAGCATCATTAGATTGGTTTTCCCTTCGGGGTTTACCTAAAAATCTCGGTGTTCTTATGTGCTTGATTTGGTTTCCTTGTTTATGCTTCCACTGCATGTTTAATTGATTACTCAGTTGTGTTTTTAGTAGATAAAGGGATTTTATTTAAGTTAATTATCGGGTGTTGGGTAGAGTGATAAAACATCAACATGGTATCGGAGCATACCAAGGGTTGAATTTGCTTGGGAAAATCGACATGGTATCAGTGCCAAGGCTTTGAAGGAAAGATGGATCCTAGTCTCTAAAGGGAGGAAACCAAGAGGACGTATCTTATTAGGTAGATAACTAGCAAAGGAAATCAACGGAAAAAATTTCAACAACAATACTGGGAAGAACAAGTGTTTTTGTAAGTATACAGAGGCATCTGCGAGTCACATAATAGATAATCGTGGACGTCCACGGGTCACAGAAGGATAGGCCATGGATATTCCTGGGTAAAAAAAGGACAACTCGTGGATAGGTCGTACAGGACAATACAGAGTAGTTCCAACAGAGGGTTATCATATTAGATCTTGAAGATGGTGAACACATTGAAGATTGGGGACATGTTAGAACGGACAACAAACTTCCAAGCTTGGAAGGCAAGGATTCTTCTTTTGTTAGAGGAGAATGATCTTAAAGAGTAATTTGAGGTTATGGTTGCAACTCTTACGGATCCACGGGAATTGGTAGTTCACAAGAAGAAGGAAGTGAAGGCCAAGCGGGTGTTGCTGGAATCGATAAAGGATCACTTGATTTTGCACATTTTTGAGAAGAAATTTGCCAAAGAAATGTATGATTCTTTGGTGAGTCTATACCAAAACAAGAATACAGGAAAGTTGCTACATTTGAAGCACCAACTTCAAGTTGTTGGGATGTCCAGTGAGGACACGATTGTGAATTATATTGTGAATATTACACAGATCTGAGATCATCTTGCAGCGATTGGCGAGACAATACAAGATGTTGAGTTGGTGAATGTAGTGTTGAGAGGTCTTCCCAAATCTTGGGAACCTTTTGTGCAGAGGATCTGTGCATGAGAGACAGTGCCAGGGTTTGATAGACTATGGACTAATTGTATTCAGGAGGAGACTCGGTTAGAGTCCAGGGATGGTTTGAAGAGGAGCCATGATGAGAACTTTGTTATTGCCAGTCAGGCAAGGAAGGGAAAGTTCAAGAAGATTGTCAGTGGAGAGTCGACCGCTCAAGATGGCAAGAAGAAGAAGGACATGAGAAAATTCAAGCTGTAGCATCCCCATTATAATCCCTAATTTAATTAATGCTTATGTAGATATAATATGTGGCTACGGCCAAACGATGTAATATGTGAATTGTATTTCAATGTTTTAATAATAAAAATGTGATGCAAGTTGCTAAGGGGACATGGACAAGAGATGAGAGCTAAATTAATCCACAAGAGAGGGGAGTGTCTAGGATAATGGCTAAGAGGGGTCCAAGGGAAAAATTACCCATGTATATAGATTTAACCCATTTTACTAAACTTGCCAATTGTATATGAACCTTTCGATGTCTGGTTGAGTGTTTCCAAAGCCAATCATTGAATGCATGTAAGAGGGTGGGTGTGAGTGGTCACATCTCAAAGTTATTGGGCACATGGGGGTTGAGTACAATCAGCTTGGGGAAGAGTACGAGTCAAGAAACGCAAGCAAAATAGAAGAATTTTGTATGGGTTGAGATAGAAGTAACATCAGTTTGAGCAGTTTGGGAAGTTAGTCAAGTTGGGCAATAAAAGAGAGCTTGGAGTGGGTGCGGCCATAGGAGGGTGAAGTTTGGAGCTTAATTGGAGCGAATTGGAGTTGAAGAACTGAAGAGCCAAGTTTTCAGGCCAGAAGCGTCAACTAAATAGCAAGTGTTGTTGTTAATTTGTTGATAGTTTCCTCGCAGCAGTTTCCCTTGAATTCCCAGCTGCCTGTGCCAGAGAGACCTTGATAAACAAATGGCTCATTCCTTGGGTTAGCCTTGATAAACAGATGGTACATTCCTTGGGTTAACCTTGATAAATGGATGGTACATCCCTTGGGTTAAGCTTGATAAAAGAATGGTGCATTCCTTGGGTTGGGTAGGTCAAGCGGAAGAGAGTTGGTGGAAAAGTTGGGATAGTTGTAGGAGAATATTAGTTGGGTTGAGAGATTTATGAGCTATGAGTGGACTGTGAGAGACCACCCTCTTTTGTGGATTGCCAGCCTCATCTCGAGGGTGACTAGCTGTTGATATTTGGAACAATCAGACTACAGTTAGGTGGAACGTTCGTCCTAGGTAGTTGGTTGCACGATTATTGTTTAAGATAAGTGTTTAATCTTGTACTAAGTTATTTACATGTGTTATTGTTGTGCATGAATTATGTGTTAATGAGAATGACTTATATGTTGTTGCAATGAATGATTTAGTTGTATCTCTTGTTGATTATTAGTATGCTTCATATGCATATGTTTTATGGTTATTGTTGTAGCTAAATCTGTTATAAATTGTAGTTGTAGGCTATGGGAAAACAAATAATAGCAAAAGAATGCCTTTAATTAGTAGAAGTTTTGTGTTATGTGTATTCCACATGAATTGTTGCCTGGCTGGAGGCTAGGTACATTACTAAAATGGTATCATAGCTTATAAATGGAAATTTTTTGCATGACGTGACCCTATCGTGGTGGTTGGGTACGTTACAAAGTGGTATCAGAGACTAGCTTTTCAACACTGAGCCTGGATGAGCTAATTAAGTGGAACACAGAAGTGAATATTACAGAGTTTGCAAGCGAACCGTTTGACAGAATGTCATGAAGAGTTCGTTTGCAAATTGTTTGACAAAATGTTTACGGTGTTCTATGCATAAATCAGATGAAATTGAGCAAAAGCCCCAAGTTTCTACAGCTAAATATTGGCAATTTCAAAGTGAAAGAGTCGAATTAGAAAAGCAGTGAACAAACATTTATGTACAGGGCTTGATTTGGTTGTTTTGAGCTTAGTTGCAGAGCTCTATTCACGACACAAGAAGGAATTACATTTTTGGGTGAATTTGAGCATTTTTTGGATTTTGGAAAATAGGCAAAATTGGAAAAATTTCAGTATTTTTCTGTACGCTAATGTCAGCATCACGTGGGAGGGGCCATGTGTCAGCTGACACTGCAGTAGGTGATGTGTATTGCCATGGTGGAGGTTACATGGAGGCAAGGAGTTAGAAAATGACTAAGTGTTGGACTGATTATGAGTCCATGAGTCCACGAGTCCGCAAAGATAAAAATGACTAAGTGTTGGACTTATTATGAGTCCGTGAGCCCGCGAGTCCGCAAAGGAAAAAATGACTAAGTGTTGGACTTATTGTGAATTCGTGATTATGTGAGTCTATGAGTCCACAAAGTTAGAAAATGACTAAGTGTTGGGACTTATTATTATGAGTCTGTGAGTCCGCGAGTTCGCATAGGTAAACATGGCTAAGTGTTGCACTTATTGTGAGTCCATGAGTCCATGTGTCCACAAGTCCGAATAAAAGGTAAAAATGACTAAATGTTGAGACTTTTTGGATGGACATATGAAAGAAAAATTGCAAGATTGTGAGTCCGTGAGTCCAAAGAAGTGGAAAAATGACTAAGTGTTGAGACTTTTCAGACATACTTATGAAAGGAGCTAGCCATAGTTACATAAATGCTAACATTGTTGAAAGATTTCACTTGCAAAAAAGTAAGCATAAGAAATCTTGGTTAGTTCGGTTGGCCATGGGGGCTAAGAGGAAGATCAATGAGTTGGTTAATGATTTTCAAATAGACATGAATGGACTCAACATGAAGGTAGATGTAAACATCATTCCATTGGGTTCATATGATTGTCCAATTCGCATGGATTGGTTGGAAAAGCATCATGTTTTCCTAGAATGTTACGACAAGACAATCACATGTCTTGATGAGGAAGGGCATCAAGGTAAGATTCAAGGCATTCCAAGAGCTGTAGTTGTTAGAGAGATTTCAGCTATGCAGTTGAAGAAGAGATTCATGAAGGGATGTCAAGTGTTTGCAACCCATATGGAGGAGGCATCCAAAGATAAAGTGGCAAGCATTGAAGACCATCCAGTCTTGATGGATTTTGAAGATGTTTTTAGAGAAGTCCCGGGATTGCCACTAAAGAGAGACATTGATTTCTCTATCAATTTGGTGCTAGGAGCTGCCCTAGTGTCTAAGACACCACACAAAATGGGTACACCAGAATTGAAGGAGTTGCAGATGCAACTTGAAGAGTTGTTAAAAAAAGGGGGTATACACACCCAAGTGTGTCACCTTGGGGAGCCCTGGTTTTGTTTGTGAAGAAGAAGGATGGAACCTTAAGGTTGTGTATTGATTTCAGGCAACTTAATAAGGTTACTATAAAAAATAAGTATCATTTACCCTAAATTGAGAATTTGTTTGATCAGCTGAAAGGTGCAAGAATCTTTTCAAAGATTGACTTGAGATCAGGCTATCATCAAGTAAAGATAAGGGAAGAAGACATCTGCAAGACAACATTCAGAACAATATATGGGCATTATGAATTCACGGTAGTGCCATTTGGACTATCAAATGCCCCAACATTTTTTATGTGTTTGATGAATGGAGTGTTCAGGGAGTACTTGGACAAGTTTGTGATTGTGTTCTTAGATTATATATTCGTCTATTCCAAATTAGAAGAGGAACATGAGCAACATATAAGAATGGTGTTACAAGTTTTGAGAGAGCACATATTATATGCTAAGCTAAGTAAGTGCATCTTTTATCAAAAGAAGATTCACTACTTGGGGCATATAATATTAGCAGTAGGGATAGAAGTGGATCCTGAGAAGATAGAGGCCATTAGAGGATGGCCAGCACCAAAGAATGTGACAGAGGTCAGATCATTCATGGGTCTTATCGGTTATTACCAAATATTCATAAAGGGTTTTTCAAAGATTGCAAGTCCAATTACTTGTTTGCAAAAGAAGGCTGTGAAGTTCGAATGGAATTCCAAGTGTGAAGAGAGTTTTCAACAATTGAAAAGAATATTGACAAGTGCTCCAATCTTGAATATTGCAGATCCAAACGAATATTTTGTTGTGTGCACCGATGCATGCAAGGAATGGATTGGTGGAGTCCTTAGCCAAAAGGATCACGTGGTATGCTATGAGTCCCGAAAATTAAAAGAGCACAAGAGGAATTATGCCACCCATGACTTGGAGTTAGCAACAATTATACATGCATTGAAAATGTGGAGGCATTACCTTGTGTGTAAGAAATTCTAGCTAAGGATAGACCACTATGGTTTGAAGCATTTGTTTGGACAACCAACACTAAATGCTAGGCAAAATAGGTGGCTGGAATTTCTGAGTCAATATGACTTTAAGCACATAAAGGGAAAAGAAAATCAAGTGGTTGATGCACTCAGTAGGAGAGCTCATGAAGTGAATATTGTAGCCATTAGCATGTACGAGAAAAATCTGAAAGACAAAATTATTGCAACAACAAATTCAGATCAGAATTATTTAAAAATAAAAGAGACATTACAACAAGGAAATTTTCAGCATAAATTTAATTATTATGAGCTAATTGAAGATTGAATTCTCGTGTACAAAGGTAAGGTGTATGTGTCAAATTTTAGTGAGTTGAAAAATGAAGTGTTGAAGGATATGCACAATGTGCCATATGTCGAGCACCGAGGATATCAGAAGACAATTGCAGCAGTAAGAAGCCAATATTTTTGGCCAGGAATGAAGAAAGAAGTGGCTAATTACATAGCAAGGTGTCTAGAATGCCAAAAAACAAAGACAAAACATAGACACCCAACAAGTTTGCTACAACCATTACCCATTCCATAACAGAAAGTCAAGAATGGAAGTGGGAAGTTGTCTCAGTTGATTTTATTACTAATCTACCCAGAACAGTTTAGAAGCAACATGATTCCATCATGGTGGTGGTGGATAAGTTGACTAAAGAAACACACTTTATTTTAGTAAAGACTACACATGAGGCAACAAATATTGCAGATATTTATATGAGAGAAGTTGCTAGGCTACATGGAGTGCCTAAGGCAATAGTTTCGGACATGGATCCAAAGTTTACTTCCAATTTTTGGAAGGGTTTGTTCAAAGGCTTTGGGGTAAATTTAAATCTTAGTACAACATATCATCTAGAGTTCGATGGGCAAACATAAAGGACTAACAGGATAATTGGGGACATGCTTAGAATGTATGTGATGGATCGACCATCGAAGTGGGAGGATAATATCCATTTAGTTGAATTTTTCTACAATAATGGGTATCAGGCCTCCTTGAAAATGAGTCCATTTGAAGCATTGTATGGCAGGAAATGTAACACCCCAGTGAGTTGGGATAATCCAACAGACAGAGCAGTTGTTGGGCTAGAATTATTGAAAGAAATGGAATATCGGATGGAAAAGATTAAGCATAATTTGAAGGCTGCCCAGGATAGGAAGATAAATTATGCAAATAGGAATAAAGTTTTCAGAGATTTTAAAGTGGGAGAACATGTGTTTTTGAAAGTAAAGGAAAAGAGGAGTTTTCTAAGATTAGGAAGCTGGACGAAGTTGGAAGCAAGATATTGTGGTCCTTTTGAAATATAAAAAAAGATAGGGCCAGTTGCATACATGTTAACTTTGCCTACATCCATGATAGTGCATAATGTATTTCATGTATCATTACTTAAAAAGTATGTACATGATGTTAATCATGTCATTGATTGGAATGTGATCCAAGTGGAGCACGAAGGATATTTTCGGGTGGAACTAGTATGCATCCTGGACTGGAAAGTCAAATTGCTCAGGAACAAAGCCATAGGGATGGTAAAGGTTCAATGGGCTTGCTACGGTCCTGAAGATGCTACCTAGGAGCATACCCACAAATTTTTGACAGTTTTAAAGAAGACATAATGCAAGACTCAGTTTTGAGTAGCTAGAGTTCCAGGACTACATCTCAGAGTCCTAGCCAACCACATTAGGGACCTTGATAAAAGAATGTATCAGTCCTTGGGTTATCCTTGATAAACAGATGGTACATCCTTTGGGTTAACTTTGATAAAAGAATGGTGCATTCCTTGAGTTGGCGAGTTGAGAGGAACATGAGATTTTGGTTGGAGCTGTTGTTGGAGTTGATAAATTGTAGAATTTTATTTCTAAGTATTGTGATGTAAATTTGCATATATGTATATCGACATAGAGTGCACTGAGGATGGCGCACAATTGTAGGGGAGGGGGAATGTAACATCCCCATTATAATCCCTAGTTTAATTAATGCTTATGTAGATATAATATGTGGCTATGACCAAGCGATGTAATGCGTTATTTGTATTTTAATGTTTTAATAATAAAAATGTGATGTGAGCTACTAAGGGGACATGGACAAGAGATGGGGGCTGAATTAATCCATAAGAGAGGGGAGTGTCTAGGATAATGGCCAAGATGGGTCCAAGGGGAAAATTACCCATGTATATCAATTTAACCCATTTTCCTAAACTTTCCAATTGTATATGAACCTGCCGATGTCTAGTTGAGTGTTTCCAAAGCCAATCATTGAATGCATGTAAGAGGGTGGGTGTGAGTGGTCACATCCCAAAGTTATTGGGAAAATGGCGGTTGAGTACAATCAGCTTAGGGAAGAGTGTGAGTCAAGAAAGGCAAGAAAAAGAGAGGAATTATGTATGGGTTGAGACAAAAGTAACAACAGTTTGAGCAGTTAGTGAAGTTGGGCAAGAAAAGAGAGCTTAGAGTGGGTGCGGCCATATGAGGGTGAATTCTGGAGCGCAATTGGAGTGTAATTGGAGCGGATTGGAGCTGAAGAAATGAAGAGTCTAGTTGTCAGGTTGGAAGAATGAACTCCTACGTGAGTTGCATTGAAACATCAAGTGTTATTGTTGATTTGTTGATAGTTTTCCTAGCATCAGTTTCCCTTGAATTCCCAATTGAGAGATTCCTAGTTGCCTATGATAGAGAGACCTTGATAAAGGAATGACTCATTCCTTGTGTTGGCATTGATAAATGGATGGTAAATCCCTTGGGTTAGCCTTGATAAACAAATGGTACATCCCTTGGGTTAACCTCGATAAAAGAATGGTGCGTTCCTTGGGTTGGGCAATTTAAGCAGAAGACAGCTGGTGGAAAAGTCGGGATAGCTATAGGAGAATATCAGTTGGGTTGAGAGATTTATGAGATGTGAGTGGACTGTGAGATACCACCCTCTTTTGTGGATTGCTAGCCTCAACTCGGGGGTGACTGGCTGTTGAGATTTGGAACAGTTAGTCTATGGTTGGGTGGAACATCCGTCCCAAGTAGCTCATTGCATGATTCTTATTTAAGATAAGTGTTTAATCTTGTACTAAGTTATTTACATGTGTTATTGTTGTGCATGAAATCTGCATGAATGAGAATGACATATATGATGCTATAATGAACGATTTAGTTGTATCTCATGTTGATTATTAGCATGATTCAGATGCATATGTGATGCAGGAGCATCATCAGCAAAGCCCATGTGGAGGGACAACTCAACACCATAGCGCGCCTTTTTAAATTAATCAGAATCTAAGAGTTGGCATTTATTTTGCAGATCCATTTTGAACAGATGATTGAAGAAGAGCAAAATGCTCGGAAACTAAATGATCGCAAGAGATCTGGGAGTTTCACTCTCAGTCTTGAATGTAACGGAGCTTGAGTAGTTGTTAGCGGTTACTTTGGTAGGAGAGGTAGTCGGAGGGAACCCTAGAGGACCTCTTGTATATGTAGATGCATGGTATGCCTAAAGGAGGCTGCTGCAAATTAGATAGGAGATTGTTGTGATTTAGTTATTGTTTTCATAGATGTAGCCATTTACTTTTGAATGAATATAACAGAGGAAAATTGATCAAAATGTGTGCAACTGTTATTGTTTGCAATTCCCTGTTATTGTGTTTTCGTGAATGAATGAATCTCGTTACGAGTATATGAAATTGTGAAGTGTTTTCTTAAATTTCAATCGTTTCTCTTCGTTTGAGCTTGTGCAAGGTGTGCACATAGTCTGCAAGGAGTGCGACGACAGAGTCAGTTTCGACTTATAAGCTCAAAAGAGATAGCGTAAAGTTCCCTTTGCAAGGAGTGAAAAGTGACTGCTGCAAGTCATGCACAGTCGTCCGCAAGAATCCGAGCCTTGCGTAAGAATCTGCTGCAAGGAGTGCACAGATCCGAAATTCGACTAAGTGTCGAAGTGACTCTTTACTAAGTCAAGAGAGCAGAAGACGAGAAAGCTCATGAGAGATAACGTTGATCTTCATAAGCAGAAGTGCAAGGAGTGCACATGAATAACTCTGTGTTGAGTTTAGAGAGAGACAGAGTTATAAACAACTATGTAAAGAGGAGCTTTGTAAGGTGTGCATCGAGCAAGAGGAATGCCAGGAGGGCGAGAAGAATTTGTTTTCAAGAAATCTTTCGGATCTGAGTTCAACGAAATCCAAGAAACGCAAGGAGTGGGTGGGAAATCGAACTCCTCTAAGGATCAAGCTCAGAAGGGATAACGCTTTTCATAAGTGCAGAAGAGACCCAATAGATGGACTCGAAGGAGGAGTAAAGGTCAAAGCCTTTGAATACTTAGAAAATATTCTAAGTTAGAAGAGATCAGAAGCTCAGGAGAGAGGGCAACAGTGGCCATTGGATCACAGCGTAGAAGATCCTTCATTGTGGAAGAAAGGAAAAGTTTGAGATTTGAGAATTCCGAAGTCCGAAATTCTAAAACGACCCTAGTCGTCGATCTGGGAGAGGGAGATCTGAATTGTTGGAGGTAGATCTCGGTCGTTCATTTAGAAGCATCGTCAAGATCAAGAGATCAACGATCACCTCACATTGCAGGGATAGAAGGTGCTCGAGCTTTACAAATTCAACGGCAGGCCGCAATCCAAACCACGGTTTGGAGAAAGGACGGTGGAGACTCAAGGTGAATTGCGGGACAAAAAGTAGTTTGGTCTCAAGCCACCTTTGAGCGTGTTGCAATCGCGTGTTTGCGTGAGTTCACCACCCAAGGTTACCTTTAAGGAGGAGCCAAGGAAAAGGGGAGAGTGGACTTGCTAAAGTCCCAAAGTTCTGAAGTGATTTGGGACCGTCCATCGTCTAGAAGGATGCGTGGCGGAAATCCATCAATTTTGGGTGAAGGCGCTCTGAGAGGAATGAGCGCAAAGAATTTTGAAACTTCCGAAACACGAAGAGCTGAAGTAAGTTTCAATCGTCCGATTCAGGCGAACACGCGACAGAAATCTGCATACTTCGAAGGAAAGTGAAAGTTGATATTTGAGAATCTCAAAGGCCGAAATCCCGAAGCGGATGACAGTCGTTGATTTGAAAGTGGACGCTTGGCATCAAATCTAGAACTTCAGGTACGAAGTACCTCAGAGGAAAGCAGAGGGTGAAAGCGTCGAAGTCCCGAAGAAGATTCTGATCATTGATCGAGGAGGGAGCTAAAAGACCGTTGATCTGGTTGAGGAGACTAAAGTCCAGAAACGGGAGCAGAGCTGTCGATTTAGAAGGACGCGTGGCAAACGATCTGCCATTTCGGAGAAATCTCTCTGGAAGAAATGAGAGGTTGAGAATTGAAACTCCTGAAGGTTAGATTCGCGGAGGAAATCATAGCCACACATCTATAGTGATAGGTGTCAACAGATCTTTCACTCCGAAAGATAGCTACTAAGGAGGAAGCGAGAGTTGAGGGTTGAAACTCCTGAAGGCCTAAACGCCAGAATCAATCGTAGCCATTGGTTTGGAAGAGAGCTACGTGTTGACAAATCATGGAGGTCTGGGAAGGCGCATGAAAGGTAGGAAAGTAGCATTCATTGTTCATGGATCATCACCGAAAGCGAGAGATCGATGGTCGGGAAGAATTGCGGGGCCAGAACATACTTGGATCGTAATTTTCCTTGAGCGGGCCGCAATTGAAACCACGGTATCGCCGAAGGCATATGTGGCGCTTTCTAGTGAATTGCAGGGCAAAAAGTGGGTTGGCCTAAAACCACCCTTGGACGCGCCCGCAATCGCATATTTTCGTAAGGTCACAGCCTAGGGCCATATGAAGGAAGGGGCTAATGAAAAAGGAGCTAGCGTCTGAAACTTGACATTTCAGAAGTGCGCAGATAGAGGTCGCGGGTATCATAGGACCTGCGCCTTAGGAGAAAAGGGGGCCTGTGTATAATTGTTTTGGGTTCAATAAGGAGCCCGAAGGGTTGATCCGACTTAGAAGGAAGAAATATCCTAGACTGGGAGGTCATGCAGCCTTGAGGAGAGCAGGGGGGGTCTGCATCAAGTGGTATTGAAGCTTAATTTTTGCTTGTAGACAGCAGACAAAAAAGGAAAAGAGATGAAGGAGATAGTCTGATATCATCAAGAGGTATCAATGTTGATTTGTCCATAGATTTCAGATGAAGGAGATAGAAAAGACAATCTGACTACACCAAGTAGTATCAAGAACTGAATTGTGTCTACAGATTGTAGGCAAAGGTGAAAAGGTGAATAGAGATAATTTGATGACATCAAATGGTATCAGAAGCTGAAGCTCGCCTATAGACAACAGGTGAAGGGGGAGACATAGTATTAATGCTATGTAAAGAATGTTGCAAGGGGTGCAACAAATGGTAGATAGTCAGGAGGGCTAAAGACAGAAAAGATGGCTACTGAAGGCCATAAGTATGGTCGAGGAGTGAACCACAAGAAGAAAAGTAAGGCAAAAATTGACAAGGAGCTCATTGAGATAAGAGAGAGAATGGAACAACTGACATTGAAGATGCAGTAGGAGACAAAGGTACAATGGAGGTATGAATGGCCTCTGAATAGGAAGGTAAAATGGCTTGTTCAAAAGCTTTTGGCCATAAAACAACAACAAGAGTTAAGGAAGTGGTTGAGGCATGCTGAAACCCTCAGTGACACAGAGGAGGAAGTGATTCACATCCGTGAACCAAAAATTGGGAAACACCTCAGTGATGAGGAGGAGGTGAGATCAAATAAAGATCTCATAAACTGTCAGGAGAGCAGAGATGGATTTTCATATTGCCAGGTGGGCAATGAAATGAGATCATTGGAGGATCTCATAGACTGTCAGGAGGACAGCAGTGGAAATTCATATTTCCAGGTGGGTAATGATAAAAGATTAGTAGTAGATCTCATAAACTACCAGGAGGGTAGAAATAGACTTTCAAGTTGCCAGGTGGGAAATAGAAATAGATCAGTGGAAGGTCTCATATACTGTCAGAGGAGCAGTGCTGAAAGTTCAAATTGCCATGTGGGAAATGAGATGGGATTGGTTGATCTCATAGATTGCTAGGTGGGCAAAGAGAAAATCCAAAGTTGTCAGGTGGGAAAGGGAGAAGAGATGAACCCAGTTGAGAGTTCATATCAGCAAGGAGTGCTGATGGAAGAAGATCAGAGGTGCGTTCTGATCATTGGGGGAATTCAAATATTCCTGCCAAATAGTCCTACAGAGGCTAATACAGGCGTTACGCATGAGAAGATAGTGCAACAAGAATCCAAGAAAGAGACCATGGAGACAAGTGCTTTTAAAGCTAATTGTGTCTATGATGCAAGTGCAACAAAGGAAAGACAACCAACAAAGACTATCAAAGAGGAGGAGAAAGAGCAGACACTAATGTTTGCCCCAACAGAAAAAGAGGAGAATTTAGATGAATTGCTCACTCAATGGGAGCAAGAGCTGAAGATGTTGGAGGATTGGTTGGACAATCCAAAACCAAAATATGGCTACCAAGAGATAGTCATGCAGATTTAAGGAGAAGAGCATTCAACAAAATTGCTCTAAATTTTCATCTTGGGGGCATAACAGGAGATGACTACAACACTAGAGCCCGCAGCAGAAGAGAAAGCAAACATCATATATTTTGCTGAGTTGTATGAGGAACTGGAAGCCTTGGAGAGGAGGGTAAATATGCAGAGTAGGCATCTCCAACATGTCAAATTGGAAACAGGTGGAGGCACATAATAACCTGGGGAACAACTGGAGGAATTTGGAGTTGAACCAACACAAGAGGAGATGACAAAAGTCAGTCTGTCAGAGGAGGAAGCTTAGCAACAACTCAGTGGTGAGATTGTAGAACTGGAGTCTGCAACAGAGTGTCCAATTAATGCCATAGGAGATGAAGATAACATGAAAGTTCAGATTGATCAAATTGGTGAAGAGGATAAAGAGCACACATTTCAATGTGCCTAAGAGATGGAGAAAGAAGACCATTTGGTGGAACTGCTCAAAATTTTCAACCCAGGAGATGAACATAAGGCAACTGTAGAATTGAGATCTACAGCAGGGGGAGAAGAGCATTCAGAGGAATGGCTCAATTTTTTCAGTCAATAAGTTGAGCAAGAGATAACTGTAGAATGTGAACCTACAACAAAGGAGGAAACACAAATAACATGAATCTAGTTGATCTATGTGAAGAGCTGAAGGCCCTGGAGAGAAGGGTAAAAATGCAAAAGCATCTTATCCAACAAGTCAAGTTGGAAATTGATGGAGAGAAGAGGAAACATATCATATTGTAGGGGGGAAACCAACCAGTAGATCAGTTGAACAAAGAAATAGAGGAGATAAAGAGATTGATGTTGGAAGCAACACAAGAAGCAATCATCAGAGAAGTATGGGCCAGAAGAAAACCTACAGGAGCAGCAGGGCAAAAGAAGTAGCAAGGAAAAGGAGCAGATGAACAGTTCCAAGAGAAAGTATGGGATCCTCGAGGATCTCAACAACATGGCAGAGGGAGCCATGAGCAAGAGCTCATGATTTTCCCAGCAGTGGAGTATGATGCAGGAGCATCGTCAACAAAACCCATGTGGAGGGACAACTCAGCGCCATAGCGCGCCTTTTTAAATTAATCAGAATCTAAAAGCTGACATTTATTCTGCAGATTCGTTTTGAATGGATGATTGAAGAAGAGCGAAACACTCAAAAACTGAATGATCGCAAGAGATCTCGAAGTTTCACTCTCAGTCTTGAATGCAATGGAGCTTGAGTAGTTGTTAGTGGTTACTTTGATAGAAGAGGTAGTCGGAGGGAACCCTAGAGGACCTCTTGTATATGTAGATGCATGGTATGCCTAAAGGAGGCTGTTGCAAATTAGATAGGAGATTGCTATGATCTAGTTATCATTTTCATAGATGTAGCTATTTACTTTTGATTGAATATAATAGAGGAAAATTGATCCAAATGTGTGGAACTGTTATTATTTGCAATTCCCTATTATTGTGTTTTTGTGAATGAATGAATCTCGTTACGAGTATATGAAATTGTGAAGTGTTTGCATAAATTTCAATCGTTACTCTTCGTTTGAGCTTGTGCAAGGTGTGCACACAGTCCACAAGGGAGTGGGAGGACATAGTCTGTTTTGCCTCATAAGCTCAGAAGAGATAGCGTGAAGTTTCCTTTGCAAGGAGTGCAAAGTGACTGCTGCAAGTCGTGCACAATCGTTCGCAAGAATCTGAACCTTGCGTAAGAATTTGTTGCAAGGAGTGCACAGATCCGAAATTCGACTAAGTGTTGAAGTGACTCTTTACAAAGTCAAGAGAGCAAAAGATGAGAAAGCTTAGGAGAGATAGTGTTGATCTTCATCAACAGAAGTGCAAGAAGTGCATGGGAACAACTCTGTGTTGAGTTCAGAGAGAGACAGAGTTAAAGAACACTATGTAAAGAGGAGCTCTGCAAGGTGTGCATCAAGCAAGAGGAACGCCAGGAGGGCAAGAAGAATTTATTTTCAAGAAATCCTTTGGATCTGAGTTTGATGAAATCCCAGAAACGCAAGGAGTGGGTGGGAAATCAAACTCCTCTAATGATAAAGCTCAGAAGGGATATTGCTTTTCATAAGTGCAGAAGAGACCCAATAGATGGACTCGAAGGAGGAGCAAAGGTCGAAGCCTTTGAATACTTAGAAAATCTTCTAAGTCAGAAGAGATCAAAAGCTTAGGAGAGAGGACAACAATGGTCGTCGGATCACAGCACAAAAGATCCGTCATTGCAAAAGAAAGGAAAAGTTTGAGATTTCAGAATTCCGAAGTCTGAAATTCCAAAATGACCCCAGTCGTCGATCTGGGAGGGGGAGATCTGAACTGTCGGAGGTAGATCTCGGTTGTCTGTTTAGAAGCACCATCAAGATCGTGAGATCGACGGTCACCTCACATTGCGAGGATAGAAGGTGCTCGAGCTTTACGAAGTCGAGGGCCGACTGCAATCCAAACCACGATTTTGGAAAAAGGAGGCGTGGAGGCTCAAGGTGAATTGCGGGACAAAAAGTAGTTTGGTCTCAAACCACCTTTGAGCGTGCTGCAATCACGTGTTTGGGTGAGGTCACCACCCAAGGTCATCTCTAAGGAGGAGCTAAAGAAAAGGGGAGAGTGGAATTGCTAAAGTCCCAAAGTGATTTGGGACCGTCCATCGTCTGGAAGGACGCGTGGCGGAAATCCATCAGTTTCAGGTGAAGGCGCTCCAAGAGGAATGAGCGCACAAAAGTTTGAAATTTCTGAAACACAAAGAGCCAAAGTAAGTTTCAACCGTCCAATTCAAGCGGACACGTGGAAAAAATTCGCATATTTCGAAGGGAAGTGAAAGTTGATATTTGAGAATCCCAAAGGTTGAAGTCCCGAAGCAGACGACGGCCGTTGATTTGAAAGTGGATGTGTGGCACCAGATCTTGAACTCCGAGTACAAAGTACTCCAGAGGAAAACATAGGGCGAAAGCACCAAAGTCTCGAAGAAGATTTTGATTGTTGATCAAGGAGGGAGCTAAAGGACCGTTGATCTAGTTGAGGAGACTAAAGTCTCGAAGTGGGAGCAGAGCCGTCAATTTAGAAGGATGCGTGGCAGCCGATCTGCCATTTCAGAGAAATCTCTCCGAAAGAAACGAGAGGTTGAGAACTGAAACTCCCGAAGGTCGGATTCGCAGAGGAAATCATAGCCGCACATTTGTAGTGACAGGTGTAAACAGATCTTCCACTCTGAACGATAGCTACTGAGGAGGAAGCGAGAGTTGAGAGTTGAAACTCTCGAAGGCCGCAATCAATCGTAGTCGTTGGTTTAGAAGAGAGCTACATGCCGACAGATCATGGAGGTTTGGGAAGGCACGTGAAAGACAAGAAAGGAGGATAGATAACAACCGTTGATCTCGAATCATCGCCGAAAGTGAGAGATCGACGACTGGGTAGAATTGTGGGGCCCCAACATACTTAGATCTTAATTTTCCTTGAGCGGGTTGCAATTGAAAGCACGCTATCGTAGAAGGTATACGTGGCGCTTTGTAGTGAATTGCGGGGTGAAAAGTGGGTTGGCCTAAAACCACCCTTGGATGCGCTCGCAATCGCATATTTCTGTAAGGTCACAACCCATGGCCATATGAAGGAAGGGGCTAATGAAAATGGAGCTAGCGCCTGAAACGTGACGTTTCAGAAGCGCGCAGACAGAGGTCGTGGGTATCACATGACCCGCGCCTTAGGAGAAAAGGGGGACTATGTATACTTGTTTTGGGTTCAATAAGGAGCCCGAAGGGTCGATCCAACTCAGAAGGAAGAAAGATCCTAGACCGGGAGGTCGTGCAGCCCCGAGGAGAGCAGGGGGGGTCTCCATCAATATGTTTTATGGTTATTGTTGTAGCTAAATCTATTATAAATTGTAGCTGTAGGATATGGGAAAATTTTTAATAGCAAAATAATGGATTTAATTAGTAGAAGTTTCATGTTATGTGTATTATGCACGTATTGTTGCCTAGCTGGAGGCTAGGTATGTTACTAAAATGGTATTAGAGCTGATAAAGGGAATTTTTTTCATGACGTGACCCTGCCGTAGTGGTTGGGTACTTTACACAATTGCTTTGCATGTCATAAGTTTGGACATTATGCAAGACAATGTCCACACAAGAAGAAGGGGGGGAACAAAATGTAATCAGAGGTAGTTGCGTTGATAAAGGATCAAGTGGACGAGTTTTGCAAGAAGTTTGAACACACATAGTTCTCACTTGTTTCCCATACTTTCGTGGGCATCATATCAATTGATGCATGGTTGATAGATAGTGGAGCTACATGTCATGTGACAGGAGCACGAGAGGTGTTCGAGAGCTTCACAAGGTCTGACTCAGATATGCATGTGGGATTTGGTATGGGGACCAAGCATGCAGTGAAGGGATTTGGAACAGTGCCATTCTGGATGGAGTCAGGAGGCACATTGAGAGTGCAGGATGTGCTATGGGTGCTAGATCTAAAGAGGAGTGTGATTTCAGTCTCAATGATTGAGAATAAGGGATTTGACGTAGCATTCTAGGATGGAAAGGCGCTTATCATTCCCAGAGGATCTAGCTTAGAAAAAGAAATTGTCTTTGGAGTTAGAGAGAGCAACTTGTATAGGATAAAGGGCTAGCCTATGCGAGAAATTGTCAGCAACATAGTGACAGAGAACATGGAGCATGTGGAAGTAGTTGCAAATATTCTAGTTTTGAGTTTACTTTAGTTAGAAGGAATTAATTAAAGTAAAATTGTATTTATTAGTGAATTGAGTTATTTAAGGACATGCTTAGCATGTAATCTAAATCTTAAGTGGGTGTGAGAAGCAATCTCAAATGTAGATCACTTTGAAGTTTAGAAATAGATTCTAACTCATGATTATAAAATCAAGGTCGGGGTATAGGAGAAGTCACTTTTGATGAGAGATCAAAGTCATGGACTTGTGTTGAGGGAGTCGACACGGTTGAGACTTTTGACGAGAGGTCGAGGTCGAGAGACTTGGTGAGAGACCAAGGTATGGACTTGTGTGAGATTCACTTGTGAGAGACTTGGTGAGAGACCAAGGTTAAGGATAACAAAGAAGGACTTTTGCTAGCAAGGAGTGTAGGAGCAAAGGACTTTTGCTTACACTAGAGTGAGGACATCTAACTGGTTGGGTGAAGAGAGTTCATCCAAGAGGGTTGGATCACAAAGGATCACAATTCAAGATCTCGATAGGTGGAGAAGGACTTTCATCTAGAATTCATGCAGGTCAAGGAGGAGAGAGAGCAGAAGTAGCCACAGGTGGGTTTCAAAGGATAAAGACCAGAGGGAAGAGCAAAGTCATATGGAGCTTCTGCACATATTTGTGGGTCTTAGTGGAGATAGTTGTACATATTCGTGGGTCAGAGAAAGATATGTTGCGGACATCCGCTGGATAGAGAAGGAAAAATCATGGATGCATTGGAAAACGTGTTGGTACGGGGTCGTACAACAACACAGGAGTTTCCAGGTTTGTCTGCAGTGTATAATTCTCTCAGTGGGCCATTTTCCCTATTACGGGAGCCCTAATTTGACCTTAATAAAAGTATCATTGGACTTTTCCCTCCGGGGTTTTTCTAGGGGTTTACCCGAAAATCTTGGTGTTCTTATGTGCTTGATTTGGTTTCCTTGTTTATGCTTCCACTGCATGTTTAGTTGATTACTCGACTGTGCTTTTAGTATATAAAGTGATTTTATTTGAGCTAATTGTTGGGTGTTGAGTATAGTGGTAAAAGATAACATGATATCAAAGCATACCAAGCGTTGAATCCACTTGGGAAAATCGACACTCATTACTTGTCATAAATTGGATGAATGGAGACTTCTCATTGCATAATTACTTTCTCGCGACTTTATTTCAGGACATCAAAAGCAACATAGATGTTTTCTCTTGCACAACCTTTGAACATGTGTACATGGATAGGAATTAGAAACATATCGCCTCTCTAAAGATGGATTGGAAATGGGTAGAGGCTCATGGAAAATATATGAAAAATACCATGCTAACTTCAGAGAATATTTTCATGACACTTGGCTCCAAATGTGACTAGTAGATCTTCTTAAGATTATATTGATCAAAATATGTTCTTAGTAAACCATTATAGGAACAATTTACTATAATAACGCCAATTTTTTTTAGATTTTTTGTTAGTTTAGCATGTATACATTACGTCATACAGTTTGCACACAAATAATTTCCTCAACAATTTACTTGTATTTTTACTCTCTAATGTGATTTACAATGTAACACCAATATATAGAAACTCAGAGATATTTATTGCAACAATTTATTTATAACAACCAAGGTACCATGAAAATATAAACAAATAGTACAACACTGTTAGAAAAACAGGACCGTGGAGAAATAAAATAAAACAAATGCAGAAACAAAACACAGAAGACACACAATACAAGAGAGGCACAGATTTACATGGTTCACCCAGTGTGGGCTACGTCCACCAGAGAAATTGCCAGGTCC
>JZKD02S1910643.1:1864962-1883859 GCA_000966675.3 Picea glauca
CCAACTGGATGGAAGCACCAACTTCCTGAATGTTCCAGCACCAACTGGATGGAAGCACCAACTTCCTGAATGTTCCAGCACCAACTGGATGGAAGCACCAACTTCCTGTTACACAGGCTCCAACCTATATAATAGAGAACACTTATTCTCCCTAGCACCACCCTGCCACCCTGGTTTCTCTGGCTGCAACCAGATGAAAGCTACAACTTTCTGTGTTCAAGCTCCCACTTGAACCTCTGAGGAAAACAGTCCTCCCGATCACCTCCCAACCTCCCTAGAATATCAATGGCTAAATAAACATTCAACTTTATAGATAAATCAGTTCTTACCAATCTTTCTTTGTTCTGTAAATCTGGTCTTCTGCACACTATTCTACTGCTCTTTTCTTCTTCTGCCTGTTCAGCAGGTATGCTCTGCATCAGCTCATGCTCTCATTCTTCTCTTCTTCAACTCGTTCTGTTATTTTGATCTGCATTTCATCTCACACTTCACATATCCTCAATCTCCTCCTACACATCCTCTTCTTATCTATGCTTCCAGTTTCATTCTTTTTCACTTACAGAACAACCAACCGGACACAGTCTGTTTAATCTTCTTTTATACACACGAACATGACGGTTCAACTTCCCAACTCCTTAGGCAAAAAGACGACAACTGTCTAAGCAACTGAAAGGCCAACTGAAACGCTAACTGATTTGCAATCATGAGTCTGTTTTGCTAACAGAATCCAAACTCAGTAGTTAACTGTGAGAGAGAACAATAACCCTCCGATCAATACTTGATCCAACGGTTCAGATCCAATCGGGATTTCACACATCACGATTTCGGCATTCTTGGCGTTCATAGTTTTTGTTACTTACAAATCCCGATCCCCGAAACTCCGTGAAGAAGTCAGATCAACGGTCCAGATCATTTCTTGATCTGACGGTTCAGATTCAATCGTGATTTCGCATATCGTGAAATCGACATTCTTGTTGCAATGTGTTCTTTGCCTCTTGAATTCGCGATCCCCAAAACTCCGATAAGAAGTTAAATCAACGGTCCAGATCTGATCTCTATTCAGCGGCTGCGATTAAATCGCGAAATCGCATATTGCGATTTCGGGGTTCTTGTTGTCAAATGTTTTTGTCACTTCAAAGTCTCGATTCACAAAACTCCGATAAGGAGTTAAATCAGCGATCCAGATCACTTCTTATCTTAACGGCTGCGATTAAATCGCGAAATCGCATATTGCGATTTCGGGGTTCTTGTTGTCAAGTGTTTTTGTCATTTCAAAGTCCTGATCCCTGATACTCCGACATTGACTGGAATTAATTGTCTAGATCAAAGTTTGATCTGACGGCTCATATTTCATCGCAATTTTGCTTATTGTGATTACGCCCACTTCTCCTTGCACTTTAAAGACCGTGCAGGTTCTCCTCGATCCAACGATGGTAGGACCCTGCGCTCGGATCTGACGGATGAGATCTGTCTCCCTCTTCGACTCGCGATCCTCTAAACTCCGGCAGGGAGTTGAATCAACGGTCCACATAACCTCATGAGATGGATGGTTCTCCTGCTTTCGAGATTTTGTGAGCCCTCTACTCCTTGCACTTTAAAGAACGTGCAGGTTCTCGTCGATCCAACGGTGGTCGAACCCTGCGCTTGGATCTAATGGATGAGATCTGTCTCCCTCTTCAACGATCAAAGATTCTTCTTCTCAAGAGATTCTTCTCAAACTTTCGCTCATTTGCTGCCTTCGATCATTCGCTGCTTTCGATCATTCACCTCTCTGAACTTATCTTATGTTTGCCTGTCGATTACAAACTTGTTGTTCTCATGTCATCTTCACTGTTGCCATCAATGACAAGCATTCCCTGTCTGTTAACTGTCTGTTAAATATTTGCCAACATCGAGCCACCATATAAAATATGTAATATTATCATTATGTTTTGATAAATCTAGTTGCATATTTTTATGTCTTATTTAATGCAAATGTAATTTGTTGTAACATTTTGTTTCAATTATATTATTATTATTATCTATTGTTTTGCAGATATTGGTACACATATTGGGGATGAGCCTACCTGATAGGATGAGGAGATGGAGGAGACAAAGGACCAACTTGCAGTACATAGACCCCACATGCCATGCAGGTCGGATCAAAGAGTCCGAATAGAGGTGGCAGATCGCCTATGTGGTGTTATGGTTAGTCATATAGTGGTACCCGCATTGGTTTGAGACATATTACGAGTACCAAAGCTATCTATGATATGGATGACTTTACTGTCAGTGTTTCATGGAAACCTGCACAGGAGATCTAGCTAAAGAAAGTACAAACAAAGCTTATCAAGAAAGGAAGAGAGATTCAATATGGAAGAATGAGAAAATATATTCACACTACTCTAATGAGCTGATGATTGATACATAGATCATGATCAATATGATACAATGAATGAGTGGAACACACTCATATATAGGGTAAAGCATTCCATAATCAAGAAAAACAATCAAGCAATTAGCTTTACTTAGGAATGCATGCATGCATAATAGTGATGGTAAAAATAGAAAGTCTAAAATATAACTAGTCAGTTAACTCCCACTGAACTAGTGTGTTGAAAATATAAATTTTTCCAACACCCCCCTGAACATCACTATGGAGTAAAAAATGAGTCCCAGCTACTAGGCCATTTTAGGTACTCATGTACAATGCAACTAATGAACACTGAATAAAAACGAGGAAAGAGGGAAAACCACGTGGGAACAACCCCCCCCCCTCAAAGGACAATGTATCAAAAGAAGAAAAGGCAGTTGCTAGGCAACTGTGTTCTTCACTGCAAGACGATCCCGCAAAGTCTAAAAATTCTGCTCATTGAAAGTGTTCGTGAAGATGTAGAAATATTTATGGATCTGATGAAGTCCTTTGGCAACCTGTCGGGCCTTGTACTTCTTGATCCCATGGACCCATCTACACCTGAAAATATTCCTTTCTGGTGGACATGGAACCAAATTCAAAGTTTGGTTATGTAGGAGTGAGTCATACTCCTTATGCATGGCTTCTTGCCCTAATGGATTTCCCACAACCCTATTGTAGTTCTGTGGATTAGTAGATTGAACCATATAGCAATACATGGGCATCGCAGGTTCTGAAGCTGAAAGTACATGAGAAGGCTCCTCATGCTGAGATCGAGTCATCCTCGAATCCAATGGATTCCCTGCAAGGTTGCCTATTGCCTGAAGTGTGGTCTTCTCCTTCTTAGGCATCTGCTAAAGCTTCGACGCTGGCTTCTTATCTGGATATACTACTTGCTTATTTCCATGTACATAATATGAGTGTATGGAATCATCTCTGATGTCTGAAACTGATGGAAGAACAAGATTATATGCATGTTTCACTGGAGGTGCATGCAAAGTACTCTCCTTATGTGTAAATAGAATAGAGGATTCATCATCATAAAACTTAGTGAATTTATACAACCTTGACTTGTGATCCACCTCACCAATTGCAATGATGGAATTGTCATGCATGTCAATTACTGAAACTAAATCTGATGTAAATTCAACCTTTTTACCTTTCTGAGCGATCTGATAAACTGAGAGCAGATTCATCGAAAGCTTTGGAACATGTAAAAGATTCTCAAAACTGCCATTGTGGAGTTCCACTCTCCCTTCTCCTGCTACTGCTACTGGAGTATCATCCCCCATGATAATAGGGGGTCTTGAGCATGGACTCAAAGAAGAGAAAAATTCATCTTTAGCTGCCATATGATGTGATGCACCATAATCTATAATCCATGAGTCAGACGAGGAATTAGTTGCAACCAGAGCATGATGATTACCTTTCTTACAAGCATGATCTTCTTCCTTCTGCTTCTTGACTCCCTCTAGAATGAAGTTTCCAAGGTTGTTCTGTTGAAGTGTTTGTGCCATAAGATCGATTTGTTTATTCATGCATGTGGAATCTTCATGATTCAATTTATTGCAGTATGTGCATTTCTTTCCCTTCTTCTTCTTCTTTGAATCTGAAGAGTCTCTGGAACCTGAAGAATCGTTGAAGGGTTTGGAATATCCCTCCTTCCTGTTCTGTTTGGATGACCTTTTTCCATCATGCATGGTGAGTGCATGTGCTTTGGGATCTTTCATGAGGCCCATCTGTATGAGTTTTGTCTACTCTTGTGTAAGAGACTTAATGAACTGAGTCAACGTAGGCATTTTTCAATCTATTCCAAAAATACATCTGCCAGAATGGAAATTGGAGACATATACAACGCATTCTGGTCCTAGCTTGGCCAAGATTGTTAGAATAAGTTGTTTCTCTTGTGTAGACTTATCAATACCACATTCACCCAAGCTCAATAACAAAGATTTAATTTAGTAAAAAAATCTTGTATATTATCAAAACATTTAGGGTCTAAGGTATTCGACTCTACCTCAAGCATATGACCTCGCATCTCATCCTGCTTTCCAAAGAGTCCTTCCAAGGTGGTCCATATCTTGTTTAGAGTCTTGCATGTAGCAAAATGAAACCATAAATCAATGGAGATTAACTCAAGAAGTAGTCCTATGGCCTCATCCTTACGGTTCACCCATCTCATCTTCTCAATCGCTGATGTAGGTTCTGTTTTTGTCGCCATCGTCAAATTATACAATCCTTTCCTTCTGAGTTGGAATTCTGCCTTGGGATTCCAATCAAAATAATTGTATGATGTGAGGATTACCACCAAGTTTGATTGTATAAAAGTTGTCCTATCCATCTCTCTCATTGTTTCTAAGAACCCCTAAAAATTTACTCTCAATCTGCAAGTAAAAAATTAAGAAATCACGACAAAAAGGGCATTTTAAGTGAAAATTTGTATAAGTTTCAGTAGGTGATCTTGCGACGTACTTTCTGAGAAAATGGTGAAGAATATCGCCAAACAGTTGAAAACCCACTTCTAAAATGGGTCGATTTACTTTCCATGCGGGCTGTTTCATCCAAAACATAATATTTTGGGAGCAATGAATGTAGAAAGGTATGGCCATAGATTAGTATAAGTTTCAGGAGGCTATCTTGTGGCTTACTTTTTGAGAAAACGGTGAGGAATCTCACCAAACGGTTGAAAACCCACTTCCAAAATGGGTCGATTTACTTTCAATATTGGTCGGTTCCTCAAAAACATAATATTTTAGGAGGAATAACTGTTGAAATGTACGACCACGGATTTAGCTCGTCGAAACTCTGATTTTCCTTATTCTATAGCTTGTCTGGCTTGCTCCAAGCAGCATAGCTCTGATACCATGTCAATGTTTCATGGAAACCTGCACATGCGATCTAGCTAAAGCAAGTACAAACAAAGCTTATGAATAAAGGAAGAGAGATTCAATATGGAAGAATGAGAAAATATATTCACACTACTCCAATGAGCTGGTGATTGATACATAGATTATGATCAATATGATACAATGAATGAGTGGAACACACTCATATATAGGGCAAAGCATTCCATAATTAAGAAAAATAACCAAGCAGTTAGCTTTCCTTAGGAATGCATGCATGCATAATAGTGATGGTAAAAATAGAAAGTCTAAAATAGAACTAGTCAGTTAACTCCCACTGAACTAGTGTGTCGAAAATAGAAATTTCTCCAACATCTACCTTATGACTTGACATCATTGATGCATCATATTGTTGGTGTTGTCAACCTCATCGAGAGGTTGAGGGATCATGCTCATGTTGATCATGCTTCTACTCCATTAGTCTCATCACTAGATCGATTCACATCCTTTACTCCACCACATGGTTCTCCTCCTCCCAATTCTACTTCTTCTCCACATTTGTCTGCACCATTCGTCGATCCTCCTACTTCCCCTCCACATGTTTCTACACCATCCATGCTCTATCCTCCTCCTCCTCCTCTGCAAGTGTCTACACCATCTACCGATCCTCCTGCACCTTCCCCTCCACATGTGTTTTCACCATCCATGTTCGATCCTCCCCCTCCACATGTGTACGCACCATCCACTGATCCTCTAGTTTCTCCTTCGCATGTGTCACCATCCACCGATCTTCCTCCTCCTCCTCCTCATGTGTCTATGTAGATTTTAACCTTGTATAATTAATTAATGCAAACATATTCTTAATAAAAACAAAAAAAATACAATGGCACACACACACACACACACATTATACAAAGATTTTACCCTGGAAATCCAAACCGAGAAAACCAACAACATGTTTAGAGCCGCACCTCTTATATATATATATATATATATATATATATATATATATATATATATATATAGGATCCTACGGCATACACACCCCTAATCCATTAACCCGGATGAGTAAACAACCCTAATTTCTAAACCGGAATTAGAAAACCATCAATAAAAAAACATGTGTTGAAAAATCGCCAAAAACAGATGCCAAAAAAAAAGGCCATTTTTTTTTCAAGCGTGTAGGGTACTGGATCTATTATAATAGCTGAAAACAAAAATATTGCAGAGAATAACAATGGAACAACAAAATATATGAAACCACAACACTAAAATAATACCTTTATTGATAGGAAACAATGTTCACTTGCCTCTTCGAGGGGGCAACCTCCAATAAAGAAACTCTCTATTACAATAATTCTCAAGACAAAACTTCTCGTACTCTACTCCTATTTATACTAAATCTATCTACCTAAAAGAACAATATAGAGGAAGATCCTTCTAGAAGCGGAAGCTTCTATTAGGTCTTCTTATATTTGACTTATTCTTCCTTATTACTAGGCCTTATTAATATCGACCTTTATTACATGGAAATATATTATTCTACCTACGTGAGGGGATAGGTCCCTAACTTTCCTCCCCCTTGAAGAACAACCTTGTCATCAAGGCTTGGGATGAGGAAATTGTTGCAGAACGATTGTCGGATCCCAAGTCGCATCTTCTTGAGTTGTATCTTTCCATTGGACTAACACTTCCTGGATGTTGCACTGACAGAGACGATGCCCTCGCTGGTCCAAGACTGCTTATGGCTACAACCATATGGAACCTTCTTCATCCAACTTAGGGAGACTGGTTTGAGTTTGGTACTTAGTTACAATCACCTTCTTTAAGCATGAGACATGAAAAACATGATGGAGCTTAGAATGATTAGGTAGAGCTAACTGGTAGACCACTGGTCCCACTCACTTGAGCATTGTATAAGGACCATAAAATTTGGGAGCAAGTTTCTAACAATGTTGAACTTTAAGTGAAGTCTACTTATAAGGTTGCAGTTGAAGAAACACCTGGTCCCCTTCAACAAATTGACATTCAGAACGACCTTGATCTGGTTGTTGCTTCATGCGATTCTGACCCATGAACAAATTGTCATTGAGGGCACGACAAATATCCTCTCGGAATGTAAGATTTTTGTCAACCTCATGAACCTTCGAAACCCCTGGCATGTATGAGATAACCGACAATGGATTTTAGCCATATACTGCTTCAAAAGGAGTCATGCGAGTAGTTGTATGGTAACATGTGTTGTACCACCATTCAACTAGGGGTAACCACTGAGCCCACCGATTTTGCCTCTTAGATGCAAAACACCTCAAATATGTTTCCAAAAACTTGTTGATAACTTCAGTCTAGCCATTCATTTGGGGTGATAGGTGGTGATGAGATGCAATTGGGTGCCCTGTAGCTTGAACAATTCTTGCCAAAAATTGCTGGTGAAAGTGGGATCTCTGTCAGAGATAATAGAATGAGGCATGCCATGAAGCTTGAAAATATTTTCCATGAATATTTGAGCCACTGTGGATGCAGTGAATGGGTGTTAAAGAGAAAAGAAATGAGCATGTTTGGAAAGACGATCGATGACCACCATGATGACTGACTTATTGCCCGATTTAGGTAAGCCAACAATGAAATCCATAGAAATATCTCTCCAAATAGAAGGGGTGATCGAAAGTGGTTGGAGTGTGCTTGGAGCTTTGAATGTTTTTCCCTTGTTGCATTGATATACCTCACATTCAACCACAAAGGTGCAGATGTCCAGTTTCATACCATCCCCCAAAAAAGAACATTTGACCTGTTCATAGGTTTTGGTAAACCATGAATGCCCAGCTATGGGTGAAGCATGAAGCTCATAAATCACCGTAGATTTATGTTGTGACTATTTTCTTAAATACAAACAACCTTTGTAGTGAAGCTCTTCATTGTGCCAAGAGTACCCTGGAGGAGCTGAAGAATTGTGTTGCAATTGGTGGATCATGCTAGAAATTTTGGGGTCTTGTAGCCATTTCTTACAAACAACTTGGAGCCAATATGGTACAATGAAGGAGAGGGAGAAAAGGGACCCGTGTTCTTCATACTTCCAGGAAAGAGCATCTGCAACTACATTTTCCTTTCCCTTCTTGTAAATGATCTAATAATCATAGCCAAATAGCTTGGTTACCCGTTTTTGTTGCTCCAGTGATGAAATTCATTGTTTAAGAAAATACTTGAGACTCTGATGATCAATTTTAATTTGGAAGTGTCGTCTCAATAGATAAGGACGCCAAAGATCCACAACATGCACAATAGCCAACATTTCCTTTTCATAAATGGATTGGCCCGAATGTCTCTCTGAAAGCTATTTGCTAGTGAAGGTCAAAGGCCTTCCATTTTGCATGAGGATGGCCTCAATTCCTTTCCCAGAAGCATCACATTCCAGTACGAAAGTCTTTGTGAAGTATGGAAGTGCTAGGACAAGGGTCTAGCACATAGCGTCTTTCAAGGCTTTAAAGGAGTGATCGACAACTAGAGTCCAAGTGAAAGCATTCTTTTTAAGGAGAGCAATGAGAGGAGTTGCAATTTTTCCATAATTCCAAACAAACTTCTAATAATATCTCGTTAAACCCAGAAAACTATGCAAGCTCTTAAGAGTTTTAGGGCAAGGCCAATCCTGCATAGCTTCAATTTTCTTAAGATCCACCCATACACCATCCTTGCCTACAATATGACCCAAGTACTCCACTTCTGAGGCTCCAAAGGAGCATTTAGATTGTTTGAGGAAAAGTTGGTGCTTAGAGAGTATATGGAGAACTTGATCCACATGGGCGAGATGGGATGTCCAAGTTTTACTATAGATGAAAATACCATCAAAGAAAACCAAGACAAAATGATGGAGAAAAGGATGGAAGACATGACTTATAAAACTTTGGAAAGTGGAGAGAGCATTACATAGGCCAAAGGGCATTACCAAGAACTCATAGTGACCTTCATGAGTTTGAAATGTAGTCTTGGGAGTGTATTATTCTTTCATATGGATATTGGTGGAATCCAGAACGTAGATCAAGTTTGGTGAAGTACTGAGCACCACTCAATTCATCCAAGAGGTCATCAATGACAAGAATGAGAAATTTGTCTTTGATTGTGAGTTTGTTGAGGGCGAGAAAATCAGGACAAATGCGCCAAGTACCTTCTTTCTTGAGTACCATGACCACAAGGGAAGAATAGGGGTTGGTACTAGGATGGATAACACCCGCTTCTAGAAATTCATGAACAATTTTCTCAATTTCATTCTTCTGGGTAAAGGGATGATGATAAGGGTGAACATTGGGAGGAAGATTACTCGATATGAGAGGAATGGAATGATCATGGATGCCACGGGAAGGGGGGAGTGCCTTGGGAGTGGAAAAAACAACTTGGTGGCAGGAGAGGATATATTGGAGGTCGGGATGCACACCCCTAGAGGGAAGTGAGATATCCCAAGGCATTGCGAGCAAAGAAGGGGATCCCATTCCTTGGTCTGTTTAGGTTAATGGGGAAGAAGGTTATCGATTGACATTGTTGTAAGTGTAAATATTGACTGTGAAACTGAGAATTGGGCTATGAAAAGAGAATTAGAGCTGGCCATAGGAAGATCTTTCTCTTGTGTTTATAGCCCCAACTTGAGGGTGGTATTTGTTACAAAGAGAATTAGAGAAATATAGAGTCTATGGTTGGGTGGCATGTCCTTCTTCTACAACTAGTTGGTGGACAATTTACAGAAAAATAAGTGTTCATGATTGTGCCCGTGAATTGTATTGAATTAATGTTGAATTATTATGGTTTATGCCATGTACTAAATTAATTTCCAATTTGTTTAGTTTAGATTGCCTGTATTAGCTTGCATTAATAAATTATGAGAGGATAATTGAATGGTTTCATTGTGTGCATAAATTTGTATTCCCATGCTTGCATATGGTAATTAGTTAATAATAGAATAATGAGATATAGTTATAGAGAAAAAAATAGCGTGAAATTGCATGGCTAAAAGAGTACCCCATATCCTCAAAAGTGCACAAAGAGTATTGGGTACGTTACAAATTGTTATCAATGCTAGTGGTTACAACACTGGGGTTGTATGGGCCAAAATTTAATTGTATATTAAGAAATTGTAGTTTGACATAAGTGTTTAATGGAATTTCTCCATGAGAATAATTCAGAAAATAGTGTTTGAAGCTTGCAAATGTTGAATTGATTACTAGATTGGAAGGTTTTTAGAGTATTTGGGTAGCGTATGGAGGCATAAATGAAGAAGTGCCTTAATTTCAGAGTTAGCTCTATGAATGCTTTTTTGTGTTGTGCATTTGAATGTTATGTATGCTTAAATAGGCCGCATCTGATAATGTTTTCATGATTAGTTGCATGAGCATATTTATCATGTTGCACGTATTCATTTTCAAAATGGTATCAGAGTTATGTTTTGTTGATTTGGTTTAGTAATGTGGCTCAACATGTGATTTGGATACATTACATATTGGTATCAAAGTGAAGATTTCAATGTTGGACCTATATGGGCCAGAGACCAACATGAATTCGACAAATTCAGTATTGTAGAGTTTTAATACACATAAAATTTGAGAATAAAAGGTCAACCTAGAGTGAAACCCCCATTTTCTGGGTGAATTGTACACATAATTTGGTAAAGGGGTGTCAAACTGACAGGTGCAAGGATGAATTTAGCCATGAGAAAAAAAAATAAAACAAAATTGCATTGTGGCTGAATATATATATATATATATATATTTTTTTTTTTTAAATTATTAATTTTCAAAAACATTTAGATTTTTTGAAAAATTAGTTTGTGAATGGAGAAGTTAAATGAGTTCACCGATGGAAAGAAACAATAGTTCACTGATGGAGAAGTTATTAGTTCATCGATGGAAAAAAAATTAATTTTTCGTTGGAGAATGATTTAGTTGATGGAAAGAAAAATTAGATGACCGATGGAGGAGTTAAAGGAGTTAGACCTAGGTGCGTGCACATATTCCTTGTAAGAACCTGGTACCGATGACATTTCATGACAACATTGACACAATCTTTCAATATTGATGGCCAAAAATATCCTGCACACAAAATCTTTTGGGTTGTTTCCAGCTTGGAGAGATGACCTCCACAAGCTCCGTTGTGACAATCATCCATAACTCTTTTAGCTTCTTTGTGGGTAAAGAAACGATGCAACACTTCATGCACCCATCGATGATACAAAGTATCACCAATAATAAGGTATTTCTTTGTGATATGAAGAACACGACTCCGCTCATCACTAGAGAAGTTCGAGGAGAACCTTTGAGTATGGAGATATACTAGGATGTCTCCATACCAAGGGTTATCTAAGGCGACAAGGAATATATGATTGTTAAGAAACGAGTTGGTTTCAATCCGATCTTCACCATCCTTGGGTAAATTTTACATCAAATTTGCGAAAAATAAAGACTTCTTTGATTTAGCAGATGAAAACTCCAAATTGAACTCTTGTAAGATCACAATCCACTTGTTGAACTTTCCATTGATTATTCATCGGTTAAGACATATTGGAATGGATTGGTGTATGTGATTATAGTGGTCTTATGAAGAATTATGTAGTGTCAAAAGCGTTGGATAGCATGAACTGCTACCGGTGCCAACTTTTCCACACGAGAGAACCTCAGTTTAGGTCTGACGAGACTCTTGCTTTAGTAATAAACTATGTGCCCCTGGCACAAGTCATCTTATTGAACCAAAACTATATTTATGGTTGATTATGATACTGCAAGGTACATAAAGAAATATCTAATGTAGTCTAGAGGACTTAATAGCGGGGTGGACATAAGGGCCTTTTTCAAATCATCAAATGATTGTTGCATAAATTCATCCCATATAAATGGGACCCCCTTATTCAAAAGGAACAAGACATACTTTCTTACCTTGGAACAAATGGTGATGAACCTTTACATGAAGTTTTCCTTTCCCTAGAGGCTATGAAATTGGTAGATGTTACATGGGGGAGGCAATTGAAATATTGCCTCAAACTTAAATGGGTCTACCATGATCCCATACTTAGACATGATGAAATCCATTAATCTCCTAGAGATGACACAAAATATGCATTTTTGAGGATTTAGGAAAATCCTATAGTGACAACATATATCGAACGTTGCATGAAAATGGGCAATATGATCTTCCCTCTTGGGGGAGAGCGCAACCAAATCATCGAGACATGCTTTGAAAATATGATTGATATCATGAAAGACATACAACATGGCTCACTGGAATGTGGCTTCAACATTTTTAAGGCTAAATTACATTTTTGGTAGGCAAATGTGCCCCAAGTATAGATAAACATGATATTGTTCTAGTCCTTAGGACGTATTTGAATTTGGTTGTAGATGGAAAAACCATCCATAAATGAGAAAATCTCACTTCTGGTACATTTGTTGATAATTTGATCGATGAATGGAGTAGGGTAATTGTCCTTGGGTCAAGCTTTGCTTAGATCCTTGAAATCCATGTACACGTGAATGATTCCTTGCTTTTTTATTATCAATAGGCATAGGGTTGGAAGCCCATTTTGTCAAGGGAACTAAGTAGATGAAGCCAACTTTGAGTATCTTCTCTACCTCTGCCTTGATGGCATCAACCTTTCGAGGGTTAAATGGTCATAGCTTTTGCTAAAAAGGATTGACATTTTCATACATTTTAATTTCATGTTCAACAATTCTAGGGTTAATACTTGGCATTTTCACATAAGTCCAAACAAAAATATCAAAATATTCTTTGAAAAGGGAAGTGTAGGTTTGAATCTCTTCAGGAGAACAATCTACCCCGATAAGCACATTTTCAATGATGACGAGATTTATAGAAATATTGATCAACATGGTTTTTTAAATGTTCACCATGTTTCCCTCAAAATACACATCATGTGTCTCAAGGGGACTCACATACCAATGAAAATATTGAGAAAAGATAACACCCAAATCTTTGTCCTCCATTTGGCTTAATTTAGGAAGAAAAAATGACCTATGGTGCATGTCTTCCCATGGCTTCTTGGCACCATCCATGGCTTCTAGGATGCCTTTATCTAAAGGTAAAGCCACATCTAAGGAGTCCAAGGCCAATTGAGAGTTGAAATATGAAACATGAAAAGAAAACTGATCATACTCCTCTACTAGAGAAGAAGCATGAACAATCTATACTAAGGCCTTTTAAATGGCTTGGTAAGCGATTTTATCCGCAGACAAAGGCATAAACATCCCTATGTGTCTATTTTCCTCTACCGAGATAGAAGGATTTGGTAAGACCCATGGATCTTAGAAGTATGATGTTTTGGAGAAATATTTCATCACCATGGAGTTTGTAGTTATTGACAAGATCACATAGACAAGGGAAGAGTTAATGTAATATATGGGTGAAGGGAGATTAAAAGTTCCCATTAGGGTAGGGTACATCCTGAAACCCATTTTTTCACATGTCATCATGGAATTGTCGATCAATGGAACATTGGGTCTTGATGAAGTAGCTGGATCGAGTTTTCTATAAGGCAATTGGTCAATAGTTAATATCTTTCCTTGGTGCAGGAAATAGAGAAAGTAGAAAATTATAGAGACCATATCCATCATCGCATAAGTCCAACTGTGATCTAAGAGGATATTGTAGTCTAAAGGAGCATCAACAACTTCTATCTCTATGGTCATGGTCTTGGCCCCTAGTTGCACAAGGAATAACAAAATAATCCCATGAGGCATGAAATATTGCTCGTCAAAGGATTTCAACATTGTTGGTGAAGGGACAATCTCAAGGGAGATTAGGTATTTCCAACATGAACAATACATAACACAAGTGGAAGCTCTCTTGTCAACCACATTCCTAAAGATGTTCATTATGCATGATGAAACGTGGATTTGGAATGCGACGTAATGGATAATTTGTGGCTTCATGTTTTTAGGGTTTAATGTTATTAACTGAGAATCAACATAATCAAAAGCACCAATTGCTGATAACAATGCCTTTCACCACATGGGGTACATTTAGAGGACCTCCAAGGTAGACATAACACATGGATCTTGGGATAGATATTCAACTGTGTTGTATTTTTGAGCATCTCGAGCTTTAGGATTATGTGTTGACTGTTTCAATACACCTTTGCGAAGGTGTGGTATCACATCAATTGCCATTTTCTCTATATGAAGAGGATTTAGTAGTTCAAACATGGATGTTTCTTTTCCTTTGACGCTAGTCTTAGCAGCATTGTACTTATGAGCCCAAGTCTAAACATTTATTTCACATGAACACATTTGATGGGTTTCCCTCTTGCAACGTTATAGGGTTGTTAGGAACTCCAACAACCATTTGTTGGCCTTATGGAGGAAAATGGTTCGTTAAGATAATGGGTTGTTGATGGGCATCTAATTGAACCAAAAATCATTAGGATTCCTCCAACTTGGGGCATTAGAGAGTCATATGGTCTTCCTTACACAACTTGCAGGGAAATTCAACCTTCTTCTTCTCCTTCTTGCCCCTGTGAGCATTGTTGTTGTTTGCGTTATTTCCTCTATCCCCCTTATTGTTCTTATTCTTTTTATTTCCTCTAGTTTGTTGATTACCCTTGGGGTTCGATGTCTACACAATATGGATTTCAGAGGACTAAACAAGGCTAGAGGCACTAACAATAACTTGTGCATATGTGGGTGGATATAAATACATTTGTCCCATTTGACTTGTAACTTGATTGTCTACAAATTTCTCCACATAACCAATCACACCATCGACATATGGTCATAGTTTTGTTTTTGTAGGACCTTTCTCTATCCTCGACGTGTTGGGAAATACCTTGTAAGGAACCATAAACTATGAATAAACCAAGTCTAACTATTGGGCTCTAAAAATAACCTATTCCTCTGTAGTGACTCCCGATAGAGTGACATCTTTGGAGATATATGAAAACAAAAACTTGAGAAACCAATCTAACATTAGGGATTTTGGCTTTGATCATTTGGCATCTTCTCCGCCACTCTTGGATTTGGTCAAATATGTGCATCAAATTGTCCTACCGAAATGAGGTCAAAATCTATGTGCCCGTCTCATAGTAGATGTGCAATTGGAAGTGGTTCAAAAACATCAATGCCAAAGCATTGAAGGTGTGAAATGAAGCTCATGAAAGTTTGATGTACCATTTTGTAGCAACTCTGGTATGAGTACACAGTAAGATTCTAAATTTGGTACTATTGCCAATTAATGAGTTCAATGAACACCATAGATGGGAATTCATGACATGATTGGTAGGGTCTTCTCCATCCTTCCCCTTCAAACTTAGGAATGTCTAAAGGTAACTTCGTAGGAATCAACATCTAGTTCAAATAATGTAGCACTAGGTCATTAGTAAGCTTTGTCAAATTGGTACTCATAAAGGAATTACTTGGAACATAACCATTGTGAGGAGTAAAAGGAGCACTAGAAATTTCTCACACTTTTGTAATTAGAGTGATGAGGATGAGGAGTGGCTTCATTTTCTTACAAGTTAGTAATTTGAAGAAAGAGTAGGAGCATTGGCCCTTTCTCACACTTGTATAATTTATTTGAGGAGGAGAAGGAGCAGTAGCCCTTTCTCACACTTTTGTTTTTAAAGTGGCAAGAAGAAGGAAAAGGAGAAGGAGCATTGGCCCTTTCTCATACTTTTTCCTTTCGAAAGAGGAGGAGAAGGCGAATGGGTCCTTTGCCACAATTTTTTAATTAGAGTGTTGAGGAGAAGGAGAAGGAGCACTGATCCTTTCTCATAATTATTCCATTAGAAATAAGATGAGAAGTATACCGGGTCCTTTCTCACACTTTTGTATTTTAATTGAGTAGGAGAAGGATCACTTGTTCCTTCTCACACTTTCAGAATGTTATGGAGGAAGAGAAGGAGCACTATCCCTTTATCACACTTTAGTATTTTTTTAGAGGAGAACAAATAATACCGACCCTTTATCACAATTTTGTAATTTCAGAAATTAGGAGAAGGAGAACCATCCCTTTCTTACACTTCAATAATATTTGTGATGAATATAATGAGCACACACACTTTCTCATACTTTATTAATATTTGGGAGGAGAAGGATCATTGTTTCTTTCTCACACTTTTGTAATTTGAGTGATGACGAAGAGGAGAATGAGCACTAGGCCTTTGTCACACATGCCATTTGAAAGAGGAGGAGAAGAAGAATGGGGCATTTCTCACACTTTTGCAATTAGATTGATGGTGAGAAGGAGCACTAGACCTTTCTCATACTTTAGTAATTTTTGGGAGGAAGAGATGGAGCACTATCACTTTTTGATACTTTAATAATTTTTGGGAGGAGGAGAGGCAACACTAGCCTTTTTTCACACTTTTGTAATTTGAGAAAACATGATATGGAGTAGGATCACTATACCTTTATCACACTTGTTCTATTTGAAACAGAAGGATAATGAGAATATGCTCTTCCTCACATTTTTTAAATTAGATAATGAAGAGAAGGAGCACTAGACATTTCTCATACTTTAATGATTTTTGGGAGGAAGAGAAGGAGCAGTGACACTTTCTCATACTTTAGTAGTTTTTGGGAGAAGGAGAAGCAACACTATCCCTTTCTCCACTTTTGTAATTTGAGCAATCAAGAGAAGGAACATTAGCCCTTTCTCACACTTCATTAATATTTGTGAGGAAAATAAGGTGCAAAAGGCCTTTCCCATGATTTATTAACTTTTGGGAGGAAAAGGAGCACCAACCCTTTCTCATGATTTTGTAATTAGAGTGACGAGGAGGAGTGGTTTCACTTTCTCAGAAGTTATTCATTCGAGGAAAGAGGAAAAGGAGCACTGGTCTCATCTCACACTTCTAACATTTAATTGAGGACGAGAAGCAACATTGACCCTTTCCCACACTTTTGTTATTAGAGTGAGAGAAGGATAAGAAACATAAGTCTTTTCTAACACTTTTACCATTCAAAAGAGGAGGAGAAGGAGCATGGTCTCCTTATCACACTTTTGTAATTGGAGTGATGAGGATAAGGAGAAGGATAACTACCCATTTCTCACACTTGTTCCATTAGAAATAGGAGGAGAAGGATAACTGGCCCCTTCTCACACTTTTGTAATTTGAGTAAGCAAGAGAAGCGACACTAGCCCTTTCTCACACTTCAAACATTTTTGGGAGGAAGATAATGTAACATTCCCCAACCCAGTTGAGGTCCATTACATGTGGAATACTCATAAAAATTAAAAATTTCTGCCAACTAAATTCCTATAGCTTACCAACTACGAATTACAGCCAGATTTAGCTACTGTTTGATACCATTAATTTGATGCATCTACAAAATGATAAAATAAACATGAAATGCATCTAATAAAATCAAATACAACAACATATAAATCCTTTTTAAACATAGAGTGGATGATGATACTGAGAGGGGGGTGAATCAGTATCAAGTACAATTAAAAAAAAATTTCAACTTATATTTCAACCAGATAATATATTCAATTATATCCAATGAGCAATGAACAATAATAGAAGAGTTACACCAATACACCACAATACACCATGCATCGGTGTTTTATCTGCATGTGTAATTTCCTTCATGTTTATCTACTTTGATCAACTGTGGGGTCCAAGAGCCAATGGCTAGGGTTGACATCAATGACAGCAACCAATCTTACAACAATCTCCCCCTTTGTCATTGATGGAAACACTCATGCTCCCCCTGTCATCATGATCCCAATTTCTCTCCCCCCTTGACATCAATGGCAAAGGGTGGGGCTGCTCCCCCTGAACATGTGGCACTCAATAATACTTCATCTTTATTTTTGGTCTTTGGGACTTTTTCTTCCTTGGAATCCTTTTGTGTGGCTTCTATCTTCTCTCTCTTCTTCATGTTTAGGATGTATATGTTGTTCGATCTTCTTGTTGCAGTTGCAACTGATATTCCTGAGTTCTTTTCTTTGATTTTACAAATTTGGGAGTCAAACATAAGAGTGTATTCTTGATCACATATTTTACTGACACCGAGGAGATTATGCTTAAGATATTCAACCAATAGGACTTTTCCTACTTTTACATTTTCACTTCCAATCTTTACATTTCCTTTTCCAAGTATTTTAGTAGATGAGTCATCTCTAAATGCAACATTTTCACCCTTTTTCTTCAAGTTGACAAATTTGCTTTGATCTCCGGTCATATGAGATGAACACCCACTATCTTTGAACCATTCATATTCTTCTTTGAATTCTTTAGCGACAAATGCTATTCAACAGTTTTCATTGTGTGGAATTTCTTTCCTTTTCCATGTTGTAGTTGGTATAGGGATTTTTGGCATAGAATTATCTTCCTTCATCTCTCTGCAATCTCGTGCTTTGTGACCAATATTATTTCACTTTTAGCATACAATATTTTGATCCATTAATGGGTCAAATGGATTATAATTTCTATTGACCAGTCTACGAACATTTCCATATCTACTATTTGCACCATTCATGTAGCTTGCATAGTTATTCCTTTCATTGATTCTACAATTGATTGCATTGTGTCCAAAATTTCCACAAGTATAAAAATGTCCAAGAAATAAATTTTGATACATGGGAGTAAGTGATATTCTTTGTGGTGTGGTCCATCTGGGTTCACGATCTATTCTTCTATAGTTTCCTTCATAATGATTGCTTTCATAC
>JZKD02S1910643.1:1885335-1936415 GCA_000966675.3 Picea glauca
CTCTATGTCGTTGAAGCTTGACCTGCTTAACTTTTGGATCACCTTCATAGATACTCTTGAGTTTGTCACATACCTCTTTAGCAGTGTTGCATCCCATCACTTTGCTAGCAATGGTTGGTGCCAATGCTCCTATAATAACATTCATGGCTTTTGAATTACAACTCATAAGCTTATTCTCATTTGATCGGTTGGAGCATTCTTTGGGATTACATGGCCATTTACAACTGAGTACCAAATGTCTACTCCCAAAGCTCTTAGGTAAGTTTTCACTCTATCACTCCAATATGGATAATTGCTTCCATCAAATCGTTGAATCCCATTTGGAATGTGCTCATGGTCATCCATCTCTGCTCAGGATTTTCCTTCTAGTGGTTAAACTGTTCTGAAGGCAACCGACTATGATACCAATTGATGATACTAGGAGGGGGGTGAATCAGTATCAAGTACAATTTAAAAACTTTTTCAAATTATACTTCAACCAGATTATATATTCAATTATATCCAATGAGCAATGAATAATAGTAGAAGAGTTACACCAATACACGACAATACACCATGCATGGGTGTTGTATCTGCATGTGTAATTTCCTTCATGTCTATCTATTTCGATCAACTATGGGGTCCAAGAGCAAATGGCTAGGGTTGATATCAATGACAACAACCAATCTTACAACAATGGATGCACAACAATTTAACTCATAATTATATCACATACAACATATACAACACTTATCTTTTAATTCAGTTGTGCAACCAACTGCTTGGGATGAAATTTCCACCCAACCATAGGCTTGCTTTTCCAAATATTTATGGGAAGTCACCCCCGAGCTGGGGCTAGCAATCCACAAAAGAGGGTGGTCTCTCACTATCCACTCACAACTCATAAAATCCCACAACCCACTAGTATTCTCCTACAACTATCTCAAATTTTCACCAGCTCTCTTCCTGCTGACCTACCCAACCCAAGGAATGAAACCCTTCACTGATTACAGTCTCACGGGTGTCCCATCCATTTATAAAGGTCTCTCTAGCACATGTAACCAAGAATCTCTCTGTTGGGAACTCAAGGGAACTCACCACCAATAAAACTACCAACAAACAAAAACAAACACTTGTTATTACAGTGCAACTCACACATGAGTTCACTCTTCAAGCATAACAACCTGGCTATTCAGTCTTATGCTCCAAATACATTCCAGAAATGTTCCAACATTTGCCCCCCATGGTTGCTCCAAATCCAAGCTCTTATTTTCTGCTCTCTACTTATTTTTCATGCAAAAACTGAAATGTTTAAAACTGTTGTAATGGCCTCTATGAATTTTCCTCTCTTTGGCTTACTTGCTTGACTCACACACATCCCCAAGCTGATTGTACGCAACCCCCATGTGACTTCTCACACCCACTTGTTGGACAAGTGGTTTCCATTGATGTCAAGAAGCAATGGTTGTCATTGATGTCAACATATGTGATGGGTGTGTTTGGAGAAGTCTCCAAAGTAGTCCCCTTATGGCGTAGCTCTAAGCATGGACCTCATGGGAAGACGCTTTGAAGAAGTCTACAAGAATCCCCAGAGGTGTGGTTATGAAGCCTGAATTTGTTTGAGGAATAAGGACACGAAGGACAATGTAAATGAAAGTAACATAGTCATAGATGGATAGTGCTTGTCATGTCATTTTCGGTGATAGGTGGTACACCACGTGGTTCCTCACGGTTGAGGAGTTACGAGGTCATGAAGTTGGAAGCACCAAAGATGGGTTACGAAGCCTCTAGTTGGTTACAAGACAATTAATGAAAGGGTTAAGTGGTTGTAACAGGAAACCTCTAAAGTAAGGAAATAAATTACTTAGAAAAATTATAAATACCCCTCAAGGAGTCTTTCATAAGTACAATTCACACACATCTCTATTGATTATCTATCTTGTGAAGAAATTTTGGTGTATTGGTGAATATGAGGTTGAGTCTGAGCTAGAAAGTCCGAGGGTGCGAAGGAAGGTCGAAGGTGAAAGTCTCAGAGTTGCGAAAAATGTGAGTAACCCTAGTTTCTGAGGTATTTGTGGGTTGTAGGTTAGAAGGGTGTGGATGCACATGGGCTGCAATGGAGAAAAACGTGGATATTTGCGGATAGTAATGGAACCAATTGCGGATTTGTGGAAAGGAGTTTGAAGAAGATGATATCTCTTGTTTGCTAAATATGACATGCACCATGTTGGTTTATTGATATGAGACTGTATGCACTAGGTCTTCTTCATGAGTAAAGGTATGTCTTTTATATGTTTGGTTGAGGCTTGTATCATGGATGGCATGGAGCATTCTTGAGGCATGTCTTGGAGACTCTTTTGGTATATGGTTGAGGTCCATGTTTTGGTGTCATTGATACATGCTTGAGACATGTCCGTGGTATATTGTATATGGTTGTTATGTTTCATTGTTAGAGGCACATATTTGTGATAGTGGCATATGTTTGAGGCATATCTTATGGTATATGGTATGATGCATGCTTGAGGTACATTTGGTACATGGTTTGGATAATTGATGTTGATATAATCTATATGAGTAGATCTGGTTGATATATGAGTGACATATACAATGGTAGGGATAGTGACAAGTTACAAGTTGATGATCAGTTACAGGTTGATGATCAGTTACATGTTGATATGAGAGTGACACGTTGGATTATAGGTTGATGTTATAGTGAAAGGTTGGATGATAGGTTGATTATTAGAGGCAGTGACAGTATCAACGATAGTGATAATTTGGTCTACATTTGTATTTTAGGGCGACATGATGGGGCAAGGAAAGGGGGTTGTAGCCTCCTTCGGGTTGGTGTTAGAGAAGACATGAATTTGGAGCTTCCTTCTGGTTGGAACCAGAGAATTTAGGGAGTTGTAGCTTCCTTCAGGTTGGAGCCTGTAAATAGGGGGTCATAGCCTCCTTCTAGTTGTAGCTAGAGAACTGGGTAGTTGGTGCTTCCAATGAATGTATTCTTTTGATACATAAGAAAATCCTTTTGTGGTTTTCTCCCATTTGGGTTTCCACGTAAATTTTGGTGTATTGTATTTTTGTGGATGTCTATAACTCTCTATTGATTTATACTGCTCATGATATATTGATGAAATTAATTATTACATATTGTGTTTAAAAGTGATAATAAAGTGTTCATACTGATTAACCCCCCCTCTCAGTATTCCAAAAATTGGTACCAAAGCAGGTCCTTCAAGAAAAAATTTAACCATTGAAAGGAGATCACAGATACACTAAGATTGGAGCACCAAGGTTTGATGGTCAGAACTATGACTTTTGAAATAAAAGGATGCAAACCTTTTTACATGCACAAGGATTTGATGTTTGACAGATAGTAGCAGATGGATATGCAACGCCAACCACTCCCCCAACTAACAAAGATGGAAATAAACTCAACAAAAACAACTCAAAGTCTAAATGCACCATTCTGAGCAGTCTGGATGATTCAATATTTGTAAAAGTTATGCATTGCAATACCACAAAGGATATTTGGGATAAACTTCAAAACATTTATGAAGGAGATACCAAAGTCAAGGGAGATAAGATTCAAACCCTTAGAGCTAAGTTTGAGCAATTGAAGATGAAGGAAGATGAAGACATTGAAACCTACTTTCTGCGAGCTGACGAAACAATGAACACTATTAGAGGACTGGGAGAAGAAGTTTATGAATCAATGGTCGTTCAAAAGGTTCTAAGATCTCTACCTATGAGATTTGATCATAAGATATCAACCTTGGAATAAAGAATAGATCTTGACAATTTGAGCATGGACGAACTGCTTAGAATATTCACATATTATGAAATGAGGATAGAACAAGAGAACCCTGTCATGAAGGAAGCAATGTTCAAAGCATCCAAGAAGACAAAGAAGCAAAAAAAAACAAAATTCAAAACTAGATTGTAGATACATCGATGATTAAGAGGAAGATGAAGAAGTGGTAAACTTCACAAGGAAGTTAAAAAGAGGAACTGACAAGTACAAAGGTATGCTTCCATTGAAATGTTTTAATTGTGATGGTATTGGTCATTTTTCTTCTAAATGTCCTTATGCTAGGAATAAAGGTAGCGATGAAGAAGAAGATCCTAAGAAGAAAAAAGAAAAATTAAAAGGAGACAAGAGAAGGAACAAAAGGAAATTCTTCAAGAAAATTTTCTACTAAAAGGAAGACAACTCCTCATTAGATGAGGATGATGATAGTGATAATGATTCAAAAAGATTACTCTTCATGGCAGTAAAAGACAATGAAAAATATTATGAAGATTCTGAAGAAGAAGGGGAAGTCGATCTAAGAGAGAATTAATTAGTGCCTTAGAAGAACCAGGGAAAGAAAGAAAGTAAAACAAGTCACTCAAGGTAGAGTTAAAGAAGAAAGAAGGATCTCAAAATTCAAACTCAGAAGAAATCAAGCAGATAATCATGAAGTTAAAAATCTAGCTAGAAGAAGACATAAGGATGGAAGAAACACTCATAAATTGGTTAGAAGATAAGGAGAATATGATTGAAAGCTTGGAAGCATAAATAGTCACCTTAAGAAAATATCTTCAGAAGAAAGATATGCAATAAAATAACACCAAAATATTGGATGAGATCATCAATAGTCAAAGGCCATACTATGGTAGGTCCAAGCTAGGATACAACCAAATGCAGATTGAGAAAGGTTCAAGATCCAAGACAACATGCCATGGAATAGAACAAAGCAACTATGCATAAATTTTCATAGGAACTATAGAAAAAGAGGAATACAAGAAGTCTCAAGAAGAAAATCACAGAGGAACCGGACCACCTAGAAGATTTAGAATACATAATAAACAACGAACAACATCTCAAGAAGGCTTCAGAAGAGCAAGACCATTAAGAAGATCCCCTACATCCAAGTATCAAACTATTTTTTTTGGTTTATATTATTCTTGTAAAATTTTTGGAAACAAAGATGCAAATTGTAGAGCCTATTCCAAGAACATAAGCAACTATGAAGGCTATTCAAACAAAAATTATCCTAGAAAGTCATGTGAAGCACATAACATAAATCACAACAATTTTGGTTCACTAAGTAATGAAGTAGAATGCTACAGGTGCAACAATTTTGGACACATGGCTAAATATTGTAGACTGATTATTCCTTAAGGGAACCACAATAGAATATCAAATAGGAACCATAAAGGATACGAAGAAGGAAGTAAGATAAATTCAACACTAAAGAATGATCGCTTTGTCTACAAGCGCAACACAAGAAAAGTGGGTGGTATGTTGACATCAGTTGTTCGAAGCATATGACAGATGACAAGAACATGTTTATGACCCTGAAGAAGGAACGAGATGGATCTGTTTTGTTTGGAAATGATAACTCAACCAAAATCATAGGTAGAGGCACAATCAAGCTTGGAAGCAAAGATGGCAAGGCAGAAAATGTTCTATTGGTTGAAGATATGAAGCACAATCTTCTAAGTGTAAGTCAAATGTGTGATCAAGGACACAAGCTTTTGTTCGACTTAGAAAAATTTGAGATAAGGAAATAAGGGTCAGGGAAATTGGTGGCTATAGCTAGAAGAACGCCAAACAACATATATGTCCTGAATAAAATTGGAAGGGAAAGATGTTGCTTAGGAAATGAAAATGAAAGTTGGCTCTGGCATAGAAGAATGGGTTACATGAAATTTGATAACCTTGTCAAAATCAATAGAAAGGAAGCAGTGAAATAAATTCCTGAGATCTCAAAGCCAACAAATACTCTATGTGAGCATTGTCTACAAGGAAAAAAAACCAGGACCAAGTTCAAATCAAAAGAGTACTCCATGAAAAAACCATTGGAGATTGTACACACTAACCTATATGTACCCAAAAGAATGAAGGGATTTAATGGTGAACAATATTTTATGCTACTGGTTGATGACTACAAAAGAATGACTCCAGTTTTCTTTCTTAGGAAGAAGTCAGAGGCATTCGAACACTTCAAGATATACAAAGAGATGGTTGAAACTGAGATGGACTTGAAAATCAAGTGCTTAAGGTCAGACAATGGAGGAGAGTTTACATCAAAGAGATTCATGTATTTATGTGGTGAACATGGAATAAAGAGATAGTTCTTAGCACCCAGGTCACCTTAGCAAAATGGAGTCGTTGAAAGGAAGAACATAATAGTACAGGGAATGGTGATAACCATGTTGAAAGATTCCAAGTTGAGTGACATATTTTGGGCACAAGTAGTACATACATCAGTTCATATCCTGAACAAAGGAATGCTCAGAACTAACAATGATAAGAATCCTTACTAGTCATGGAAAGGAAGATCGACAAATGTGAGGAATTTTAGAGTGTTTGGAAGCAAATGCTATATCAAAAGAGAAGATGGAAGAATTGGAAAATTTGACTCTCGAGTTGATAAGGGCATACTAGTTGGTTGGGTATTCAAGCAAAAACAAAGCATATAAATTCTTCAGTCTAAGACTCAACATAATCATGGAAAGAATCAATGTAACAATTGACGAGACATATGTACGAAAGGTTAAATAAGGAAGTGAAGATTCAGAAGAAGAGGATGAAGAAGAAGATCTAATCGAAGAATAAGTAGAAGAAAACGAAGAAGAGGAGAAGCCAAAAGTAGAGAAAGAGGAATATGAACAATATATACCTCCCAAGACACCCAGTCGACGAGTACAGAAAAATCATCCACCAAAACAGATTATTGAGAATAAAGATGTATGAGTTGAAACGCGAAGAAGAACACATTCACTGGAACAAAGGCATCTAGCATTGTTATTTGTAGTTGAACCAAGCAGTTTTGAAGAAGCCAACAATGATGAACACTGGGTCAAGGCTATGGATGAAGAATTGGATCAGATAGAGAAGAATTCCACATGGGAACTGATTCCAAGGCAGAAGAGCAAGAACATGATTAGTACAAAGTGGGTTTTCATGAACAAAATGAACGAGGATGGACATGTAACCAGAAGCAAAGCAATATTAGTATGAAAAGGATATACTCAAATTGAAGGTATAGATTTTGAAGAGACATTTGCCCTAGTTGCCAGGATGGAAGCAATCAGATTGATCTTAGCCTATGCATGCTCCAAAAAAATCAAGGTGTATCAGATGGATGTAAAATCAACCTTTCTAAATGGAGAATTAGAAGAATAACTCTACATTGAACAACTTGAAGGGTTTCTACTATATAAAAAAGGAAGATTATGTTTGCAAGATATTGAAATCATTATATGGACTCAAGAAGGCCCCCAGAGCATGGTATTCAAGGTTGGAAAAATATCTACAACAATAAGGATTTAGGAAGGGAATTGCAGAGAACAATATCTACATAAAAGTGGATCGAGAAAGTATACTGATAATTGAAGTTTATGTAGATGATATTATATTTGGGAGTGATGATGGTAGGATGAGTAAGAAGTTTGTAAAAGACATGCATAATAATTTTGAAATGTTTTTGCTTGGTGAATTGACTTTCTTTTTGCGATTACATATATGTCAACATGATAAAGGCATTTTCATCTCTCAGACTAAGTACATCAGAGAAATGCTAAAGAAGTTTGGAATGGAAGATTGCAAACCCGTAAGTACTCCTATGTAGACCGGTTGCAAGTTGAGCACGGATGATGAATCTAAGGATGCAAATAAGAGGCTCTATAGATCAATGATTGACAGCTTACTCTATGTGACAACGTCAACACTGGATGTGATACAAGCAGTTGGACAGGTTGCGAGATTTCAAGCAACACCAAAGGAAACACATGTTATGGTAGTAAAAATAATATTTAGATATCTCAAATCAACAAAAGATTTTGGATTATGGTATCCAAAAGGGACAAAAATATCTTTGGTCGCCTACACAGATGTAGATTAGGTAGGTAGCATTGAATATAGAATAAGTACAAGTGGAGCAAATTTCTACTTAGGTGAGTGTCTGGTATCATCGGTAAGCAACAAACAATCATCAATATCTTTGTCCACAACATAAGCAGAATATATTGCAATGACAACATGTTGCACTCAAGTTCTCTAGATGAAGTAGAACTTGCAGGATATAAAGGTGGAATATGAAGAGCCTATTTCGATACTTCGTGATAACATCGATGCTATCAATATATCCAAGAATACAATAATTCATTCCAAGACAAAGCACATTCTGATCAAGTTTCACTTTCTACGAGAATAGGTTATAGAGAAGAACATAAAGACATAATACATTGGGACAAAAGAGCAGATTGCAAATATCTTTACCAAACCTCTTCTGAGGGAGATATTTGAGTATATTCGACAAAAACTTGGATTAGTTTATACTCCATAGTGATCCAAACGACATCAGACACAATAAGATAGGGGGGGGGGAGAAGCAGGAGACATTGAAAATTTGAGTAAATATTATTTTGAATGCTTTTCATATACATCAGAAATTTACATGAGGAAGAACCATGAGGATAAATCAAAGGATTGTAGGGAGGGGGAGAAACCCCAAGGAGAATTATGCTTTGCCATTGATGTCAAAGGGTGAGAGAGAGAGAACAAAGGCATGGAAATGAAGAGAAAGAACAGATGCATGAAGGCAGGGGGAGCATTGGTCACAGGGGGAGCGATGGTCATAGAGGGAGCATGAATGTTCCCATGCCATCAGTGTTGCCATCAATGCCAAAGGGGAAGATTGTTGGACAATTGGTTGTCATTTATGTCAACAAGAAGTGGTTGTCATTGATGTCAACAGATGTGATGGGTGTATTTGGAGAAGTCTCCAAAGTGGTCCCCTTATGGCATATCTCTAAGCATGTCCCTCATGGGAAGACACTTTGAAGAAGTCTATAAAAATCCCCAGAGGTGTGGTCATGAAGTCTGAAGTTGTTTAAGGGATAAGGACATGAAGGATAGTGTAAATGTAGGTAACACAATCATATATGGATAGTGTTGGTTGTGCCATTTTCGGTGATAGGTGGTACGCCAGGTGGTTCCTCACGATTGAGGAGTTATGAGGTCATGAAGTTGGAAACCCAAAAAATGGGTTACGAAACCCCTAGTTGGTTACAAGACAATTAATGAAATGGTTAAGTGTTTGTAACAGGAAAGCCCTAAAGTAAGGAAATAAGTTACTTAGGAAAAGTATAAATAACCCTCAAGGAGTCTTTCATAAGCACAATTCACACACATCTCTATTGATTATCTATCTTGTGAAACACTTTTGGTCTATTGGCGAATATGAGGTTGGGTTTGAGGTAGCAAGTCTGAGGGTGAAAAGGAAGGTCGAAGGTGAAAGTCTTGGAGTTGTAGAAAATGTGAGTAACCCTAGTTTTCGAGGTATATGTGGGTTGCAGGTTAGAAGGGCGCGAATGTACACAAGCTGTAGTGGAAAAAAAATGCATATATATGCGGATAGTAGTGGAACTAGTTGTGGATCAGTGGAAAGGAGTTTGAAGAATATGGTATCTCTTGTTTTCTGAATATGACATGTACCAGGTTGGTTTATTGACATGAGACTGTATGCACCGGGTCTTCTTCATGAGTAAAGGTATGTCTTTTATATGTTTGGTTGAGGCTTGTATCATGGATGGTATGGCACATGCTTGAGGCATGTCTTGGAGACTCTTTTGGTATATGGCTACATGTGGTTGAGGTCCATGTTTTGGTGTCATTGATACATGCTTGAGACATATCCTTGGTATATTGTATATGGTTGTTATGGTTCATTTTTAGAGGCACATATTTGTGATAATGGCATATATTTGAGGCATATCTTATGGTATATGGTATTATGCATGCTTGAGGTACATTTGGTAGATGGTTTGGATAATTGATGTTGATATAGTCCATTTCCTTCAACAAATCTGGCCCAATAACCGCTTGTCTGCTGGATTATCCCAACTCACTGGTGTATTACATTTCCTGCCATACAATGCTTCAAATTGACTAATTTTTTATGACACTTGATACCTATTATTGTAAGAAAATTCCACTAAGTGGATATAATCTTCCCACTTTGATGTATGGTCCATCACATACATTATAAGCATGTCATCAATTATTTTGTTAGTCCTCTCCGTTTTCCCATATGACTCTAGGTGATAATTGTACTAACATTTAAGTTTATTCCAAACCATTTGAACAAACCGTTCGAAAAATTGGATGTAAACTTTGGATCTCAATCTGAAACTATTTCCTAAGTAGTCCATGTTGCTTGACATCTTCCTTCATATATATTTATGTAATATTTGCTGCATTGTGCATTGTCTTCACTGAAATAAAATGTTATGCATTAGTTAAATTATCCACCACCACTATGATGGAATCATGTTGCTTTACTATTCTGGGCAAATTTGTAATAAAATCAATTGTGACTACTTCCCACTACCATACTGGAATGGGAAATGTTGTAACAACCCTGTTGGATGTCTATTTCTATCTTCACTTTCTGACACTCTAGACATCTACCTATGTAATTAGCCACTTCTTTCTTCATTCTTGGCCAAAAATATTGGCTTCTTATGATTGCAATTGTTTTTTGAAATCCCCGGTGCCCAACATACGACACATTGTGCATTTCCCTCATCAATGCATTTTTTAGCTCACTAGAATTTGGCACATATACTTTGCCTTTGTACATGAAAATTCCATCTTCTTTCAACTCATAATAATTAAATTTTTGCTGAAAATTACCTTGTTGTAATGTTTCTTTTATTTTCAGATAATGATGGTTTGAATTTGCTAATACAATAATTTTATCTTTCAAATCAGTCCTATACATGCCGATGGCTACACTATGCATCTCATGAGCTCTCATGCTGAGTGCATCATCCACTTGATTTTCCTTCCCTTTGATGTGCTTAATTTCAAAGTCATACTCCATTCATCAGGCACATGAAACAACTAGGGAATTTGACAGTCCAAATGGCATTATCATAAATTCATAATGCCCATATCTTGTCCTGAATGTCATCTTATTGATGTCCTCTTCCTTTATCCTCACTTGATGATAACCCGATCTCAAGTCAATATTGGAAAATATTGTTGCACCTTTCAACTGATCAAATAAATCATCAATCCTTGGAAAATGATATTTGTTCTTTATGGTGACCTTATTTAGTTGTCTGAAATCAATACACATCCTTACGGTTCCATCTTTCTTCTTGAAAAAAATAACCGGGGCTCCCTAAGGTGACACACTTGGGTGTATATACCCCTTCTTTAACAATTCTTCAAGCTACATTTGCAACTTCTTCAACTCTGGTGTGCCCATTCTATAAGGTGTCTTGGATACTGAGGTAGCTCCTGGCACCAAATCAATAGAGAAATCAATGTCCCTCTTTGGTGGTAGTCTTGGGATTTCTCCAAAAAAATATTCAAAATCCATTAAGATCAGATGGTCTTCAACACTTTCCACTTTATCTTTGGCTGCCTCTTCCATATGGGCTACAAAAATCTGACATCCATTCATGAAACTCTTTCTCAAATGCATAGTTGAAATTTCTCTAACAAATACAAATATTTGAATTCCTTGAACCTTTCCTTACTTCCCTTCTTCATCAAGACATGTGATTGTCATGTTGTAACAGTCCAGGACAACATAGTGTTTTTCCAACCAATCCATTCCAATTAGACAATCATATGAGCCCATTGGTATGATGTTTACATCTACCTTTGTACATATTCCATTCATGTCTATTGGGAAATCTTTAACTAGCTCATTGATTTTCCTCATAGCCCCTGTGACTAACTGAACTAACCAATATTTATTATGCTTACTCATTTGCAAGTGAAATCTTTCAACAATGTTAGATTTTATGTAACTATGGCTAACTCCAAAATCAATTAAAATTGCTATGGGCCAGTTATTAATCTTACCTTCCACTTCAATCATGGGGGGTTGATATTATGCTTGCTTGTTGTCGAAGGATGCATAAATCCTTGGCATGTTTCATCCCATGTTGTGGAAAATCCTCATTCTTTCTCCTTTATTAGGGTAGTCCCTATATAAGTGATTTCCCTCACAACCCCAACATTGTACATGCTGTTGCCTTAGTCTTTTCCCAAATGAATTTGTAGTCTTGTGCTCATTTTGGTTTTATTGACCTTGTTGATTTGCTTGGTAGTTGTTTTTGAAAAAGTGTGGCTAAAAACCCTTTGGAATTTAATCCTTTTTACCCTTCATTTTGTCATTCCAAGATATTTGGAAAACTGACCTCCCTCTTCTCTGCTCATAAATATGCTTTGCTCTCCTTATGTCTTCCTCCAAATTTTTGGAGGTTATCGTATTGTATCTTGTCATTATAGAAATAAGGTAACCCACTCAAAAACCTTTGTATTTTGACTTTCTCATCCTTTATGAAGTCAACACACTTCAATAATTCAAAGAACCTCTTTTCATATTCATCCATTGTCATGCTTCCATGTTTGATTTAAAAGAACTCCTTCATATTCCTCTTGTAATAATGATTAGACAAATATTTCTCTTGGAAATATCCTTTGAACTACCTCCATGAGATCCTTTTATCATCAAGGTGCTTGGCTTGCTTAAGATGATCCCACCACATGACTGCCTTTCCTCACAAGTGGTAGGTTGCAATTCTAGCTTCTACCTTGGAGGGGTAATCATGCAGATGGAAACATTTCTTCATTTCCAACAACCAAGCCTTAACCTCTTCTCCTTTCATGTGCTCACCATTAAAAGTTGGTGGCTTAATTTTCCCAAGTTCACCTTACAAGATGTATGCCTCAGGCCTCCTGCCATTCAAAAGAGGAGGAGAAGGAACACAGACACATTTGTAATTTGAGTGAGGAGGAGAAGGAGCATTGGCCCTTTCTCACACTTTATTAATATTTGGGAGGAATATAAGGAGCACAAGCCATTTATCATACTTCAATATTTTTTTGGAGGAGAAGGAGCATTAACCCTCTCCCACACTTTTGTAATTAGAGTGATGAGAAGGATGATTGGATTCATTTTCTCACAAGTTAGTAATTTCAAGAAAGAGGAGAAGGAGTATTGACCCTCCCCAACACTTTTGTAATTAGAGTGGTGAGAAGGAGGAGTGGATTCATTTTCTCACAAGTTAGTAATTTCAAGAAAGAGGAGAAGGAGCACTGGCCTTTTCTCAAATTTTTTTAATCAAAATGATGATGAGAAGTATAAGGAGCATTGGCCCTTTCTCACACTTTTTCCATTACAAAAGGGAGGAGAAGGATAATGGTCCCTTTCTCAAACTTTTGTAATTATAGTGATGTGGAGAAAGAGAAGGAGCACTAGCCCTTTTCACACTAAGTTTAGTAATTTTTGGGAGGAAGAGAAGGTGCACGAGCCCTTTCTCATACTATATTAAGTTTTGGGAGGAGGAGAAGCAAAATTGATCCCTTCTCACACTTTTGTAATTAGAGTGACGAGGAGAAGGAGAAGGAGCACTGTCCCCTTCTCTCTCTTATGTCATTCAATTTAGAAGAAGATGGAGCATGGGTCATTTCTCAAGATTTTGTAACTTGAGTGAGGAGGAGAAGGAGCACTTTCCCTTTCTCACACTTTATTAATATTTGGGAGAAAGAGGTATATCACAAACCCTATCTTGTACTTTAGTAATTTTTGAGAGGAGAAGGAGCACCAACCCTTTCTTATACTTTTTTGATTAGAGTGATGAGGAGGAGGATTGGCTTCATTTTCTCACAAGTTAGGAATTTCAAGAAAAGTGATAAGGAACATCATCCCTTTCTCACACTTGTGTCATTTAATTGAGGAGTAGAAGGAGCAAGTGTCCTTTCTCACACTTTTGTAATTAGAGTGATTAGGTTAATGTTAGAATTTTTTCTATTAGCTTAACACAATTTTGTAGTTGGTGTCATAATTATGGTCATTAGAACATCATTTGTGGGAATCATATACATGTAACATGGCCTCACTAGACTTTTGTGATATCTCATATGTGCACATGGACATGTTTTTGCAAGTTATTTGGTGGTGAACTATCTCTCAAGTAATGATGACATACACTCATAGGTAATTCTTATCCACTACTTCTCTCTTATCTCTTGATGATATTATCATCAACCTTTATGGATTGGTTGATCTCCCCTTTGATTGTTCCTTATGATCAATGGTCCAAGTTTCTCTATGTTACTATAAATTGAGGCATATGATCTTAAATCCAAGAGGGTGGAGGGTGGAATATTGTATTGATCATTATCCTAGACCCTATGAGTCCATAGTCTATATCATACTTATGCTTGAGATTTGTATGGATGCCATTTGAACTCAATATATGTGTGTGCTCTAGTTGATGTAATTGGGAGAGTTTTGAAGTATAGAAAGTTTTGATTTCTTGGATGTTTCCTCACCTTGGAGTTATACCATGTAAATTTATTGTCTCATTTCTCTTATTTGATAGAAACAATTTATTTGTTTGATGATTCCCATAGGACTTTATATAGGCTATATCCTGGTTATATGTTTATACATATGTCCTGGTATTCCAGATAAGGAGAAAGAGCACTGGCCCTTTCTCACACTTATTCCAATCGAAAGAGGAGGAGAATTAGCAAGGGAACTTTCTCACACTTTTGTAATTAGAGTGATGAGAAGAAGGAGAACAATCCTTGTTCCTTTCTCACATTTGTGCCATTCGAAAGAGGAGGAGAAGGAAAATAGGCCCTTTCTCACACTTTTGTAATAAGAGTGATAAGGAGAAGGAGCACTATACCTTTCTCATACTTTAGTAATTTTTGGGAGGAAGAGAACGATCACTATCCCTTTCTCATAATTTAGTAATTTTTTTGGGAGGAGAAGAAGAATAACTATCCATTTATCACACTTTTTTAATTAGAGTGACTAGGAGAAGGAGCACTAGCCCTTTCTCAAACTTCATTAATTTTTGCAAGGCAGAGAAAGAACATGAGCCTTTTCTCATAATTTAGTAATTTTTGTGAGGAGAGGGAGTACTGGCCTTGTGTCACACTTTTTTCATTTGAGTTGTTGTCACCTTTTCAAGTCTTCAAAAACCTTCATGGAAAATTACATTCAAAATCAAGCCTTGTCTTAAAAGTTTCCAATTCTCCATCCCAATTTGCAAGTCATGCCCGATGTCATGATCAAGTCCCTTCCTCCTTATCTTCCTTCCTAATTTGCAAGTCGGTCCATATACTCTTGATCAAGATATTTATCATTATCTTTTATCTGAATTCACAAGTTAGGCCTAATATATAGAACATTCCCCTTCCTCCTTATCTTCCATCTCGAGTTACAAGATGAGCCTGATCTCCTGATTGGGACCCTACCTCATTTTCCTTCGACCTTTGCATTCAAACAAAGTTTTGACATAGAACCATTTTCTTTCCCTTTTATTTGAAATATTTATTTCCATATTCCTAATTTTTAAATCTCTCCCAATCCCATGGTTGAGCACTCATTCCATTTACCTCCTTCCCGATTCTCTAATTGGGCCCCTTTTCACCTAATTCAAACATCATCTTTGTAGTCTTCCCAAAATTTATCCTTTGCTTTCAAATCTTGGCCTTTGAAATCTATTCCCAATTCCTGATATCAAAATCAGTCCCAACCCCTAATTGGGCCCTCGTTCCCTCGTTCTCTTCAAGATTCATTAATTAAGCTAAATATCTTGATCAAGCCTTATTTTCATTAAATTTGAATGTGTTGTTCCCCTTTAGAGTGGCCCCTTTTTGCATAGTATGAAACTATTCTCCCCTTTCAAATATGGCCCTCTTTCAAAGCGCTTTTCAAAATAAGTTTTATTATCGATATCCATCAATTAGTTAGTTTCCATCTCCTCCAAAAAGTGTGTGACAAGGAGGAGAAGGAGCGTTGGAACTTTCTCACAACTTTGTAATTAGAGTGATTAGAGGACAAGGATAAGGAGCACTTTCCCCTTTTCACACTTCTACCATTTTAAAGAGGAGGAGGAGCATGGGCTCGTTCTCACACTTTTGTAACTAGAGTGAGTAGGAGAAGGAACACTACCTCTTTATCACACTTTAGTAATTTTTGCGAGGAAGAGAAGGAGCACTATCCATTTCTCATACTCTAGTAATTTTTTGGAGGAGGAGAAACAACATTGGCCCTTTCACACACTTTTGTAATTAAAATGATGAGGAGAAGGATAAGAAGCACCACCATTTCTCATGATTTTGTCATTTGAGTGAGGAGAATATGGAGCATGGAGTATTTTTTCACACTTTTGTAAATTGTGTGATGATGATAAGGAGCATTGGCCCTTTCTGACACTTTATTAATATTTGGGAGGAAGAGAAATATAACAGACCCTTTTTGATACTTTATTCATTTTTGGGAGGAGAAGGAGAAATTTCCCTTTCTCACACTTTTGTAATTAGAGTGATGAGAATGAGAAGTGGCTTCATTTTCTCACAAGTTAGTACTTTTACGAAATAGGAGAAGGAGAACTAGCCCTTTCTCACACTCTTGTCATTTAATTGAGGAGAATAAGGAGAATTTGCCCTTTCTCACATTTTTTAATTGAAGTGATTAGGAGAAGGATAAGGAGCATTGTCCATTTCTCACACTTCTTTCATTCGAAAGAGGATAAGAAGGAGCATGGCCCCTTTCTCACACTTTTGTAATTTGAGAGAGGAGAAGGAGTGTTGGCCCTTTCTCACACTTTAGTAATTTTCTAGAGGAAGATAATGAGAACTATGCATTTCTCATATGTGAGTAATTTTCTGGAGCAGAATAAAGAGCACCAACCTTTTCTCACACTTTTCTATCCATTCCCTCAAATATACCAAATGTATAGCATTGCTTAGCTAACATTTAAGAGAAAATGTAGATAGGGAAAGAAACACATGCATTTCTTGTGCTTATTGATGTTAGGTTTTCTCTTGCTTGTTTGGCCAATTTCATTTCAACATTAAATTATAACCTTATATTATTGTTTATGTTATTTGAAGTTGTTTGCAAGTTGAATAAATTTTGATATGGGAAAAACCCATTTATTTTTATTATTTGTCCTCTTTCATTTTCTTTCTTTTTTGGCAATTTCATTCAACATTTATTTTTCAAGAATTTCCATTTCTTTTCTAGAAATTAGTTAGTTTCCTTTCAACACTTTATTTACAATTGAACACATTTCACACCCTAATTATATGCTTGGTTCATTTCACACATTTTGTCTTTAGAGTCTTCCATGCAATTTGTTGTATTACATTGGTTTTGTACCATTGTATATTTATCATTTTATATTTGTAAAAATGTAATCATAACATAAATTTTCACGTAGACAATACAATGGTAAAGATAGGATCATCTTGTACATGTCCATCCATGCTTCAAGTCTCTTTTGAAAATACTTGCAATGTTATAGATCTTGTTAATTTTTAGAGGTGGTTGAGCCAGAGAATGGTTACCCAGACTTGTACATTTACATTTACACCATGGATGAGGTGAATTCTATAGGAATTGTTTTGAACTTGATAGTTGTGAATGAATTTGAACTTTTGGTTCAATTTGAAGCAGTTGTACAAGATAAAGTAACCAATATTGATGCTAAATATTTATATAAAAAACATCTTATAGTAGCCTCAATTGAAAGGAAATATGTGTTTTGATACAAGTATGGATGGAAGTTGGGTAACTACAATGAAAATTTAGACATAATATATACTAATGTGATACATCGTGAGATTCAAACTATTTTGAAAGGTGTATACCTTAAGAAACAAACATCATTTGTTGTGCACTACATGAATATAAAAAAGAGTTCAATCATAATTGTTGTTGGCACAGGGGAAGACCCAGGGTTCAACTCTAACAACGCACCAACAAACCCTAACTACCGGCCCTCTCGGCAACACCTGCGAAGCAGATGAACTCTCAGCCGAAGTAGCAATAGGGGGGTTACATGACACATGCGTCTACAACCAAGGGAAATGTAAGAGGATTCTAGAATAATCAACACAAAGTAACTCAACAATGTTATTCTCATCCTCACGAAATGAGTTACCTATCTTATCTTCAATAATGGAAAACAGTAATGCAGTAAAAAAATAAAAGATAGCAAAGAACACAACATCAACCACAAGAACAACAATATTTATGTGGTTCAACCTCTCCCTAGAGATATGTCCACATAACTGTGTTTCATTATATATTAGATGAAAATATACAGTTCTATCTGCGCACTTAGCTGCAGATCCTTCTCTCTCTTTCTCTTTATTCCCTCTCCCGACGCACCCAACAATAGAGTAGATCTTCGCACCCACCTGAAGATCTCAAAATACAAACATACACTACTATAACTCAATATCTCTATATCCACACCAACAACAACCCTCTCAACCCTTCTAGACCTTTATTTATACATTTCATGACTCTTAGACAACATTAGACCGAACTCCAGGTGCAAAAACCCTAGGTACCAAAACCCTAGGTGCCAAAACCCTAGGTACCCAAACATCTCGCCTTTTCAAGGCTTCGCTGAATTGTTCTTCCATCTTATCCACGAGGTGCTCCAAAGCACCCATTGATGTCTTCTTCCACTTGCCGACTTGTCCACGATCCATCTTCCTTGCTACTTTGTCTTCCTAGATCTTTTCTTCCAACGACTTGCTTTCCTTTACTTCGCTCCTTCTTTTCTGCTTTTCTAACAACTTCAACCCTTCCTCGGTTTATGTGTCTTCTGAGCACTTCGTACTTTGTCTTTCTTCTTCCTTAATATATAACCAAGGGCCAACAGGCCCCCAACACTCACATGTGACTCGTTCCGAGTCAGTGCAGGGTTAAACCAACTGTATTACTCCGACTGCAAACTGCATAGAGCAAACTATGCTTTCTGTTCTGTCCCTTCCTATCGTGTGCAGGCTGTATTTTCTGTGTCTGGTACCCAATTTAAACTACACTTGGTACCTAGACCCTTCTTCCTTTTCTTTTACTGAGAGTTGAGAGCCAACTGATTGTCACAATACAGCTTTAACCGGCTCCCATTCACTAAACCATCCTTCCAATCTCCATTAAGGGTCTTCAATTGCACAGTTCCACCCTCTGTAACATAGGAAACCTTGAATGGCTCAAGCGAGTGTGTCCTAAACTTCTTTGGATGTTCCATGAACTTTTTTTTTTGACGAAAACGGTTATAGATTATATTAAAGGGGTGGCAAGGCCACAGATTCAGTTACAAAATGGCCCCGAATTTCTTCGGGCCTAATTTCCTGATATCATTCTACTTTGATAACTGTAACTTGTGATCTAAACTAGATCCTGTGCTGCTTAACATACTGATTATTTAAAGCATTGGATACAATACAAAATGCCAAAGTGCTGGTCAGATCTTGCTGACAGATTGCTTACAAAGAGGGATTACTTCTTGGAATCCTGGTTCCAGTTGCTATTCAGCTGAGCCATATTGGCTTCCAACTGATCCATCCTTTCATCAAATTCCCGATGTGGATTTTTCAGCTCCTTATGGAGTTTGTCCAACTCCTCCGCGAAGCCAATTTTGGTGATGGTTATATCAACTTCGAGTTGCTCCAATCTGCGCCCAGCCTCCACGTCTAGGTTCTCTAAGAAGTCCAATTGATTCTGGAGTAGCTGCTGCAGATTCACCAGAGCTTTATCCATTTCTTTCAGTCGCTCCTCCGTGCTCAGCTTCCCTGTCGAATAAGAAGCCATCTTCCTTCATCCTCTTACCTCACGCATCCTTCCCTGCTCACTCTGATGCTTCACACTCTCTCGGTTACTAAGCAACTTGCAGATCTTTGCTTGAACAAGAATGAGAGGGCAGAGGTCGCCCTTTATTTCTTCCGCGCACGTTCTCATTATTACATTTGGATTTGCTGGATTTCTGGCCAGGGGCCGCACGGATCTCTTGTCTCCTCCATATCTGGAGCACCATTCCTCATGGTACTGAGCCAGCTCTTCCATCCAACCAGAACCTCTGCCCCACTCTGCCTTTGAGATTCGCCAGATTCCCATGCTGCTGCTAGATCTTGCATTTGGGAGAGTACAAGAGGACGACGAGGGTTCATGGGAGCTCCACATTATTCATCATTTCATTGACTGACAGTACCCTCGCCTCCAACAATGCGCCTTTGTTGGCTTCCTTATCAACCATTCCGTTGAGATCCCTTAACACATGAAAGAATTGATAAGAATTAAAATTCCTTAAGAGGAGGCAAATTTTATCTAGAATATTGTTGAGCTTAGTAATTTGGGTTGTGGAGTGATTGATCATGGCCTGTATAATTATTCTGGAATCACCGATGATTGTCAAATCCTGGATTCTGAGTTTAATTGCTTGGTGCAGACCTTGCCAGAGAGCCAAAGCCTCAGCTCTGTTATTGGACTCTATGCCTAGATCGATAGCGAAGTGCGTTGATATGACCTCTTTGGGATTGTCAATTATGCCCCCTCCCCCAGCCTGGCCTGGATTTCCCTTCGAGGACCCATCAAAGAAGAGAATAGGCGTTTTTATTTCACGTTTCCACTTTGCAAATTCATTTTTTCTTTTTCTGATCTCCCAGCCTTCTTGGATTGGATCACTTCCCTTTTTGGTCTCTAATCCTTGTATTTTGAATTGGTCTATCCACCGCTCCTCTTCTTCGTCCATCTTGTGAAGCTTGACTGTAGAGAAAAGATGAGAAACTGATTCTCCCAACATAGCTTGAATTTTAGTGATGACTCTGTCTTCACTCATTTGACTTTCTCTGAAAATTCTGTGGTTCCTTTCTAACCAAAGGTTCCATAGGACAAACTTTGGGAGCATTCCCCATATCAAGAGAGCTTGGTTTCTCCTCTTGACAACAAAGGGGAACAAGGATTCCCATTGGAGGAGGAGACTTATCACATCAGGAGGAAAATTAGCTGCTGGTTGGGAGCCTGTTACCTTCATCCAAAATTCTTTTGAATAGCTGCAGTTTAAGAGAAGATGGTCAGTGGTTTCTTCCTCATGAAGGCAAAGGGGGCACCTGAAGGGTCCTTCCCAGCCCCTTCTTCTGAGGTTCTCACCTGTTTGGATACTCTTATGTGCCAGGGTCCAAATGAAGAGGTCGATTTTTGGAAGGGAGCGAGGCTGCCAGACTGCTTTCCAAAGTGCCGGATTAGGCATAGCAGTGGGGACGGTGATGAAGAGTTGGTAGCCCTCTGCTGTGGTGTAAGCCCGGGCATTCCTTCCCCATCCTCTTTCATCTTTGCCTCTCTTTTTTAGAGGGTATTTCCCTTGAAGACACTTCTTAAGATCATCCCATTGACTATCTAGAGCAGCTGGTCTGTTTGGGACTTCCCACCCTTGCCAGGGGTGAGGCCTTTCTTCTCCCCAGACTGAAATGTCAGAGAGCATTAAAATTTTTTGACTGTCCATCCAGTATTTGAGGAAATGTAGGTCCTGACGATGATCTAGCGATGGGTCACCCATTATTGAGTCTGTCCATATTCTTATTTTCTTACCATTTTCGGCACCCAGGTTAAATGAGGGTTGAAGTGAGGAAGTGCCTTTTTGCATAGCGCAAAGATAGGAGAGATTTTCAATTCCTTGCATGGGAATTCTAAGCTTCTGTCCTGAGACCCTCGAAAGTATTTCCTCCAAAGAGCGAGTTTACTCCAAGAGGGTTTGCCGGTGATCATCTTTAAGAGAAGCTTTGCCCCTAAGGCCAGATTTTGAATTCTTGTTTTTTTAAAATTGAGACCCCCTTCCATGAAGGGATTTGTGGTTTTTTCCCAGCTAATCAAGTGTATCTTCTTTCTTACTTGCCTTCCTCCTTCCCACAAGAAGCGTCTCTGAAAAGATTCAATTTTTTGGATGACTGTGGTAGGAGCTAACAACAGTGAGTACTGATAGATAGGGATACTAGACACCATAGCCTTTATCGGGATTGCCTTCCCTGCTAAGTTTAGCCAATTTTTCCCCCAAGAAGTGAATTTATTCTTGAGTTTTTCTGTAAGATGGTTTCAGTGGGAGGCTCTAGGGGCAGACTTAAAGATAGGGACTCCCAGTTACTTAAAGGCCTCCCAATTTGTATGCCCCTCCATCCCTAGGACTCTTGTTATTCTCAACATTTCATTTGGGGTGATGTTCCAACCATAAATGTTACTCTTGGTCTGATTTAGTTCACTGCCGGAGGCTGCTGCATAGGCATCCAGTTCTTCCTTAAACTTTTTTGCTATTATTGGGCTTGCCCCTCCCAACAACAACGTATCATCCGTGAATTGTGCATGGTTGATGTCTTTCACCCCTTGCACTATTCTTAGTCCATGAAGATCTTTGTGCGTTTGGGAGTTTTCCAGTTGGTAGCTGAGGACTGATGCTTGAATTTCATAGAGCAAGGGCGAAATAGGACATCCTTGCCTTAGGCCCCTGGAGGCTTTGAAGAAGTCTGCTACTTTCCCATTCACCAGAGGGGCTATCCATGGAGATCCGATGCAGGCTTTAATCCAACTTATAAATTTCGAGTCAAACCCAAACTTCCTCATAACTTCAAATAAAAATTCATGTCTGACTCTATCAAATGCATTAGCGAGATCCAGTTTGATCACCATACCTTTTTCTTTCCTTAGGACACTGGAATGAATCACCTCTTGAACCAGGATGATGTTGTCGGCGATATGCCTCCCTTGGAGAAAGCCGCCTTGGTTTTCAGGAACGATGAGAGGGAGAGATGCCTTGAGACGATTGGCTATTACTTTGGCAAGAATTTTATAGCTTGTGTTGCATAAGGAGATTGGTCTGAAGCGGTTGAAGGAAATCGCTCCTTTTTCTTTCGGGATGAGTGTGAGAAAGGAAGAGTTGGTGCTTCCTCCTAGCTTACTGGCCTACTGCGACTTCTGAATCATTTTGGTTAGATCATTTTTAATTATATTCTAGCACTGCTGATAGAATCTGGCAGTGAACCCGTCCGGTCCCGGGGCCTTGTGTGGGTTCATCTGATCAAGGGCCTCCTTTATCTCTTGCTGCGTTACCTCACTTGTCAGCTTGCTGTTGGTGTCCTCATTTATTAACCTTGGGATAACCGTGAGAGGGTACCTCTGCTGGTCCATTGCCGAGCCTTTTGGTTCTGTGTATAGCTTCTCAAAAGCTTCATACGCTGCTTGTTTTATGCCCTCTGGGTCTACACTTGTTTTGTTCTGGACTTGGACTTCCGTCACTGCCTTGTATTGTTTCCTTGCTTCCGCTTGTTTGTGAAAGAAGGCTGTGTTACGGTCTCCCTCTTTCAGCCATAAGCTTCTTGACTTCTGCCTTCAATAGTTTTCCTCCACTCTGCAGGCTTTGTGCCATTGCCTTTGAAGGCTGTCGTCCTATTGCAAGATTGTAGGAGTGATCTCCTGCTGTTCCATCTCCAACTGATGGGCCTCGAGTTGGGCTTGGGCTGCTAGGCGCACTGCTATTGGGCTTGGTTGGTTCTTTGCCCAAAGMTTTAGAGCGTTTTTTAGTCTTTTAATTTTTTCCTCCCACACATAAAAAACTGAGCCTTGAACTGTGGTGGCCCATATTTTTGTAACTAGATCCATGAAGTCTTTGTCATTTATCCAACTTGGACTGAATCTGAAGGGGATGGGCCCTTTGACTTGGTCTTTTTTAATCTCTAACCGAATCGTCTTGTGATCAGAAACGCTGTGGGGCAGAATTTCTGCTTTTGCTTCTAGTCCTAGCAGCAGGACGAAGCTTTGTACTAGGAATCTGTCTAGTCTGGCAGTGATGTGCCCAGGACCGATCCTCTTATTGGTCCACGTGTAACATCCTTTGACTAGTTTAATATCGAGGAGATCCCAGGCTGAGGCTAAGTCCTCTACCCATTCTCTGGCCGGGTCTCTTACTATGGAGCCTCCTCTCTTCTCTTCCTGGGATAAAGTTACATTTAGATCTCCTCCAAGGATGATATTGGTGAGATTATTTTGCTGGAGGTAGTCCTGTAAGGACTCCCAACAATGTTTTTTTTCCCCCAAATGCTGTGGAACATAAATATTAAAGACACTTACCTAGCAACCCGAGTCTTTGTGGAGAAATTTGGTGTGAATCCAATGCATGCAAGTGTCAGAGCTGAGCATGTCTATTTTAGAGGCATTCCACATTGTGCAGAGCCCTCTTGAGGAGCCTCTGGCATTTCCAGCAACTCCGAGGCTTCCTTTCCAAACATTCAACAAAGTTTTGAGCGCATCTTGCTGGCTCATTTTAGTCTCCTGGAGCAGTAGGATACTTGCTTTCGAGGTTTTGATTATATCCTTAAGCGCTTCTTCCTTCCTTTTGTTGCCCATTCCCCTACAGTTCCAGGAGTTTATGATCATTATAAACCTTGAGGGGAGGGATGGCCTCCTTGGGAGGCTTTGGCTTGCTTCCGTGTGTGACGAACGTTAATCAGCTGCTTGATGGTGGGTTGCAACCCGTTGAGTACATCTTTGTAGGTTTCCTGGTCCCTCTCAGCTTTTTTTGTTTTTTGGTCTCTTCCCGTTTTCTTTGGGGTGGCCCAAACTTCATTTGCTTCGTCTGAGTCGCTGCCTATAGAGATCTCCCCTTCCTCTATGTTCTGACTGCCTTCCTGCTTATGGGGGGAGTTATTTTGCGTCCCTTCTTCTTCTGTTGGCTTGTTTCCCTTGTCTTCAGGATTCTAGTCTTCCTTTTCTCCCTCTTGAACTTTTTTACTTGGAGCTTGTTCCCTTTCCTCCGCTTCTTTAGCTGATACTGAAGCTGTTCTTCGTTTCTTTGGTTCCTGAGGATTTGGCTTTCGGTGGGTCTGTCTGATCATTTCTTTGGCCTCTCTCTTTGGATCTCCCCTTCCGGGCCTATTTCCAGCCTTCGTCCCCTTCTTTATCTGTGGGTTTTTTTTTTTTTGGGCAGTTCCTTTGGAAGTGGCCATATTCATGGCAACCTCTGCACTTGAATGGGAGCTGTTCGTAATCCAGCTTTTGGAAGTGGTGCCAGTTGCCGACTTTCAGTTTTATTGCCTCGGGTAGACCTACCTCCAGATCAACCTCCACACAGATCCGCGCACAGGAATACTGGTCTCTTGGTTCTGCTCGGTCAATGTAGTGACCAAGACCATTTTCTATTGCCTGAAGCGAGGTGGGATTCCAGCAGTGAATCGACAAGTTAGGGAGTCTTACCCAGACATGGACATCCTTGGGGACTTCTGAAGCAGGGTTAAAATTTGGAGTCCATCTGTTTAGATAGAGTCCTTGGGTGCCCATGAAGTACCCTCGCCTGACCGCATAGCATGTCACACTATTTGTAATCAGTGGCCTCCAGTTTCGCTGTATCCAGTTGTCTGTGGATCTGGTTGAGGGCCAGAGTCCCATAAACTATAAGTCCCCATTCAAAGAGGGATAGGGCAACTTTCATTGGGAGTTCAGGTGGCAGGTAGATCTCTGGTATATCATCCAATTTCTTGACAAAACTCAGAGTTTCTGAGATGGTCGACTTCTTGCTGCAGGCTTCTACCAGACGTCGAAAGGAGGTGGAGGGGGAAGGAGGGGGCGGCGGCTCCCCTCCTTGAGCTGCCATGGCGGCACACTAAGGAACCCTAGGCTTTACCAGGGCTAGGTCAGGGGTGAACGACTCTGAAATTTCTCTCGTGATGAGATCAACATCCCCAAAATTTGTTACCAGAGGCCGGAAAACAGAAAAAAATTTGCAAATAACCTACTACTACTGACAAGTTACTGAAGAGATACACCCAAGTTTTTTTTATGTTTCATGAACTTGCTATCATAAAAAAGTACCAAATCTCCTTGTTTAAATGTTTTTTTCTTGATACGTTTGTCGTGGTAAGCCTTTTCTCATTTTTTTTGTACCTGCTGATAAAATCCTACAATAAACTTGTCTTCCTCTAGTTCCATCAACTGCGCGAGCATGTCTTGAACAACGCTGGTGTCATCCATACCTATAAATGCTGCAATTCTTAAACTAGGAACCAAGTGTTTCATAGGTACCACTGCTTCCAAGCCATATACTAACTGAAAGGGAGTCTACGTGGTTAAATTCTAGCAAGTAGTTCTATAAGCCCATAACACTGCTAAAATTCTCAAATCCCAATCATCTATGTTAACACTGCAGATCTTAGTCAACACTATCTCCAAGATCTTATTGAAGGATTCTACTGTACCATTCGCTTGTGGGTGGTATGGAGTGCTCTTCTGATGGTGAACTTCGAAATCCTGAGTCAAGGCTTCGATAGTTTTCTGGATGAAGTGTGTGCCTTGATCACTCATAAGGATCTTTGGGCATCCAAATCTAGTTATGATATCATCAAAGATAAACCACGCAGCTGTAGCTGCAGTACAGTCCTTAACTTCTCTTGCTTCTGCCCATATGGTCAAATACTCTGTAGCAGTGATGATGTATCGAGCTCCTGTGCGCTTTCCTGGTGGGTTGATCGGTCCCACAAAGTCAATAGCCCATTTCTCAAATGCTTGTAAGGTTAACTGAGGTACTAAATGCATATCATCCCTTCTAGAAGGATTCCCTATCCTTTGGCATACATCGCAGGCTCTGCAGTATTCCTTACCATCCGTATGTAAAGTGGGCCACCAGAGGCCAGCTTTGAGAACCTTCTATGTTGTTGCTTTCCCTGCATAATGGCATTTTGCGATGCCTTCATGTGCTTCTGCAAGGATCAATGGTCGTTCAGATTCCATAACACATCTTATCAAGATCTCATTTGGTCCCATCTTATATAACTGTCCAGCTATAAGTTGAAAATATGCAACATGGACTACCAACTGTTTCTTCTGAATAACTATGTACTCGCGAGGTACCATTCCTGTGGATAGGAATTGGAATATTTCGGTGAACCGATCATCGAATTTTCTGATGGCCAACAACTGTGCATCTGGTAGAGTATCATCCAGGCTGGTAGGTTCCTCTCCATGTTCTAACCTAGATAAGTGATCAGGTCCTTTATTCATTCTTCCTGGCTTGACCATGATCTCAAAGTCATACTCCTGAAATAATAGTAGCCATCTTCATATTCCTCCCCCCAACACCGGCTTGTTGACTAAGTACTTCAATGCAAAATGATCAGTGAACATCTTAAAATGTCCTCAACAAGTAGTGTCTAAACTTCTACAGTGCATATACCATAGCTAATCCTTCTCTTTTAGTGGTAGTATAATTCCTTTTAGATGTAGGAATCTTTCTTCTAGCAAAGGTTATAGGGTGGTCAATGTCTCTTGCACTTGGCTGTGCTAAGACTGCTCCTAATGCAATGGATGAAGCATCGACATGAACATTTAACTCCTTACCCCAATTTAGAAAAACCAAGATAGGCACAATGACCATTTTCTGCTTTAGTGTGTCGAAGCTCTACTGGCATTCCTCTGTCCATTGAAATTTACTATCTTTCTTTAATAGCTTCTCCATAGTTGCTGTTATCTGTGTGTATCCCTTAATAAATTTTCTATAATATCCAGTGTGTCCCACCACAGTGCGCATCTGTCTCACTGATGTAGGAGGAGGTAGATCAACAATGATAACAATCTTGGAAGGATCTACCAATAACCCCTGTTTGCACACAATGTGTCCTAACAACACTCCAAAAGGTGAAAAGAAAACACACTTCTTCATATTCAGGGAAATCGGACATTGCCTGCACTTATCTAACATTAATCTCAAACATTCAATATGATCTTTCAGTCGGCTAAAAACGGTCCAATCATCAAAGTATGCTTCCAAAAACTTGTGTAAAAATTCCTTAAATGCTTCGACCACCACCCTGGAAAAGATGGCCTGGTGCATTCTTCAATCCAAAAGGCATCATAGTGTTACTGAAAAGAACCCCATTCTATTGCAAATGTCATCTTATGTCGGTCTTCCTTAACAATTCTAATATGGTGATAGACTGGAAATCCATCTGTGAATGAGTAAACCTCCCGTCCTCCTACATTATCTAGAACCTCATCAGTAAAAGATGTAGGGAATGGATCATGTAAACATGCATCATTCAATTTCCTTAGATCCACATAGATCCTGATTTCTCCTGACTTTTTATCTTGGACCACCATGGGTCTCATCCATTCAGATTCTTCAATTGGTTCTATGATTCCTGCTTCCAACATTCTATCTAATTCAATCTTAACTTTCTGTTTGTACTTGGGATTCAGTCTGTACGGTCTCTGCTTGATAGGTCTTGCATTTTCTCTCAAAGGGATCTTCATTTCTCCCATGGGCCCTTTAATGTTCTTAATGTCTATGAACTTGGTTGGGAACAAGTCCTGATACTCATGCAATAGTTCCGTAATATTACTAATAGTAGCATCATCCCAATAGTCTCCAACATTTTCTAACTTAGGTGTTTGTTTTGTTCCAATGTTAACTTTATTAATTTTAATAGGCTGCCCTACAAAAGGTAATTCAATCCCTGGCCCTTCTATATCTCTTTTCCCTTCAGTTTCTGAAATGTTCACATTCCTGGGATCATCATCTCCATCAACATTAATATTATAACAACCCTGTAACCGCTGAAGAGGCGTAGTCCACTCATCTTCTTCTTGTTCAAAAGGGGGGTTAGATACTTCCTAAAAGACCTTCTGTCTTATAATTTGTAGATCTTGATCTACTGTGGGGTACTTGCTTTCAAATACAAACATAGATATAAAGTTATGGGTCATACCATACCAATCTGTAGTGGCTAAGCACAGTTCTTCTTGAAGATACCAGTTGATAGGCGTAGTATCTAAGGTTTAATGAACTTATGTACCCACTGTTCCTTGGGAATGCTGCTCCAAGATTCCTCATAACTTCGCACATGGTCCTTAGGACAACTCTGACATGCGTATCAAACTTCACAACCTTCAACTTGGTATGAAAAACACACTGTCAATAAGGTGCGACATTGCACCCGCTCTGTGATGTTCTTCTTTTGTGTTCCCCACCATCTAGCTGGTGTTTCTTTCAAGGCTTCATCTAGTGCCAACATCCTCTGTTGTACTGGTACAATTCTCTCAAATTCAGCTAGAAATGTTTCTAATTGATTCAATCCATCAAATGTAGGAAGATTACTTACTTCTGTGCCAATCCAACGAATTGCCTTGGTCAATATGGCACACCTCCACGTAGATATTTCATACATTATGTTATTCCAATTATCCAATGATTCTTCTGAATCTGATGAGTATGCACTTTCACTTCGCCAGCTCAGATTTCCATCTGCTGTAGGGTTAATATTATCCTGCTGTCCTGCTGTCAGTTTATAGATGTTCTCTAGCTCGTTGGCATGGTCTTTTTCTCTTATAGGTTCTGTGTATCTACGACCTTCATTAGGATCAAGAGGTGCAATGACCTTAAGGACATTACCCTCGAATGTCATTCTTCTCTTTTTTAGGTCAACAATAGTAAAATTGTTGAAATCCCAATCAATCCCTAACAATGCAGGATAGGGACTTCTATCATCGAAAATTTGGATCACTTCAAAATATGCAAATGTCCTCACTCCATCGATGTCCACAAGGACATGCTCTAGTCTTCCAAATGGGCCTATTGCTTACTGGTTATCCATTCTGAGCCTAATAGGAGAGTAAATCAATTTAGGTATTCCCATCAGTGCCCAAGTATGCTTCGTCATAACATTTACTTCCGATCCCAAGTCGAGGACCACATATTCCACGTCGTAGTCTCCAATCTGAGCACTAAGGTGCAGTTCCTTGTCTGTCCTCCTTTTCCTAGATACTTGATTCACAACTCTACTCAGCACATGATCTATCCTTCCAATTTCATACTGTCTTTTCAAGTGTTGTAGCTTCTGCAAAACTCTTTCATCTTTAATCAAATTGATACAAATATATAAGAAATCCATAAGCTTTCTTACCTCTTTTCCTTGTCTCAGTAGGACAAACTGATCGAATGCTAGAGGCATTTCACATTCCTTTACTTCTGGTTGTGCCCTATATGAAGAAGCTTGTTCTCCTACAAATTCTCTCCTTGCTTCTTCAAAAGTGTGTTTTTCCTTCTATGGGTCAAACAATGGTGCCTTCTCTAAAGCTCTCTTGATCCATGATCCATCTATAGTCTTTCCTGGAGTCACCCTATCTTCTCCTGTGGTTGTGCCTCCTCTAGTAATAACAATGACTCTAGGTTCTTCACTGTTAGGTTTAGCCGAAATTAGTTGGACTTGCTGGTTTCCTCCTCATCTTTCCTGAAGTTTTTCTAACAATACTGGACAATCTTCAATGACATGATCAAATGAGTTACAATAGTTTCAAGTAGTGCAAGGGTTATGACAATCCCTTGCCAAATGACCTGGCTGGATGCAATTATAGAAAATAATCTGACCTCGACCTCGACCCATACCTCCTTGTCATCCTCTTCCCTTGAATCCACCATGAGGGTTGAAGTTTCTTCTTCCTGGGGAGTTGAACTACACAACATTCCCTTCTCGCTGTAATTATCCTTGAATTCTATATGTATCCCTTGACCTTTCATGCATGAGGTCATAAGCCCTACAATCCTTCTCATCATGCCCCACAGATTTGCAGAATGTACAATAAAGGTTGGTGGGTGTCTGGACATATTTCTTCATATAATAACATTCACCAGGGTGATGTCTAGTTCTACATAGCTCACACCATGGTAAAGTGGCATGCTTCAAAGGGTTAGGGGCTCCAGAGGCCAAGTATTCATTAAATAAGGGACAATGCTCTTCATCATGGCCCTCTGATTTACATATGATACACCATATGTCTTCTCTTTTCTCTTTTCCTTTATATTTCTTCATGTCTTCGACCTGTAAAGATAAACTAGTTAATTGATTCAAAATATGACTCATACTTGGATTGGATTCTCCTACAGGGGTTTCTTCTAGTTTCATGGCAATCTCCAGAGATTCATACTGCGAAGTGACCTTTTGTTGCATCAGAGGAACTCTAATGTGTGGCAGGAGGGCAACGATGAACCATTCCTTATGCTATTCATTTGGGATTTGAAAACTTAAATGGCCTGTCAGGGTCTTAAACCTCTGATCAAACTTCCAAATAGGTTTAGTCACCTTCTGCTTGATTTCTTTCAACTCTGTAATGCACTGTGACTCCGACTTGGGTTTCTTGAACTCTACACTCAACGCAGTCTTAATTTCATTCAGTGGCTTAGATTGTACAGATCCTGAAACAAACTTCATATACCGTCTCAACACGCGATCCCTCAAGGTAGTACTAAACTAAGCTCTCTTAATAGCTTCATCGGTAACTTTCTTAATGATCCACACAACTTTGCATAAGAACTAATGCTGATCAGGATCCTCAGATCCATCTCCTCTAAAAATAGGTAGCCTCATTTCATCTACCATAGATCTTCCCTAGTTTGTTGACTGAGTATGTACTAAACTGCTTGTAACAATACTCTGATTGCTCTGACTACTCTGGTTACTTAATGCTGCTAAAACAACATGAGGAGTAATAATACTTACTTCGATAGTAGGCACAGTCCTTGAAGTTTCTGGTTCTTCTCAGTGAAGTTCCTCAACCTCCGCTTCCTCTACCCTTGTGAACTCTGAATATTCTTCGTCTGATCTCCCTGCTTCTTCCCCACTGTAGAAATCTTCGTCTGGTGCCAAAGGTTCGTAACTCTACTTAAACAAGTTTGCAATAGGAACCTTTTTGAATGATCTCCCATTGCGCGTGTGTCCAACCTCTGCGTCGCTGTCACTGTCTAAATTCTTGAACATTAGCTTTAAAACCCCACTGGTTACTTTATCTTCAAGATATTATTCTCATGCAATAGCATCTTAAGTTTCATCTTCAAAAAGTGTAGAAACTTTCTTCTAGGTCCCTTAAAGAAATACCTTTCTGCTTGTCTATATGAATCTACTATGTTGATAGCAAACTCTGTAATGTACCCTCCAATAGTGCTATCAAACCAAAGATCTACTGCTCTAGACACATCGTTATCGACTCTCTTAACTTTCTTAATCAACGCCGATGTCCAAACCACAGGTGGTCTAGATCTGATCTGAAACTAAGTGTCTGCTAATTTGGCTAGCCACTCATACAACTCCTTATGAACTCCTGCAAAGAAAATCTCATGCACATTAGTAAAGATGTACCTCCCCAACCAGTCTTCTGTACTAATACCAGGGTTCTTGTTTGGAGCTTTGGCAAAGTCCTTTTCTTGGTCTTCTATCCACTTCTGAATCTATGTCTTTGATGGAAACCACCTTGACATTCCCTCAAGAAGATCTCGGTCTTGGCAACAGAACCATTTGTTGGAACAGGGGTAGACCCAGGGTTCAACTCTAACAACACACCAAAAAACCCTAACTATTGGCCCTCTCGACAACACCTGCGAAGAAAATGAAGTCTCACCCGAAGTAGCAATAGGGGGGTTGCAGGACACATGCATCTACAGCCAGGGGAAATGCAAGAGGATTCTAGAATAATCAACACAAAGTAACTCAACTGTGTTATGCTCAACCTCGCGAAGTGAGTTACCTATCTTATCTTCAATAATGGAAAACAATAATGCAGTAACAGAATAAAAGATATCAAAGAACACAACATCAACCACAAGAACAACAATATTTACGTGGTTCACCCTCTCCCTAGGGCCACATCCACATAACTGTGTTTCATTATATATTAGATGAAAACATATAGTTCTATCTGCACACTTAGCTATAGATCCTTCTCTCTCTTTTTCTTTATTTCCTCTTCCTGCGCACCCAACAACAGAGTAGATCTTCGCACCCAACTGAAGATCTCAAAATACAAACATACACTTCTACAACTCAATATCTCTAGATCCACACCAAAAATAACCCTCTCAATTCTTCTAGACCTTTATTTATACATTTCATGACTCTTAGACAACCTTAGACTGAAGTCTAGGAGCAAAAACCCTAGGTACCATAAGTTTAGGTGCCAAAACCCTAGGTACCCAAATATCCCGCCTTTTCAAGGCTTCCCTGACTTGTTCTTCCTTCTTCTCTGCGAGGTGCTCCAAAGCACCCATTGATGTCTTCTTCCACTTGTTGACTTGACCATGATCCATCTTCCTTCCTGCTTTGTCTTTCGAGATCTTTTCTTCCAACGACTTTCTTTCCTTTACTTCACTCCTTCTTTTCTTCTTTTCTAACCACTTCGACCCTTCCTCAGTGTAACTCTCCTCCTCGTTACGACGACAAACCTCTTATAACAAGTGCAATTTTTTTGTTTTTGTTTTTAAAAGTGTGTGTGCGCATGTACAAGGGAAACAAACACATTCGACTCTGTGTCGCCACCTGACGACGAACAAGACGCAAACCATGACAAACACAACAAGACGACATAAGACACACAACAAGTAACTGCATGCATTTAACGACAATCAATCGACAATAAGTAAGACTGACTACCCGCTCGTCCTACCCTGCAATGGTTAGGACCTCCAAGACACATAAGCAACGCTCAAGCCCAGGTTCCCATCGATTTTAACCMTTTAAGGTCTCAGGGTTGGCGACTGTTCTGAGGAACATGGAGTTGTCTACATCCCGCCCAACACAAGCAGACCAAGCGATAAAAGGATTTCAACCAAGTACAACAAAAATTAAACAAGGGACTACAATATATATGAGTCTCGAGGTCATTCCATTGCACAACTTTAGATCATAATTCGTTATCAAGGTACCCTCTAAAACAACATTCAAGGGACCTTATTGTACCAGTCTGAACTTCGACTGGATTAACATTTAACAAGATAATTAGTCATTAGTTATAATCATAAATATAATGAATAGTTATAATTGTCATTTAACACAATAATTAACATTTAATCTTTAATGATGGATCAATAATTAACGAAATATCCTAAAATCATCTGACGCAATCATTGTAAAATTTACATTAACATTCATTCAATGATCTAAACTTATAATTCGATAGACAATGATTATGAACCAATAATTGTCTCAACAACGCGATGATCATAACTCCATAATTAACACAACATTCAAAATCTTTTATCGCAAGCACATAAGTAACATTAACATTAACTAAATGATCTAAATGTATAAATCGATAAAGTAACATTAACATTAACATCTAAATGTATAAATGTATAAAGTAACATTAACATTAACATTAACTAAATGATCTAATTGTTATAAATGGAATAGTTCTATTTTTAACAATAGAAAACAAAGATAGCTTTATATAACCACCATTCCCCTTTTTAAAACTTGTTCTTAAATCAAACGAGAACCAATATTATTTTTAACTCTAAATTACTCCACTATACCTTCTTTAGGGTAATAAACCGTAAATATTCTAAGGCCGCTTATATTAAATTACTCATTAAAAGCTATCATTAAAATAAATAAAGAGGCGAAGAAGCAAGGTGCTTTAAGATCCAGTTTCCGGGTATTAGGTAAGGCAAGGACAAGGCGTTTAAAATAAAATAAAATAGTAAGGCAACAAAAAAAAAGGCATTAAAGGCATTCTCTGCCAGGTAAACATAAGACATGTGAGGGCAAGGAACGCATGGGTAGACGCTGTTAGAAAAAGGGAACGAATGCAACCTTCCGAAATATAACTTTTATAATCAACTGCCAGGAGGGAACTATCACAACAGAAGCTTCTCGTACCTCATAAGGATGGATCAACTGTGAAATTGGGTGGGTGGTGACAAAAAAAATTTGAGAGTTAAATCCTTGAACCAATAAAAGAATCGTGGAGAACAACGTTGGAAAAAGGGACTACAAAATTACTCATTTTACCTATTGCTTTAAGAGGTTTCTAGTTTCGATAAACCCTAGCGAGAAGATTGAGGGAAATTATTGTCAACAGAAAAACTAAATGCCCTGTAAATCCTGACATGGACTCTTCAGTCTCGATGAAATAATCTTAATATATTCGTACCGGACAAACAATCTCGTCTCCCGGTCTATTTCGTCCAGTTTATAACTCATAAATGAACTCAAAGAATAAAATAGATAACGCCAAGGGTAAACACTGTTATTAACTGGATGCCTCTAGAATGGTATGCTACCAGTTAAGCCAACCATCCGCTGCCCAAGAGTTCCATTAATGGAGCAATAGGCTGGTAAAGGAAATCAGATGCATTCCAATAAAAAAAAACAACACACAACTTAAATAAAGGCCCAACGCTAGGTATGAAATTCGTAGTAAACCATCCACGATTTCACGAGGTATCAAGGGTAATAACCGCAAATCTTCAATGCAGTCTCAGAAAGGCAAGAACTCGCAGGCAACCGAGGTAAAAATCTCAGAATGGAATGAACTCGCAGGCAAACCAAAAATCAAATAATTACAAATAAAAAATGCAATAAATTACAATCCAAAACGCAAAGAATTACAACAAAAAATGCAAAGAATTACAACCAAAAACCAAAGAATTAACTCCACCAAATCGCAAGGAATTACAACCAAGAAACGAATCGCCGTTTTCATTTAAAATATGAATTCGCCATTTAAAATGAAATCTACAATTTTCATTAAAACTATAAATCGCTACCATACCAGCGAAGAAAAACACAAATTCACCATTGAATTAAGAAGTTCAGATTCAACAATTGAAACATAAATTATGAATTCGCCATTGAAATATAAATTCAAAAATTGTCATTTAAAAGTAAATCGTTGACAGATCCCAATTATAAAATCACCATTGCAATATCTAACCAACAAGGTACGAGTTTGCTTATCTCAATGCAGTAGCTCTCATGGTTCGATAAATAATTACTTTCATAAAGGAAATCATTGTTATAACACACTAATGATTTAATGCGAAGATACCACAACCAGGAATATACAACCACGAAGAGTAACGCAAGAGCGTAAGGATCCCAACCAAGGATCAGTAAAACCCAAACCAGAACGCAGACCACAAAAACTTTAAGCAATCAATGAATGGGTAGGGGCTCAAGACATAATTCTTTCATTTACAATCCACATACCGATCAAGCCTAAGTTACTAAAGCATTCTATTTTACAAAATGACGAGCGTATCGTTGCCTTGTCGCCTGCCTCGATTGACGTCCGCGTGCTCCGTACCGCTCCTGCTCGCCGACCGTCGAGACCTCACCGGTACCTCTCAGCCAACGCTAGGGGTACTCTGCTTCCCCCTTTTCCCCCCGAGCCGCAAAGGGGCCACACAATATCCAGATGGTACGTCTAGCTCCCAGCTCGCCTCGCAAGGCCGAGCTATCACTCCTATCCGAGCTGGGAAAACCCAACTCCCCACAAGTAATCAGTCAAGTCACAAATCTGGCAGCGTAACGTTACATTAAAAACCGATCCCCCTTCTTCCTTCTCTTCCCTTTCTTTTATAGAGTTTTAGAACTTCCATTTTTCCCTAAATCTCATTTAATTTAAGTTTAAATAAAAATCTTCTAAAAACTCTCCTTCGTACAAGTGTCATCCATCCCCCACGTTTCTCCATTAACTATTTTATTTAATTTATTAAATTGTCTTATTTCCCTCACACACCTAGAGTTACTCCTATTTTTACTCCTAGGTGTCCCTAGATTCCCTTACAGGTTTTAAATACTTTCCCTAAAATGAAGTTGCTAATTTAATTCAATTTAGAAGGTTCTTAATTGCAGATTCTTTACTATGTTGACCTCATTTTTTACCACAAGTTCCCCTCTTTTCCTTATTATGTTTCCTCCATTCCTCAGTTTCCTAATTTTTATTATTCCCTTCTTTCCCCTTTTATTAGAGCCACAAATGGCAGTTGCTCAAATTAACCTCTTTTCCTTTTTATTAATAATTTAATATCTTTTACACTTTCACAAGTTAAATAATTAAATTCTTCTTTACCCCCGTTTTTTTTCCACATATTTTATTTAAGTTCCTACTCTCTTCATTTTACCCAAAATTTTATGAAGTCCACAATTATCACTTAAGTGGTTTTTTTATTTTATTTTTAGAGAGATAATTTCTTACGGGTAGACAAAATTTTACCCCTAGCGAAGTTTTAGACTTAGGACTTAGATTCTGAACTAGGCAACATTTTAATTAGGGTAGTTGTTTTTAAAATTTCTTAATGAGATTTTAGTCTTAGGGCCATCTAGGTTCATTCCTTTAACATCATCAACGCGATGTGACCTTCAGGACGCACTACGTGCTCCAAGGGTTCCACTCACCTCTAGTGTTTCTTTTGCATGATGTGCCCTTCAGGATGCACCACGTGCTCCAAGGGTGCCACTCGCCTCTTGTGTTTTTTTTGCGCGAAGTGCCCTTCAGGATGCACCACGTGCTCCAAGGGTGCCACTCACATCTTGTTTTTCTTTTTCGCGACATGCCCTTCAAGATGCACCACGTGCTCCAAGGGTGCCACTCGCCTCTTGACTAATTGGTAGACATCAATAACCCTTGGAGTCAACACTCCGCCAGGTGAACTTGTGGGAGTCTAAGGGCTTCTAAGGAATAAGGCCCCCGCCTTATTGCATGCCCCTTATAATCATCATGAGCGACTGTCGCAGTATTCCCTCTCGGCATCGTGGGTCCTCTCGAACTAGGTAATCGTTAACCTACAGTTTGAGCCATCGTGGGAGTGCTAGTAGGCTGTGACCGAGCTGCTGTCCACACCTCTCCCTCAACCTCTTTGGTAGTCGTGTGTGTCCCCTTTACTCCATATGTGAGTTTGGTCGGCAAGCTATCGTCAACCTGCATCATCAACAATCGTGTCAGAACATGTCTACATCATATCATCTAATCAAATGTACTAAAATCACAGTAAACAATCAACCCCAATAGCACACTCCCTGACTCGAGCTGGAGTCCAAGGGGTTATGTTCATGCCTCTGCATCCTCAAGGTCCAAAACCCTACACACTCAGTAAAACCGAGTCAATAGCACCTATCTATGTTAAATTAGTAAAACATCATGTCATCTACCATAACACATCATAATCAAGGACAAATGTTTTAATATCATAAAAGTCCGGATCACTTGCGAGCAAGTGTCCTCAAAGAATAAGTTTTCTCATTGCACGAGAGCGGGATGTTACATACACCCCCTCTTGGTCTAAACTTCGTCTTGAAGTTTCATAGTATAAATACCGAAATAAGTGTATCACAGTACCATAAGTCTGTCAATCAAACAAAAATGGAAACTGCTGGTGCATATCATATGCGTCCTCCCAGGTCGCCGAGGGCGGACTATAATTGTCCCACTAGACCTTGACCTGATCTACCGTTCGACGTTGTAACTGTCAAACGCGATGATCTAAGATGCAGACCGACTCAGCCGTGAGTGCTCCCTCATCCGATACCTGCAAGGAACTCATGTCAATCACATGAGTAGGATCACTAATATAATGTCTCAAAACAGATACATGAAAAACATCGTGCATACGCCTCAAAGAATCATGCAAGGCTAGTCGATAGGCCACGAGCCCCTTTCTCTCCACAATCTCGAAGGGTCCCATGAACCTAGGAGAGAGTTTAGCTCCCTTTCCAAACTTGATCGAACTCTTATGTGGTTTAACCCGCAAGAATAATCGATCCCCGACCTCGTAACTACGGTCGACCCGATGCGCATCGACATAACTCTTCTGTCGATCCTGTGCTTCTTTAATCCTTTGTCTTATTGTTTTCATTTGCTCTTCCATTTCTTGGATCGCTTCCGATCCCACCAGGACCCTATCCTCAAGTCGATCCCAACTCAAAGGCGTCCGACACGGTCGCCCATAAAGAAACTCGAAAGGCGCCATCTTAATGGTGCTCTGGTAACTGTTGTTGTAAGCGAACTCTACTAGTGGTAAGAATTCTTCCCAAAGATTTTGTTGGTCCATCACGTACATGCGCAACATGTCCTCCAAGGTTTGGTTCGTTCATTCGGTCTGCCCGTCAGTCTCTGGGTGATATGCAGTACTAAAGTTAAGTTGGGTTCCCAAGACATCTTGGAAACTCGTCCAAAATCGTCCGGTAAACACCGATCCTTGATCAAATATAATTCTCTTAGGCACGCCATGCAACCTCACAATCTCACTGATAAAAACTCTAGCAATGTCAGGTGCCTGATATGTCGTACGCACAGGAATAAAGTGAACACTCTTCGTTAGAGTGTCTACTACTACGAAAATCGAGTCATGTCTCTGTGCCGTCAGTGGCAATCCAACTACAAAATCCATCGAAATAACCTCCCATTTTGATTCCGGAATAGCATGCAGTTGTAGTAATCCTGCTAGGTGTCTATGTTCAGCCTTTACCTGCTGACATTTGAGGCATCTGGCCACATAGCTAACTATGTCTGCCTTCATTCCCTTCCAAAAGAATAAGGGCTTAAGGTCTGCCCTCATCTTCGTGACTCTCGGGTGAGCCATGTAAACAACTCTATGATCCTCGCTCAGGATCAACATCCTCAACTCGTCATTTGGCGGTATGTAAATCCAACTTTTAAACCTCAATAACCCATCGCTATCAAATGAAAATCCCTCATATCGTGGTACCATCATTGTGTTTTGTCTGATAAAACCCTCAACCTCTTTGTACCAATCGTCGTCACACTGTAAAGTTAGAGTCTTTTCATGTAGATTCATCTGAAGAGGCAACACCGAAAGGATGCGTGGCCTCTGACTCAAAGCATCCACCACTCGGTTCACTGTTTCCTTTATGTAAGTAATCTCAAAGTCATACTCGCTAAGCAATTCCGACCAACGCCGTTGCCGCGTGTTCAGGTCGCTTTGCGTCAAAATGTGTTGTAGTCCACAATGATCAGTCTTTAGTTCAAATTTTCATCCAACAAGGTAGTGTCTCCAAACCTTCAAGGCATATACGATGGCTAATAACTCCAAATCATGCGTCGCGTAGTTCTCCTCATGCCTTCTTAGTTTCCTCGAAATGTAAGCAATCACTCGCCCGTCTTGCATCAAGACTCCACCTAAACCTTCCTTGGATGCGTCTTTGCATACCAAGAAGTCCGTGTCCATTTCAGGGACCTTTAGTATCGACATTATTGTTAACATCTCCTTAAGCCTCTGAAACGCTTCTGCGCATTTCTCGATCCAAACAAACTTCTTGTTTTTCTTCTGCAATTCCGTGATTGGATTTGCTATCTTCAAAAATCCCTCGACAAACCGTCGATAGTATCCTACTAAACCCATAAATCTATGCACTTCTGTGACATTCGTCGGCGTAGGCCATTCCATAATAGCCTTGACCTTGGCTGGATCCACGACGATACGTTCGCCGGAGATGACATGCCCTAAGTAGTGAATCCTTGATTGATAAAAAGAGCATTTGGACAACTTTCCATACAATTGGTGCTCTCACAGACACTGTATTACCAAGCGCAAGTGCTCGTCATGCTCCTCCGTCGTCTGAGAGTAGATCAAAATATCGTCAATGAATACTTGGATGAACTTGTCCAAGTACTCGTGGAACACCCCGTTCATCAAACTCATAAATACCCCTGGGGCGTTTGTCAGTCCAAACTGTAAAACAGTAAACTCGTAGTGTCCAAACCTCATCTGAAAGGCGGTCTTAGGGACGTCATCCTCCTTGATCCGCAACTGGTGATACCCTGATCGCAAATCGATCTTGGAGAACACTGTCGCACCCTTCATTTGATCGAATAGATCATCAATTCTCGATAAGGGATATTGATTCTTGATCGTAGCCCTGTTCAGTTGACGGTAGTCAATGTAAAGCCTCCACGATCTGTCCTTCTTTCATATAAAAATGACAGGTGCTCCCCACGGTGACACACTAGGACGTATCAGTCCCAGGTCCAACAACTCCTTTAGTTGCATTTTCAACTCTTGCAACTACAGGGTTGACATTCGATAAGGCGTTCTTGCTATCGGTTCGGTCCCCGGTTTCAGGTCTATGGTAAACTCCAATTCCCTTTCCGGCGGCATCCCCGGTAACTCCTTTGGAAATACATCCGCAAACTCCTTCACCATCGGAAGGTGTTTTAGACCTTCCGCTACTCCATTCTCGTTTAGCGCAAGGATCGCATACAGCTTGCACCCCTTGCGCATACTCTTCTGTAACTGTAAGAAAGAGACGAACCTCAGGGAAACTCCCTGGTTCTGTCCTACAATCACACGTCTTTGTCCCTCGTCATCGACCAAGCTCAACCGTTTTGTCTTACAGTTGAGTATCGCCTCATGCGATTCCAACCAATCCATACCAATCACGACGTCATAAGATCCTAATATTATGACGTACAAGTTGGCCCTCATGACAAACTCTCCGGTTAAGGGCACAACCCATAACCTTTCCTCCAACCTCCTGTTTGGCTCCCGAAGCCATCTCTACGAAGCTAAACTCGTCCTGTTTGACTGCCTTTACCTTAATCCTTTTTAGCATTGCACCATAAATGAAACTCTCGGTAGCACTGGGATCAATCAAAATACTAAGGGTCTGGTCAGCGACAGTACCTGTCATCTCGAGCACAGTCGACTGGTGATCTGCCTGGCGGTTATTCACCTCTGCATGAATTCGATGGGCCTTGCCCATATCTCCCACTGTAGTGGGTCTGGCTGATCTAGACGCTTTGGTTCTCTCCACAGGACAATCGCGTTGGTAGTGTGGCTCCCCACACATCCAACACCCCTTCTTCGGCCCAGTAGTCCTAGTACCTGAAGTAGAAGATGGTGGCCCACCGACCTGTTCTACTGAATAGGCCTATACTGCTGCTGCTGCAGGCGACGCTGCTGCTGATGCTGTGGTCCCCGATAAGGTGTCCACTGCTGAGGTGGCGGTCGTTGGGGTGTGGTGAAAGTGGATCCCCTCTGGAAGCCACGATATCCCGACGTATGTCTCACTGGTGTCTGGTGCTGCTGTGTTCCAGATGAAACCTGCCCTGCTGGTCTCACTGGAGTCCTGGTCTGAACCCCACTAATAAGCTCCTCCTCTGCTATGAGGGCCTTCTGGATGACATCGTGTAAGGTTTGAGGCATCAAAATCCTAACCTTTGCATGAAGGCTGTCGTTAAGGCCAAAAACAAACCTGTTGACCTTAAGTTTCTCCGTGTTAAGGTGCAAATCATACCAGAGCAACTCCATAAAACGAGCCTCGTAGTCGGGCACCATACGACCTCCCTGTCATAAGGCATTGAACTCATTGAGATGACGCTCGATGAATTCCTCTGAAAGGTACCTCTCTCGAAACCGTTCCTCAAACAGTTCCCATGACACGCCTTCAACGACCATGTTCAACGGCGGTGGGAGCGTCTTCCACCATAGAAGAGCGCTCCCCTTCAGTTGAAAGACCGCCATTCCAAACTTCATGTTGGAGGTATAATCACAAAGTGCGAAGCACATCGCCATGTTCTCCAACCATGCCTCAGCGGCTGCACCATCCGGGGCACCAAAGAACTTGGGAAATTTGACCTTCTCAAGTTCACCGTGAATACTACCAGTAACGGCCGGTGCACGCGGTGGAATCTCAGCGGGTGCCGACGCCCTGGCCTCATCTCTGTCCAAACGACTCATCAGTGCCTTGGACATGCACTGAAAGGATCTCATCATCCTGACTACATCGCCCACTGCTATCTGCTCCTGCCCGAGAACCTACTCATCTCCCTGGGGGTTAGACCCCTCAGGTGTGGATGCTACTGGAGGCGTCGAGCCTCCTCCCCTAGCACCCCGTTGTCTGCCTTCGCGGTGCCCTCTAACCATGATTACCTGCACACACACAATCAATTCGATTAGCAACAGTATAATCAAATCATGTCAACGAAATCCGTAGCAATCCCAAGTCGCGGGTCGAACCCGCTCTGATACCATATGTAACACTCCTCCTTGTTACGATGACAAACCTCTTATAACAAATGCAATTTTTGTTTTGTTTTGTTTTTAAAAGTGTGTGTGCATGTGTACAAGGGAAACAAACACATTCAACTCTGTGTCGCCACCCGACGACGAACAAGACACAAACCACGATGAACACAACAAGATGACATAAGACGCACAACAAGTAACTGCATGCATTTAACGACGATCAATCGACAATAAGTAAGACTGACTACTCGCCCGTCCTACCCTGCAATGGTTAGGACCTCCAAGACACATAAGCAACGCTCAAGCCCAGGTTCCCATCGATTTTAACCATTTAAGGTCTCAGGGATGGCGACTGTTCTGAGGAACATGGAGCTGTCTACATCCCGCCCGACACAAGCAGACCAAGCAATAAAAGGATTGCAACCAAGTACAACAAAAATTAAACAAGGTACTACAATCTATGTGAGTCTTAAGGTCATTCCATTGCGTAACTTTAGATCATAATTCGTCAACAAGGTACCCTCTAAAACAACATTCAAGGGACCTTATCGTACCAGTTTGAACTTCGACTGGTTTAACATTTAACAAGATAATTAGTCATTAGTTATAATCATAAATATAATGAATAGTTATAATTGTAATTTAACGCAATAATTAACATTTAATCTTTAATGATGGATCAATAATTAACAAAATATCCTAAAATCATCTGATGCAATCATTGTAAAATTTACATTAACATTCATTCAATGATCTAAACTTATAATTTGATAGAAAATGATTATGAACCAATAATTGTCTCAACAACGCGATGATCGTAACTCCATAATTAACGCAACATTCAAAATCTTTTATCGCAAGAACATAAGTAACATTAACATTAACTAAATGATCTAAATGTATAAATCAATAAAGTAACATTAACATTAACATCTAAATGTATAAATGTATAAAGTAACATTAACATTAATATTAACTAAATGATCTAAATGATCTAATTGTTATAGATGGAATAGTTCTATTTTTAACAATAGAAAACAAAGACAACTTTATATAACCACCATTCCCCTTTTTAAAACTTGTTCTTAAATCGAACGAGAACCAATATTATTTTTAACTCTAAATTACTCCACTATACCTTCTTTAGGGTAATAAACCGTACATATTCTAAGGCCGCTTATACGGAATTACTCATTAAAAGCTACCATTAAAATAAATAAAGAGGCGAAGAAACAAGGTGCTTTAAGATCTAGTTTCCGGGTCCTAGGTAAGGCAAGGACAAGACGTTTAAAATAAAATAAAATAGTAAGGCAACAAAAAAAAGGCATTAAAGACATTCTCTGCCAGGTAAACATAAGACAGGTGAGGGCAAGGAACGCGTGGGTAGACACTGTCAGAAAAAGGGAATGAACGCAACCTTCTGAAATATAACTTTTATAATCAACTGCCAGGAGGGAACTATCACAACAGAAGCTTCTCGTACCTCATAAGGATGGCTCGACTTTGAAATTGGGTGGGCGGTGACAACAAAATTTTGAGAGTTAAATCCTTGAACCAACAAAAGAATCATGGAGAACAACGTTGGAAAAAGGGATTACAAAATTACTCATTTTACCTATTGCTTTAAGAGGTTTCTAGTTTCGATAAACCCTAGTGAGAAGATTGAGGGAAATTATTGTCAACAGAAAAACTAAATGCGCTGTAACTTCCGACACAGACTCTTCAGTCTCCATGAAATAATCTTAATATATTCGTACTGGACAAACAATCTCATCTCCCAGTCTATTCCGTCCCGTTTATAACTCATAAATGAACTCAAAGAATAAAATAGATAACGCCAAGGCTAAACGCTGTTATATTAACTGGCTGCCTCCAGAATGGTATGCTATTGGTTAAGCCAACCATTCGCTGCCCAGGAGTGCAATTAATGGAACGATAAGTTGGTAAAGGCAATCGGATGCATTCCATAAAAAAAAAACAAGCAGCTTAAATAAAGGCCGAACGTCAGGTATGAAATTCGCAGTAAACCATCCATGATTTCGCCAGGTATCAAGGGTAAGAACCGCAAATCTTCAATGCAGTCTCAAAAAGGCAAGAACTCACAGACAACCGAGGTAACAGTCTCAGAATGGCATGAACTCGTAGTCAAACCAAAAATCAAAGAATTACAAACAAAAAACGTAATAAATTACAATCCAAAAGCAAAGAATTACAACCAAAAACGCAAAGAATTATAACCAAAAACCAAAGAATTAACTCCACCAAATCGCAAGGAATTACAACCCAGAAACGAATCGTCGTTTGCATTTAAAATATGAATTTGCCATTTAAAATGAAATCTACAATTTTCATTAAAACTATAAATCGCTGCCATACCAGCGAAGAAAAACACAAATTCGCCATTGAATTAAGAAGTTCAGATTCGCCAATTGAAACATAAATTATGAATTCTCCATTGAAATATAAATTCAAAAATTGTCATTTAAAAGTAAATCGCTGACAGATCCCAATTATAAAATCGCCATTGCTATATCTAACTAGCGAGGTACGAGTTCGCTTATCTCAATGTAGTAGCTCTCATGGTTCGCTAAATAATTGCTTTCATAAAGGAAATCACTGCTATAACACACTAATGATTTAATGCGAAGATACCACAACCAGGAATATACAACCACGAAGAGTAATGCAGGAGCGTAAGGATCCCAACCAAGGATCAATAAAACCCAAACCTGAACGCAAACCACAAAAACTTTAAGCAATCAATGAATGGGCAAGGGCTCAAGACAAAATTCTTCCATTTACAATCCACATACCGATCAAGCCTAAGTTACTAATGCATTCTATTTTACAAAATGATGAGTGTACCGTTGCCTTGTCACTCACCTCGAATGACGTCCATGCACTTCGTGCCGCTCCCACTCACCGACCATCGAGACCTCACCGGTACCTCCCAACCAACACTAGGGGTACTCTGCTTCCCCCTTAGCCCCCTGAGCCGCAAAGGGGCCACACAACATCCAGATGGTACGTCTAGCTCCCAGCTCGCCTCGCAAAGCTGAGCTACCACTCCTATCTGAGCTGGGAAAACCCAACTCCCCACAAGTAATCAGTCAAGTCACAAATCCGACAGCGTAACGTTACGCTAACAACCGACCCCCCTTCTTCCTTCTCTTCCCTTTCTTTTATAGAGTTTTAGAACTTCCATCTTTCCCTAAATCTCATTTAATTTAAGTTTTAATAAAAACATTCTAAAAACTCTCCTTCATACAAGTGTCATCCATCCCCCACGTTTCTCTATTAACTATTTTCTTTAATTTATTAAATTGTCTTATTTTCCTCACCCACCTAGAGTTACTCCTATTTTTACTCCTAGGTGTCCCTAGATTCCCTTACAGGTTTTAAAAACTTTCCCTAAAATGAAGTTGCTAATTTAGTTCAATTTAGAAGGTTCTTAATTGCAGATTCTTTACTATGTTGACCTCGCTTTTTACCATAAGTTCCCCTCTTTCCCTTATTATGTTTCCTAATTTTTATTATTCCCTTCTTTCCCCTTTTATTAGAGCCACAAATGGTAGTTGCGCAAATTAACCTCTTTTCCTTTTTATTAATAATTTAATATCTTTTACACTTTCACAAGTTAAATAATTAAATTCTTCTTTACCCCCCTTTTTTTTCACATATTTTATTTAAGTTCCTACTCTCTTCATTTTACCCAAAAATTTTATGAAGTCCACAATTATCACTTAAGTGGTTTTTTATTTTATTTTAAACTTTATTATTTTATTTTTAGATAAATAATTTCTTACGGGTAGACAAAATTTTACCCCTAGCGAAGTTTTAGACTTAGGACTTAGATTCTGAACTAGGCGACATTTTAATTAGGGGAGTTGTTTTTAAAATTTCTTAATGAGATTTTAGTCTTAGGGCCATCTAGGTTCGTTCCTTTAACATCATCAACGCGACGTGCCCTTCAGGATGCACTACGTGCTCCAAGGGTGCCACTCGCCTCTAGTGTTTCTTTTGCACGACGTGCCCTTTAGGATGCACCACGTGCTCCAAGGGTGCCACTCGCCTCTTGTGTTTCTTTTGTGCGACATGCCCTTCAGGATGCACCACGTGATCCAAGGGTGCCACTCGCCTCTTGTGTTTCTTTTGCGCGACGTGCCCTTCAGGATGCACCATGTGCTCCAAGGGTGCCACTCGCCTCTTGACTGATTGGTAGACATCAATAACCCCTGGAGTCAACACTCCGCCGGGTGAACTTGTGGGAGACTAAGGGATTCTAAGGAACAAGGCCCCCGCCTTATTGCGTGCCCCTTAGAATCATCGCGAGCGACTGTCGCAGTTTGCCCTCGCGGCATCGTGGGTCCTCTCGAACTAGGTAATCATTAACCTACAGTTCGAGCCATGGCGGGAATGTTAGTAGGCTATGGCAGGGCTGATGTCCACACCTCTCCCTCAACCTCTTTGGTAGTCGTGTGTGGCCCCTTTACTCCGTATGTGAGTTTGGTCAGTAAGCTATCGTCAGCCTGCATCATCAACAATCGTGTCAGAACATGTCCACATCATATCATCTAATCAAATGTAATAAAATCACAGTAAACAATCAACCCCAATAACACACTCCCTGACTCGATCCAGAGTCCAAGGGGTTCCGTTGATGCCTCTGCATCCTCAAGGTCCAAAAACCTGCACACTCAGTAAAACCGAGTCAATAGCACTTGTCTATGTCAAAGCAGTAAAACATCATGTCATCTACCATAATGCATCATAATCAAGGACAAATGTTTTAATATCATAATAGTCCGGATCACTTGCGAGCAAGTGTCCTCAAAGAATAAGTTTTCTTAGTGCGCCAGAGCGAGATATTACACAGTTTGTGTGTCTTTCGCGCACTTCGTACTTTGTCTTTCTTCTTCTTTAATCTTCACTTTCTTCCTTAATATATAACCAAGGGCCAAAAATTGTGATGTAAACCTAATATACTAGAGGCATATGCATGCACACAGTTTGGATAAGGATAGGAGCATTCCTACTTCAAACCCTTGAAGCAGACTCCAACTTAAGACAAAATGAAAACAATAACAAAAAGGTTTAAAAAATCAAGGGTTGTAAACAACACAAATGCATCTATTTTATTATTTGATGGAAAAGTTTTTGAAATTGATATTCATCAATGTCACGAGGCACCTAAAGAGTATCAATATAGTTTAATTAATAATAATTAGGTGCAAATCCAATCACATTGCAAAGAGATGGATTATTGATTCCTTTTGTGGGATACCAATAAATAATTCAAAGTTACAAAATTAGAATCGAAAGATGATGTTTCATGTGAAGAAGTACTTAAATTTTTTTTCTTAATGGGCAACACACAATAGAACCTTCCAAAGAAATACTAAAAAATAAAGTGTGTAGTAATCTTCATGATAAATTCAAAGAGAATGTGGCTTGACTTCTAGACCTTGCCACACATGTGATTACAATATTAAATTTTTGTAGACAACAAAATGAGGCAAACAAAACATGGGTTTAAATAGAGTTTATTGCACAAATTTTGAAATCTAGATACCATTGGTAGAATTTTAGTGAGCCAAAGCATCCTAGGAGGGGAAACAAAGCTTCTTATGAATGGATGGTACGTTTTCACCCTTGAATTTCTTTGATTTTAGACTTCAATTAAAATATTTGTCTCACAATTATAATTTACATTGCAATATTGTGAGCAAAAATGTAAGAGCATTTTTAATGAAAAAGACAAAATGCCTCGAGGATAAGTTGACCTTGCTGCACATTCCTTGTGAAATATGGATTACATGGATCAACATTATTGAACTATATAAGAATAGTGGTTTGGCATGTTTTCCTAAAAAGTCACTACAAGAAGATTATTTACTCCCAATAATACATTTAAATACATTGTAAGTTTTTTAGGTGTACAAGGGGGATGTAAGACATAGAGCTAAATTTGTTAGTAGATATAATAGAATATGGAAATGTTCAGATAAATAATTCATTCAAAGAAGGGGTGATAGAGGAGGCATTAAATGGATACAATGAGAGGATCAAGGTAAAGAGACATGTTCACAAACTTGCATCGAGTTACATGTAAACTAATGATGGTGACAATCATATACTTCTCAGAGTAGACACAAACAATGCACTAGAAGTGTACAATATGTAGAGGTACCACATCATTCAACTTGGCGATATCCTTGATAAAATGTAGGAGATAGATGATGAAGATGAGCCCGAGAAACAAAAAAAAAATAGAAAAAAGGAAGATTGATGAATCTCAAAATGTTCTTGAACCAACTAAAGAAATATTGGATATGTATATAGCACAAAATAATGGTGCACAAAGGGGATCATTTCCAAACTCATATGGTGTTTAATGTGTTTCAAATTATCCAAGTTCATTGCACCTTGCATTGGAAGGTTTACTATCATGTAGAGGTTTACTATCACGTATGACTACACTAGAAATTTGTTTTTTGGTTCTTGATTTATGCAATGTGATTACGGATTTGAGTTGTCATGAATTGACAAAGTTGTTTAACATATGAGGAAACAATTGAGGTAGATGTGTTTGTGTTTTTCTTATTGATCCAATAAAATGCTACTTTGTTGTTGAAGCTATTAAGATATACTTAAAAAAACAAACAAACAAATTTATTTTAAAATTGGTGATTTTAGACATTTAAAGATAAAAACACATATAACGAAGTAGATATTTTCATTTTGTTGCATGGACCATATTAGCAAGAAAAAGATGAAGCAATTGATACAAGTCAAACCATGGAGATGATATGTGATAATAATGAAGCTGAAGAAAAAAATGATCCTTCGCCTTTTTTGAGGAAGTTGATGTTTCGGGTAGGAAGAAACATCCATTTAAAAATGAAAGAAAGTTTTTATTTTGGAATAATATTCTGGAAAATTTTGTAGATCAAGGTGGAATAATTCTCTCCTTTTATGTTGGAACCAGATTTAATCTATAATGCACAAGAAAAAGTGTAGATTGGCATGTGTTCTTGAGAACATATATTAAGATGAATATAAGAAGGGGTATTATGAAACATTTATCAACACTTCAAGTTTGTAAAATATATCATATTTATAAAACTATAGAATTTTTACATTGTTTTTTTCCATCATTTCAATTTTATAATAATTCCACCTTAAAAAGTATTTTTTTCCATCATTCTAGTTTTATAATAATTCCAACTTAAAAAGTCTAATTTTATGATATTGTTATTTATCATGAATATAATCTTGTATTTCTAGAAAGACCATTTATGGATGTTGAATATGCTTGTCTAATTTTAGAGACACCATTAAATATGGATGTTGAAGATACAATAATTCCTCTACTTCTAGATCAAGGATATATATATGGATGTTGTTGCATGTGGAAATACATTATTAAGTGATAAGTTTGTATTTATATGGAATATATTAAGATATTCTCTTCATGTCATAATTTTTTAAAAGGATCATCAAATACTTAACTCAATTTTCATTATTGTTTCTTAAATAGAAGATAAGGGTGTATCATTGCTACATGTATTTATAAAAGAATATGCTATTGTGAGTCTATTAAGTACATTTTTAATCAAATGAAATATACCAAATTAAATTGTTTTTCCAAATTAAAAAAATACGTTTAATCTTTTTCTTGAATAGAAGAAGAAAATGTTGAAATGGTGTAGGACAATGAATCAATTTTGCAAGGTATAATTTATTTAGGGATTTACATTACAACACTAATCTTTTCAATGTCTTTTTTATATAGTATATAATTTTTTTATGTAACAACACATTACAACACTAATCTTTTCAATGCCTTTTTTTATATATAGTATATAATATTTTATGTAACAACAAATTTTTTGTTTTGCAATGGAAATAAAAAAGTGTTTATTGATTTTAGATTTGAATAATTGTTGTGTTATGATTCTACTGAAAATCCAAAGAAGATTGAAAGTGAAGCGAAAATATTACAAACTTCATTAAATTTTATTTTGATTTTTTTATATTAGTGAAAAGTATATTTGATATTGCAATTTGGGCTAACAAGGAGAAGAAATATTTAGCCCACTTAGCTAAGCAAGTGTTTAAAATGGGATGATGTATTGTTTTGTTTTGGTAAAGATGAATGCATAAAAGATTCTATGAACTAACTAACCAAGCCACTTGACGTGGTTTGGAGGTGGGAAAATAATAAACATGATGTGACAAATACTATATTTGTTTATAATAATATAAACATGAGGTAAGTTTAAAAAAAAATTGTATAACACATGCATCTATTGATTCAAAGGACAATTTGTTAATGGAATTTTGGTAGAAAATTTCAGATGTGGAAAATTAAGGCAAATATGATATTAATATTGTAGATATTTTGAAGTCTATATGATAAATTGTTGTAAACAATCTTCTTTTAAAAGAAAATAGTTGTTTCGATCGACCTTACTGAT
>JZKD02S1910643.1:1943418-1955781 GCA_000966675.3 Picea glauca
TTACTGGTAGTGACTCAAAACTTTTAAACCATGTGAAAACTAGCCTTAAGAAGAAATTTGAAATGACAGACTTAGGCTTTTTGCACTATTTCCTTGGCCTCCAAGTTTTGTAAACTAATGAAGGATTTTTTCTTTCCCAGTCTAAGTTTGGAATTTTTCTTAAGGCGAACATGTTAGAGAACAAGAAACTGCTTGGGAAGTTTTTTTTTTTTTTCTCAGAACTTAGAAGACACAATATCATAATAATAAATGAGGGATACTTTGTGGTATGGTCCAAGAATAAGGTAGCTGGGAGATACACTACTAGGCTAGGATATCAAGTGATGTAGTCTACATAAGATGGCAATCATAGATGGTGGTGGACCAAAATATGGAAGGTTAAGGTCTCGAAGAAAACAAATATTTTCATGTAGTTAGTGTTGAGAAATAAAGTTTTGACCTAGGACATGTTACAAAAAAGAAATAAGTAGGGTTCTGGAATAGGTATATTTTGTATGAATGAGATAGAGAACATCTCTCACCTAGTAATCTCATGTCAATTCGCACAAAGATCTATAAATACACATTCCATTGGTTGGGTTATAATAATGTTTGGCTGGGAAACAATATTGAGGAGTTTTTTCATTCTTTGTTCCTTAAAGAGAACTAAAGGAGTACAAAGTTGTTCCATTTTTTATCATTTGGGGCATTTGGCTTGTCTAGAACACTTTGGTATTTGATAACATATATATTCAAACCTTTTAGTTTTTTTGTTAGGTTTTTTCTACTTTTAGCATTGCAAATAACATCACAAAGAAAAAATTCCAAGGTAGGTTGGTGAGATAATGGTAGACAAGAATAATCGTTGGGTTTTTTCAATGGGGCTTGTTAAGGATATGACTAGATATGTGGTATTTGAGGCATTATTTTATGCTCCGAATCACATTTTTTTTAAGTTCAAATCCAATGTGGGGATTGGGACAAATAATTATGATTTTTTCTTTTTGACTTTGAGAGAATTATTAAAGTTGTCTCTAACTAAGGAGTTTTTGTCACTTATATATTTGGGGACTCATTGTTAGTCATCAATTAGATAAGGAATGATCTAAAAAATTCACAATATATTCTTGCTTCCTTTAGCCACTCATGTGAAGGATATTGCTAGATTGTTCAATCAAATATCATATTCACATGGATGAGATCAACTTTCTAGATTTTGCATTATCTAAAGAGGGTTTATCATTGCTTCTTGGGTCACTATATTTGATAGAATCCAAAGATAGTCAACTAATTCAATTCAATATGAAAATAGAGAGAATTTTATTTGATGTCTACATAGGATTGTTGGTTAGAAATGGAAAAGTTATTGTTGTAATGTTTAAGTATGTTGGATTAATGATTCATTTATATTATTCTTAGTCTAATTATTGTTACTATGGTTATATCTCTAAGGGATATTTTGAGACAAATAATATTAGTTAAGTGAATTGTGGAGAGATTCTTGAGTGATTATATGAGATGATCATTTCGTGTGATAGCTCTTGAGCATGTATAAATATATGTTTTAGACAGATAATATTAGTTAGTTAAGTGAATCGTGAAGAGAAAGTTGAGTGATTATAGGAACTGATCATTTCATATGATAGCTCTCTAACATGTATAAATACATGTCTTGGTAATAAGAATGATTGAGTTGATGTGTAGTTTTGTTGATTTTTTATGTTTTTCCTTTATTTCTTTTATTTATTTATTTATTTATTCATTTCATATGATGGTTAGAGACTTCATCGCACAAGCTGCTATGTTCAACCTGGATGCTTTCTATCTTTTTCATTTGCAAATATACAATATTTCAATAGCTTTTGGAATCTAGAATCCACTGCCTAGTCCCTTGCTCCATAATTATTTGCAGATATACAATATTTCAATAACAACATTTGGTGTTGATGCATAATCCATTGCCTCGGATTCCTTAGCATGGAGTTTGTCCGAATGCCATTTCTTGACCAATTTCTTGTAAGCACATCGGACATTCAAGCAAGTATTCTACATACCCAAATTCATGTAAAAAAAATCCTCTTTACTGTCCTGCATTTCCACATTTAAATATTTATTTTAGCGTAACCTCCACATGGCCACAAGAATCTCCAAAATCTCTAGGGATTTCTCACGTCAAAGTTCTCAGAGTTCGGATCTTGATTTCTCCTTGCCACATTAGTGTACGGTCATAGTTTCGACATGATAAGCTTCAATCATGGAAAAGTTAAATAAAAATGTAGTTGTGGCAAGAGGAGAAATGATTGAGGATAGGATTTTCAAATTCACCTTTGCCTCAAGCAAGTTACATAATTTGAAGGCTACAAAAGAAGTGAATAGCATGCTTTGACATTTGAAAATAGGACACTTGATTTTCTAGAATTTGCTGTCGTTGAGAATTTTAATATGGTGAATGGTCTTCCTTATCTTAAAATTTATGATGAGCTTTACGAAGGGTACATATTGGGAAAGCAACATAGGGAAAGATTTTGAAATAGAATTTGGAAGGCTAGAGAAAGTCTAGCATTAGTATATTCAGTCCTATTTAGTTCCATGGAAACTGTTCCTTTTGGAAATGAACTATGTTTTCTTATCTCCACTGATGATTATTCCAAGAAAACATGGGTATAATTTTTGCATGAGAAGTCATTAGTATTTACACATTTTGTTGAGTTCAAGGAAATGGTTGAAAAGCAAGGTTGTTTGAAGATTCTCACCCTAAGATAAGATAACGGGGGAGAATATAAGTCAAATGAAGTTATGAATTTTTGCAAAAGGAATGGAATAAAGTGAGAGTTTACCAATTCATATTATCCTCAACAAAATGTTGTCATGGAAAGAAAAAACAAGACCATAGTTGAGATAGCTTGATGCATCCTGAAACAAAGTGTCTTGGAAATGAATTTTGTGCCAAAGTAGTTCATATAGTTGTCTACACTCTCAATAGGTGTCCTACAAGAGTTGTATTGGACTTTATTATAGAGGAGGCATGGTTTGGATACAAACCTAGTGTTGCACTCATGAGAATATTTGGATGCATTGCATATGCACATGTCCCTAAATAAAAGAGAATAAAATTGGATGATAAAAGCATCAAGTGTATTTTCATTGGATATAGTACATGAATGAGTCAAAGTTATAGGTTATTTGATCCTCAAGCAAGAAAAATATAATAAGCATAGATGTTGTGTTTGATAAGTGTTGGTCTCCAATCTACTAATGTAAATTATAGTGTATTTGATTGTCAATCTGGTGTTTGTAAAACTTAGAGACACATCCAAAATGTATGGACTTAGAGATAAATTTAGTTCTTTAAATGGAAATAATTCAAAAGCCAATCTAAGTGCCGAGTATGAAAGAAATGCTAAGCTTCTTTACAGAAGGTGTATTCATAGATATCTTACCATTAATTAGAAATCTAAAGTAAAAGCATTCAACTAATATTAAGCATTAAAATCAGTAAGCATTCAAACTAGTTTAGAGGCTTGTAAATTTCAGAAAGACTAAACCCTTTTACAAGAGATGCATTCTTTTATTTTCCACATTCATCAGCAACATAACTAATTTTGAAATCAAGTAAAACACAACAACATTACCTACAATGAAATGTAAACTGAACTTAATTTCATACCAAAATTTACTTGAAAAGAATGAAAAAGGAGAAGTGTACTAGCTTGGCAAAGGGGGCCCTCTAGTGCTTCAATTGTACACCTAGAGTTGTCTCAGTTAAGAAGGAATTTCCAGCAGCATTCACATAATCATCTCATAAACATCATCAAAAACAAAACACCAAACTGATCTCAAGACTAAAAATTCAAAGTTTTCTTCATTAACATAAGATGTCATACTAGTCCATGTCTTGGAGTATTTATACAAGAAGTTTGAAACTGAAAATGCTAATAATTCTCCTAATATGATGATCATATCCATAAAATATGCTAGGAAGGTCGAATACCCCCTTTATATCCATAAAATATGCACAAATGCCAAGAAAATCTAAAATTGTGCATGATTTTCTGCTAAAACACAGTATTTTCTGTTGAAGTGGCCCTGTTTGACCAGCGTTGACCGGGCACCTGGAAAGCTCAGATCTCGAACCTGATAGGTATTCATCCATCCTTGTACATCAAGGATCATGACACATGTCTCTGATTTCACCTAGCTATCCTGAAAGTACACAAACCTTGGAGCAATTACGGGATTTAGTCAAATCCTGTAATTTCTGATAAATTTTTAATTTTAATGCTACAAATTCAAAAATTCAATTCTTAAGCTAAGGAATGATAAATGTACCTTGCATAGGCTGTTTTATGGAAAATATAGAATAAAATGAAGGGAAAATGGATGGTTTTGGAGACAAAAGTATGGTTTTATGGAGTGAAAGGAAGCATAAAAATGTACTCAACAATGAGAAGGGAATTTATCATCCAGAACATATACATATAGAATTAATCAAGGATGAAGTAGTAATTGGTGATGGATTTAGTTCTAAGTCAAATAAGTTAGATGAAGTCAAGAAGAAGCCTAAGTGGATAATTATAGGCCATTTAGAAAGTAATATATTGGATAGAAACTCTGAGAGAAGAGTTACTATATCACAAATTTGCATTGTGATTTTTTCTCTCATGACAACGGTAATGAAGATGGATGAACCGGATAGTTATGTAGAAGCATAACAAATGAATGAATGGGATGGAGATATGGAACTAGAGTTTAATGCCTTGGTGAACAATGATACATGGGACTTGGTCAATTTACCCAAAAGGGAAGGATGTAATTGGTACTAAATGGGTGTATAAGACTAGGTATAAATAAGATGGTACAATTGATAAACATAAAGCCAGTTTGTTGCCAAAGGTTATGCACAAAAGGGAGGAATTGATTATATAGAAACCTTTGCTTCAGTGGAAAATTTGGACACAACCAGGATGTTACTTGTGCCATTAACTACATAGTATAAGTGGAAATCTTTTCAAATGGATGTTAAATAATCTTTCTTAAATGATTACATGGATGAATAAATTTATGTATAGCAGCTTGAAGGTTTTGAAATTCCAAGTAAACAAGATCATGTTTATAGGTTGAATAAGGTCTTGTATGGTCTCAAACAAGCACCAAGAGCATGGTATTCGAGGATTGATAAATACTTTCAAGATCATGGCCTAGTTAAGAGTTCATTTGAACCCAATCTCTATATTTTTCAGTCAAGACAAGATTTTCTAATAGTTGCATTATATGTTGATGATTTGCTCTAAACACGGAATAATATTGAATTGTTTCAGAAGTTTAAGTCACATATGATCTCTGAATTTGATATGATAGGTATTGGTGAGTTGCATTATTTCTTGGGCATTGAAGTATTGGAGAAGCAAGATAACATTTTCATGTCGCAAGACAAGTATACTTGGGATATTTTGAAGAAGTTAAACATGATGAGTTTCAAACCAATGACAACGCCTTTGGAAATTGGGTTGAATTTATACCAAAACGATGAATCCAATCCAATTGATGCTACTCTATGTCATCAATTGGTTGGGCATTGAAGTATTGAAGAAGCAAGATAACATTTTCATGTCACAAGACACGTATACTTGGGATATTTTGAATAAGTTAAACATGATGAGTTGCAAACCAACGACAACTCCTTTGGATATTGGGTTGAAGTTATACCAAAACGATGAATCCAATCCAATTGATGCTACTCTATGTCATCAATTGGTTGGGATTTTGATCTACCTAACTACAATTCAACCAGATATATGTTTTACAATCAATATGGTATCAAGATTTATGTTAAATCCCCAAGAAATACATTGGAAAGAAGCTAAAATAATTCTAAGGTATCTATGTGGTACAATTGGGTATGGTTCAGTATACAGATCTATAGAGGATTTCAGATTGATTAATAATGTTGTTTTAGATTGGCTAGGTTGTATGGATGACAAAAAATATAACTCATGGTATACATTCAACATGGGTTCAACAACAATTGCTTGGAGTATTAAGAAGCAACATTCATTTTTTCTCTCCACAACAGAAGACGAGTACAAAGCAACAACTACAACAACTTGTGAAGTAATTTGGTTAAGAAGAGTTTTGGAGGCTCTACATGAGCAATAGGAATAATCCACACAATTGATTTGTGATAATCAAAGTGATATTAAAATGACTAAGAATCCTACCTTTCACAAGAAGACCAAGCAAATTGATATATATTATCATTTTGTTTTAGATTTGGTTCAACAAGGTGTATTTGAGATTATGCATTGAAAAACATAAGAGCAAGTTGCAAATATTTTCACCAAGGAACTACCAAAGGACAAATTCTACAAATTCAGAGATAATCTTGGAATCTTTCCAAATGATCATTATGGGGGAGAAATGTTGGGTTGATGATTCATTTGTACTATTCTTAGTATGATTGTTGTTAGTGTCGTTATATATTGAAGGGATATTTTGAGAGAAAGATAACATTAGTTGAATGAATTGTGGAGATATTGTTGAGTGATTATAGGAGATGATCATTTCATGTGATGGCTCTTGCACAGGTATAAATACATGTCTTGGTAATAAGAATGATTGAGTTCGTATGTAGTATTGTTGGATTTTTATGTTGCTCCATTATTGTTGGTTTCATAATTTCTTCAAAATATGGGACTTATGAAGCAACACTATTAGCTTTTTGTATCAGATCATTTATGAGGTCATAATTTTTGAAGGTCGAAGGTTTTGGTGATAGGAACATATTGTGACATTGTGGAACATATAGAGATAAGAGTCATTTTTTGTGATAAATATTTTTGTTGTTAGGGATCATAGACATCCCTAGTTATTATGTATCATTCTACAATCACATGAAGAATGTGCTTTTTAATTCTATAATGGAATTAAAAATGTGAACTTTTTCCTTGGAATATGTGTGTGTGTGTGTGTGCGCACACACACGTGCACCCACACACACACACACATTCTAGGTTACATTTCCCAAAGAAAACCCCCAAGTACTTCCCCTTATTTTGTGGATGGTACCTAGGGTAAACCCTAGAATATTCATGGCACAAGGGTCAACAACAAGGATAAAATATATTACAAAAATATATTCATTAAGATATCAACATGCCACTTGTAGGATTTGAACCTAGGCATGGAGAATAACAATCATTCCTCCCGACCACCTTAGCTAAACCCAATTTACACACACACACACTTTTTTTTACAAACCTTGAGTTCTTGAGATTAAAATATGTGATGGTTGGTTCTATTGATAATATACATACTTTCAATAGTATGGACATCATCCTTTAAGGCACATAATATAAATACATGAAATGAAAATAAAGGATGAGCATGATATGATTCAAAGTACCCATCTACTTTGGTGACATCCTTATCACATGGTTTAAATCTTTTTTTTTTATAACTAGAACTGGACTAAGTATATATTAATAGGGATTGTGTCGAAGCAAACAACGAGCAAAAGTATTAAAAAATGAGGTTTCTATCCTATCAAAATTTCTAGATCTATAACACCATGCAAAATAAGTCTGATAGGATTATTACTATGCTCATAAGAGCTGATTACATCTTTATAGAAACTAACTAAACACCATAAAACTTTGTCAAACATTCATTAGTTTGAATAAATAGAGTCCTAAATTTATGGATCTCTAGGAGGAGGCATGCATCGTTCCTTTGTATCCATAGGGGCAATGCCTACGTTATTGGCACCTACATCAATGTTGGCTCCTTCTTCTCAGTGTAGCAGTCCACCCTGAACATAAGATGTGGAAACCATATGCTGGGGGTTGAGATGAGCCTTTATCTGTTGAATTTCATATTCCATGCTATCCATTCTCATGTTGATAGCAATCAAAGACATATTTGTTTCTTGGTTTTTGGTAATGATTGGGTTGGCTAGAGCCTGCTCAAAATCCCCAAATTTTCTAGAAAGATGGTGAAGGGATGAGCTACTTGATTGGGAAAATTCTTCATGATGCCTAAGAACCTACTTAAAATTATTCCATGATGGCTCCATGGCTGGATATTGCAGGAAAATAGACTGAAAAACCCAATTCTTTGTAATGGCTAGGTCACCATCCCAAATAATTCTCAAAGAATAACCATGATGAAGAGATTTCAGAATAAATTTACTAGGAAACTTACATGAAATCGAGCTTGAAAGGAGGATGGTGTTACAAAATGTTTTGTTTGTGGACATGAAACTTCCCTTGGATTACTAGACCCCTACACCAAGACACAAACATTACAAGTGGACACTAACATCCCTTTAAACTCATATAGAACAATCAAATGGAGAAGGAGAGAAAGAATATGATGTACCTTGTTTCGACGTTTGTCCTTGCTGCTTCCAACCCCTGAGCTTGATCTCCAAACTACGTGGCGCAAACTGAGATCTGCAATGGATAGTGAAGAGAAACAACTATCTCCTATTCTACATGATTATATAAGATAGGTCTATCTATGAATATTAGAGAAACAATAGACAATCATATGCAATAATACACAAGCTTGAATGGAATAGGCCAATTATATTCAAATGAGAACCCAAAGAGAATATTTACAGACCATGATTGATGTAGCAAAATCCTCTCCAAGCTCTCCTTGTAAAACCCTTGAATGAATATACCAATATCAATATGATGATACTCTGACTGATTACTTCCACACTAGATCAGAGGTTTGATATGCTCAGCTCTAGCTTCCTTTCTCCTTGGAAAAACATTCAATATATAGGCTTGAGAGGCACAACCACCATGAGAAAATGAGGGACATGTTTGAGGATATGGCTTCTTGAGGTTTGGATCAGATCCTAATGTGAAGCCACAACATGGGGCTCAAACATAAATAACCCATCTTGAGAGAGCTGGCCCATAGAATAAGGTGGAGGAGATCCCCCTTTTCCTTCAACAAGAATGGCTCTCCCCCAGATTGAGAGACATGGTGCCACCATAATAGTGGTGCTCCACTAACATGACAGAGGGGTCACCATGGCCCTCCCCCAACATGGTCAGGGGGGCACCACCCTTCATAAATGCTAAAAAATAGGTCGAATTTTCCAAGGAAAATATGTGTTTTGACCTATAAATGATGGGTTTCTTCCTCTCATATGACTTAGGGGTCATGGAAAATTGTTTTCATGGTTTCAAGGGGTGGAGACACCTTTCAAAGTGAATGCAACACTTGGGAAGGTGCATACGACACTTGCGACAATGCATGTGACACTTACCAAGGTGCATACATCACTTTGCGACACTTGTGACACTTAGGATGAGATACCTAGGTGTGCGATTTTGATGTGTAACAGATGGTCATAGAATCCCAAGAGTCTTCTGAATCTACAACCTAGAGAGCGTTGAAATCTCATTTTGAGGCCAATTGACTAGATTAAACAACACAAAATCCATAAAGTAGATCCTCCTCTTCACTGAGCATGATCCTCCTCCATAACATCCAGAAGAACGCTATCAAGAAACCTTCCCATAGTTGAAATGACCATTGCAGAACCCATCGAACCCTGAAAAAATCTTGGATGCCACACTTCCGAAAGAAAGCTCACACAAGGGAATTTAATCCCCAAGTGACCGAGGAGGGGAGCGCGTTGCCCAAGCGCAACCACCTACCAACTCATGGGCACACAAAACGAAAGGGGATGGGACATCAAGGAAGAAAAAGAATCCTCCTAACCCATTCACCCTTTGTCATCCCAACTCCTTCCTTGGCCCTTTGGTCAACAAGGGAGTTCAAGTTCCTTTTGATGTGGAAGATTTTGAACTCATCAAAGCTTACACTCAGAGCAATAATATTATTTTTTATACCATTAAATAGATTGCTTTCAGTTTGAGTTCTTTTGGTGACTGCTCGAACCACAATCATTGAGTTGCTAAAAACTAATACCTTGGTGATATTCCACTCATTGGCGATACTCAGTCCCTATAGAAGAGCATATGCTTCAACAATATTGTTAGATGTGGCTCCCAATCCCCATGGATAATAAGTGATGATATTTCCTTCAAAATCAAGAAGACTCCCACCTACACTTACAACCTCAATGGTTTAAATCATTTTTACTAAGTTAAATAATAATATTCAAGAAAGATGATCATGATAAGACTATAAGTGTTGACACTAGAAGATAATCTCATCATTTAAATAATAATGCATAAACAACTAAAATGATATGAAAAATAAAAATGAATCACCACCCACTTTGTAATATTATATCAAATAAAAACTAAAAAATATTTTGCAGTAATATAATACTATTTATGACTAATACTAGTCAACCGATCAAATTTATGTCTAGAAGATTAGATTAGTTACCATACTTGTAGAGCCAAACCACATTACCAAAAGCATATTTAGATAACTTGAAATATTTTGAAATAAAAAAATTATAACAACACTCACCAACTATTTTATAATTTTGCCTTTATAATACGTTGAACCTTATACAAATATTAAGAATCGAATTGCATACATTTCACTTTGGACATAATCCTCTATTTCAAAATTTTCATGACTCCACCCAAAAACGAATGCACACCGACTAATATTGTAGATTTTGGAGAACTACACACATGATTCTTATGTTCATTTGTGCAACTATTGGGAAGCATTCCCATCTACAACAATCAATTTGAACCCACAATAAAATAAAATCATGGCTTGTTCAATCACATATGAACACAAATAAATAAACTTTTTTAATTACATGTCACTAAATTCACTGTACAAAATATATAATATATATCACCTAAAGCTCAAATATTATCATTAAAAATAGACATTTGCCAATCTATTCCCAAAATAATTAAGGAATCATATGAATCATATGCACTCCATAGTAACACCTTCAATTGCAAAGATTAACATCTATAAGATCACCTAAAGCTAAAATATTATCATTAAAAATAGACATTTGCAAATCTATTCACAAAATAATTATGGAATCATATGCTCTCCATAGTAACACCTTCCATTGCAAAGATTAACATCTATAAGATAGTCATTTATGGATCATCCTCAATTGATTAATGAGAAAATGTTAGGGTTAACATTACATTTTCTTGGCTTCATTACTACTTCAAAATTGAATTCTCATAATAAAATTAACCCCTACATCCTTTAAGGATTGGTTTGTTAATTAGGTATTTTAATGTTGAATGATATATATAGAATTTATGGTGGCATCCTAACAAATAATGTCTAAAAATTTGTAATGCATACATCATTGCAAGATGTTCACATTCTATTGTGGAGTAATTGTATTCTACTTAGAAAATCTTGTGACTTGCAAAGTAGATTAGATGGTTGGAATTTTCCTTAATCTACACTAGAATTACTCCTAAAGATATCCTTGAGGCATCCACATGCACATTAAATTCAATGGACCATTCTAAAAATTTAAGTATCGAGGAATGAAAATAAAAAATAAAAAATTGTCTCAATTGAAGTTCGAGAGGTCAAGATATTGCTGATTTGAAATCAAATATTTTAGGGTTTTTTCATGACAACCAAGTATACTACAAAAATGATATCTTCTGATAGTTTTCTTAGATTTCCATCAGACCAACACCATTGGATAACATATTTTCATAGGTTTGATTTGGTATATTCTATGTTATGCTTCCTGTTATCTCCCAAAAACGCACTGTCATTTTGGGTGATAGAATGAGTAAAAAATTGCATTTCTACAAGTCCTGGTTTTAAAAAATTACTTTTTCATCTTTTCACAACGTGCTCCTTTTAATTTTTTGCGGGTTAGCTGTTGAAAGCCGTCACTTTCCACAACACACGAGTCATAAAATAATAGCTCTGCGCTGGGGAAAGTCCCGACTTCGCTCAAAATGATTTTTCTTGCACACGACAAACGCCAAATCTACCATGCACAATACAGCTCATCAATAGAACTATGAGTGTTGACATTTCTGAAGGTGATAATATCTAAACATCCGATATAGGTGGGATTTACTCTCTGAGTAAACAAAGAATAAATAAATGAAACCGCCAATCTGCCGAATGTCTGTTTTCCAAGTAAATGAATGCATGCGCAGCTGTGTAATGGTGAACACAGCGTGTGGTCTAAATGTTTGACATGTTGAAAGCTGTTGACGGTGCAAGCGCATAACTTTCTGTTGGTTAAATTAACAACTCTGAGGAGGTCTGGTTCATGGAATGGTCGAGCTAGGTCTCTGAGTCTGAATCAAGAGTTCTCAGACTATCAAGGGATGAATACATTAAAGGAAATAAGTGCCTATGATTCGGAAGATGCCTTCACTTGACAGCAAGGGTTTGGAGGGCTTACCTGGTCGAATAGTAAACAAAAAC
>JZKD02S1910643.1:1956893-1970107 GCA_000966675.3 Picea glauca
TACACTTCACCAACTATCAAGCATGAGAAAGGGGATCAACACATTGTCATTTCCTTGATTTGAGGGATCATTCCCTATCTTTTTGCATTGCTGTTTTAGTTAACTCAACAGATCGAGGTTTTTAGGATCTGTAGACTGTCTTGTAAGGGATATAAATGCCTGTTTTGATATCAAACAGAGGGTTCGATTTGGGAGACTATTATGCTGCCTCTGTAATACAAGACCTATTCTTATTTTATAAAAAATTGCAAGCTTCTTTCAGTTCTGTGTCAGATTTTCTTCTCTGTTCTTTTATAGCTTATGAGTGGATGTCCTTTGTTGAAACTTATTCAATTTGCAGTGACTGTCATCTCATTGATAAATTGTCTTAGTTGATTATTATAAGCTATTTCTTGGTTGTTAGACCCATTGTGTTTGTTGGTATGAAACATAATCTGGTTCAATAGCTGTTCTCCTTCCCCCATTTAATCAAACTTTATCTGACCACGGTGCTAGAAAGCCTTGTGAGATTTCATATCTCTAGACAGTCTTGAAAGTACAGTCCAACCATTAGCTATTCATCTTGATCCACTAAACCACACTTTTATTTAGAAAATTGCTTCAAAAGAGTTAGTTACCAGGCATCTCTGACTTACAGCCTAGGAGAGTTTTCTGGAGAGATAACACTTCCGATCAATATCTTCTGCATTATATCCATTGAAAATTTATGTTCTTGAACCCTAATGGATTTAAAAAATGGCAATATGCTAATGTTGATGAAAATAACCTTCTAGGATTACTCTATGACCATATGTTGCTCCATCAATGAAGAGTATAACCAAGAAATATATGCATGGTATGATTTAGAGGATGAGTGTAATGATTGTTATACAGAAATATGTCATTTATGGGATGACAACTACTTTCATCTTCTATATGGTGATTCTACTCCACTTTATGTAGAGAACATTATTGAGGGAAGTTAAGACTCCAATATGACTACTAATGTTCAACTTGTATATTATATAGTGGTATTGTTCCTTCCATACTTAGCTTTGATCCTTTACAACTACGTGAATGATATTTTTGAGGATTCTATTTATTTGAGTCCCCATGACATTGGTGGGCACTTGGAGCATATTTATTGGCCATTCATGGAGCTCATGAGTCATTAGTTAGGTGTCATATTCAACATTTGTACATGGGACTCAGGTTTACGATGGATCTTGGACTACTTCAACATGGAGGCTAGGAATTTTACATGAGACCTTGGTACTTTGGATTACTTCATCATTGTGGTCAACACTTATGCATGGGACCCTGGTTTATGGTTCTACCTCCTCACAATAAGCATTGAGGACAATTCTTTTCTAAGGGGGGTGGAATGATGAGATCCTCCCTAGGAGTGTAATGGGGGGCTAAAGGGCCCATAGTTATGTAATAATAGTGGAGTCCATTCAATGTAAGGTGGATTAGGTCCACTGTATTATTAAATAAGGTCCACTATGGTAGTTAGACTTATTGAATAAATGTAATGGGGCCAAATTAAAGAAGCTCCACTAGGTAATTAGGAGGTTGTTATGATTAGGGTTTTCTTAATTAGTTATTAATAAGGATGGATTCCTCCTTATGAGAGGCATGGAAGATTATTGTAATTGGATCTTAGCTCATTAGGAGGTTTCCCCCTCGAAGAGGCAAGTGAACACGAGTGGATTCATTCCATAAAAGGATTAATAATTAGGTGTTACACTACCTTAAGGGTTTTGATATTAACAAAGTGTGGATTTATTTTATATTATTCTTGGATATATTGTATGTGATTCTATTTTTAGATTTTAGGAACATAACAAGTGGTATTAGAGCTCTTTCCTGGTGTAAGGTAACCCAACTTAACTAGGGAACATTACTACGCAGGAAAACACATACAACCAAATTTTATTTTGCTGATCAAAACCTTGTAGCTTACCAGCTACAATTTTAACACAAATTCAACTAATTTCTGATCCCCATAATTAATACATCTACATCACTCTAAATGACCATGAATGCAACTAATAAAATTTTTATAACAATGTATAAAACCATTCTCATTCACAGAGTAAACACACAACCATGAACTCATAAATAATTCAACAGAATAGATAAATACTTATCTTTTATAAAACGTTTGTGCAACAAGTTGCTTGGGAAGTACGTTCCACCCAACCATAGACCTGCTGTTCAAAATCTCAACAACAAGTCACCCATGAGCTGGGGCTAGGAATCCACAAAATAATGGTTCCTATCACAATCTCGCTTTGTATCACACAACCCACTGGTTCTCTCCTATAACTATCCCAAATTCCCTCTAGCTCTCTTCCTCTTGACCTGCCCAACCTGTTGGGTATGTGTTATATTCTTTGCATGTGTGTGTGTGGGTGCGTCAGATTCGACAACTACGTCTGACAATCCCTCTAGTAGTGCTCTTTGTGTCATGTGCATCAGGTGCTTTCCTAGGGGGGTCCGAGGGGGGGCAGGTATGCCCTCCTCTGGTTATGCGTAGCGCCCCGATTTTTTTTTTGGATGGTTTTGCTATTTTTAACGGTTTACTAAATTAATCCCAGATTAAGGGATTAGGGTTTTGGTATCTATGGAATACCTAAAAACATTGTATATATTGTATGGTGAATGGTGAAATTCGATATAATGAATATAAGAAAGGTTTTCCTGGTTGAGGGTTTCCGGTATAAAATCTCTATGTACTCTGTGTATGAGCCATTGATTAAATTCTGTTTTGCTTAGTAATCTATATGCATTGCTTTACTTCACATGTTTAAAACTTACACAACCCAAGGAATGTAATCCTTCACCGCTCTCAATCCATCAGACATCCCATTCATTTATCAGAGTCTCTCTAGCATCAATAGCTAGGAATCTCTTAGCAGTGAACTCAAGGAATCTCACTGTTAGGAAAAAATACCGACCAAATAAACAACAAACACTTCTTGAGACAATGCAACTCACCGAAGAGTTCACTCTTCAGGCTTGACAATCTGAATCTTCAATTTCCAAATCCAAAACACTCCAAAAATGCTCTAGCATGCTCCATAATTCACCTAGCCTTGTTGTTTTAGCTCCCAAGCTCTTCTTTTTTGTTTTCTCGTGTTGTTCCTATAAAAACTAAATGTCCAAAATTTCTTGTTACTACCCATACTGATTTCCTCTCTTTTCCCAAGATAGTTGACTGCTCACTCTGCACAATGTTGATTGTACTTCAACCCTATTCTCTCCAATAACTATGGGATGTGACTCTCACACCCACCCTATGAAAGGTATTCAATGATTGGGCTCTCATACACTCAAAAAAAAAATAGAAGTTTCCCCCAAATGATAGTAAAATTCAAAAATTGGGTTTGAATTAATACCCATAAATTATTTCCCCTTTGAACCCCTATTGGACTCTCTCTCTCTCTAGGAATTCCCCTCACTTGTGTATTAATCAACTCCCATATTTGTCCATTCCCAACAACTGACATCACATTATTTTTATTAAAAACATAAAATACATTTTGCATATTGCATAACTTGGACACAACAATATTCCTATCTACATTATGCATTAAATAAACTGGGGATTATAGTGGGGATGTTACATTCCCCCTCCCCTACAATTGTGCATCGTGCATTGAACCATGCAAAAATGCATATATACAATTACATCACAATTTTTAGAAAATAAAACTAATTTTTGCAATTTTTTACCCTCCAACAACAGTCCAAACCAAAATCTCGCGTTCTTCTCAATCTACTGACCTAAGGAATGCACCCCTTCACTTCCTTCAACCCATCGTGCTACACCATTCTTTTATCTGGGCTATCGGTGCTAACCAAGAACTTAGATGTAAACTTGGAATCTCATCACGGTAGAGGTGGTCATGCAGATCTCTGCAATGTTTGCTTCCTTATGTGTTGTCTTTATGAGAATAAAATGTGTTTCCTTAGTCAATTTGTCCACTACCACCATGATGGAATCATGTTGCTTCAATGTTCTAGGAAAATTTGTAATAAAATCTACCGTGATCATCTCCCACTTCCATTTTGGAATGGGAAATGGCTGCAACAACCCTACTAGATGTATGTGCTATGTCTTTACCTTTTGACACTCTAGACATCGAGCTATGTAGTTAACCACTTCTTTCTTCATCCCTGACCAAAAATATTGGCTCCTCACAATTGTAATGGATTTTTGATATCCCTGGTGCCCAACACATGGCATGTTGTGCATTTCTCTCAACAAGATATTTTTTAGCTTCGTGGAATTTGACACATACACCTTGCCTTTGTACAAGAGGATTCCATCCTCTTTTAATTCACAATTTCTAAATTTCTGCTGTGAATTTTATTGTTGTAAGTTTTCTTTTATTTGCAAATAATGTTGATCTGAACTTGCTGCTTCAATAATTTTATCCTTTAAATTTGTCTTGTACATGATGATGGCTGAAACATGCACTTCATGGTATCTTCTGATGAGTGCATTAACCACCTTATTTTCCTTTCCCTTATTATGTTTAATTTCAAAATCATACTCACTAATAAACTCCAGCCATCTAGTTTGTCTGACATTTAGAGTTGGATGTCCAAATAAATGTTTCAGACCATAGTGGTATATTCTTATCTCAAACATCTTCCCCATGAGGTAATGTCTCCACATTTTTAATGCATATACAATTGCTGCTAATTCTAGATCACGAGTAACATAATTTCTCTCATGCTACTTTATTTTTCTAGATTCAAAAGATACTACATGATATTTTGACTGAGGACTCCACCGAGCCCTTCCTTACATGCATCTGTTCACACCACAAAGTCTTCATATGGATTTTCAATCTTTAATATGGATGCACTTGTCGAAATGATTTTCAATTGCTGAAAACTTTCTTCACATTTTGGATTCCACTCGAATTTCACCCCTTTATTTTGCAATGAAGTGATTGGGATTGCAATTTTTGAAAACCATTTTATGAATCTTCGTTAATAACCCGCAAGACCCATAAATGATCTGACCTTCGTCACATTTATTGGTGTTGGCCACTCTTTATTGGCCTTTATTTTCTCAAGATCAACTGCTATCCCATTTGATAAAATAATATGCCCTAAGTAGTGGATCTTCTTTTGATAAAATATGCACTTTCTTAGCTTTGAATACAATTTATGCTCCCTCAAAACCTTTAGTACCATTATCATATTCTCCTCATGCTCCTCTTCATACTTAGAGTAGATGAGAATATCATCTAAGAAAACAATTACAAACTTGTCTAGGCACTCCCTGAACACTCCATTCATTAGACACATAAAAACAACCATGGAATTTGATAGTCCAAATGGCACTACCATGAATTAATAATGCCCATAGCTTGTTCTAAATGTTTCTTTGATGATATATTCTTATTTTATCCTCACTTGATGATAGACCGATCTCAAGTCAATCTTCAAAAATATGCTTGAACCTTTCAGCTGATCAATTAAATCATCAATCCTTGGAAAATGATATTTGTTCTTTATATTGACCTTATTCAGTTGTCTAAAATCAACACACAACCGTAAGTTTCCATATTTATTTTTCACAAACAGAATCGGGGCTCCCCAAGGTGACACACTTAGGCATATGTACCCCTTCTTCAAAATTTCTTCTAGCTTCATCTGCAACTGTTTCAATTCTGGTGTGCCCATTCTGTAAAGTGTCTTGGACACTGGGGAAACACCTGGCACCAAATCAATAGAGAAATCGATATCCCTCTTTGGTGGAAACCTTGGTATTTCCTCAAAAATATCTGCAAAATCTCTCAAGACTAGATGGTCTTCAAGACTCGCCATTTTATCTCTAGTTGTCTCTTCCGTATGTGATGAAAAAATTTGACATCCTTTTCTGAAACTCTTTTTCAGTTGCATGGTTGAAATTTATCTAACAACTACAACTCTTAGAATTCCTTGAATCTTTCCTTGTTGTCCCTTCTCATCAAGACAAGTTATTGTCTAGTTGTAACAATCTAGGACAACATGGTGTTTTTCCAACCAATCCATGTCAATTAGACAATCATATGAACCCAAAGGTATAATGTTCACATCTACCTTTGTGTTGAGTCCATTCATGTCTATTGGGAAATCTTTAACCAACTCATTGATCTTTCTCTTAGCTCCTCTCGCTAACTTAACTAACCAAGATTTCTTATGCTTACTCCTTTGCAAGTGAAATCTTTCAATAGTATTAAAGTTTATGTAACTATGGCTAGCTCCATAATCAATTAAAATTGCTAAGAGTTGATTATTGATCTTACCCTCTGTAACACACTCGACCCCCTAAGTAACAATATAAGGAGTGGGGAATTAATATTTCATCTTTCTTCAGTTATTTCAATGCCTCTCTTTGATGGCACCATTGTATTCTGCTCGTCAATAGCTTTCCAATGACTATAATTATGCTTAATTCTGAGTCTGGGATCAAAGGTTATGGCCTCCCATGTTTTCTAGGACTCACAAGGTCAGAAACCAAGGCAATGCCACATGGAACTTTAGCACTTGTGTCCTCCATCGTGGAAACATCATGGAGATGATGTGGCATTTGTCCCAACTTGACGCTGTGGATATTTTGTCCACATAATCCTATCATCATTGCCAAAATTCATTTTGATGAAGTACCAACTATCCATTCTAGATGTCTCGACGAGATGCAAAAGTTTGACATCCTTTCCTAAAACTCTTTTTCAGCGGCATGGTTGAAATTGATCTAACAACTACAAATATCATAATGCCTTGAATCTTTCCTCATTGTCCCTTCTCATCAAGACATGTTATTGTCTTGTTGTAATAGTCTAGGATAACATGGTGTTTTTCCAACCAATCCATGCCAATTAGACAATCATATGAACCCAAAGGTATAATGTTCACATCTACCTTTGTGTTGAGTCCATTCATGTCTATTAGGAAATCTTTAACCAACTCATTGATCTTTCTCTTAGCCCCTCTGACTAACTGAACTAACCAATTTTTCTTATGCTTACTACTTTGCAAGTGAAATCTTTCAATAATATTGGATTTTATGTAACTATGGCTAGATCCATAATCAATTAAAATTGCCATGAGCTGATTCTCGATCTTACCCTATGTAACACACCCGACCCCCTAATTAACATTTTAAGGAGAGGGGAATTATCCTTTCATCTTTCTTTATCTATCTCAATGCTTCTCTTTGAGTGCACCATCGTATTCTGCTTATCAAGATCTTTCCAACGACTATAATTATGCTTAATTCTGAGTTTGGGATCAAAGGTTATGGCCTCCCATATTTTCATGGACTTGCAAGATCAACAACGAATGCACTGCCATGTGTCACTTCAACACTTGTCTCCTCCATCATGGAGCTGATGTGGTGTCTATCCCAACGCACCGCTATAGATATTTTTTCCACATAAGCCTATCTTCATCGCTAAACTTCATTTCGGTGAAGTACCAACTATCCATTCTGGATGTCCCGATGGGCTGCAAAAAATTGACATCCTTTCCTGAAACTCTTTTTCAGCTGCATGGTTGAAATTTATCTAACAACTATAGCTCTCAGAATGCCTTGAATCTTTCCTTGTTATCCCTTCTCATCAAGACAGGTTATTATCTTGTTGTAACAGTCTAGGACAACATGGTGTTTTTCCAACCAATCCATGCTAATTAGACAATGATATGAACCCAAAGGTATAATTTTCACATCTACCTTTGTGTTGAGTCCATTCATGTCTATTGGGAAATATTTAACCAACTCATTGTTAATAGATTTATATGTACCAAAAAAGACACTAAACTACCCTCAATTAAATTGTCAACCCAGGGTAAGTAAACTTAGAGTTGTAGCAAAATATATGCCAAAGGTAGAAGATTGGTAGGAGTGTAGAATAACTAAGCAAAGCAACTATCTAAGGCTAATCTACTCAAACAAACCTATCTAATGAGCAAACCCTACTAGGAAAAATGAAAACTAGGTAACCTAAGCACTTTTGGGCCAAGGACTGATGGATAGTTCCTAAGAAAGCAAGTAAAAACCCTATTCAAAGAAAACTAGTTCATGACAGTAAGCAAAGGTAAACTACTACACATACTAAGCAAATGACAAAATCAAACTTCTTTAACTTGCCAACCTACATTCAATGAGAAACTACCCTATGAAAGAAAATAAATAAGCAAGTAAGAAAAAGCACCAATCTAACCTATTAAAGCAAATAGACAAGTAAGCAAAGACACCTAACTACTACTAAAGCAAAAGACAAGTAAGCAAAGACACCTAACTACTACTAAAGCAAAAGACAAGTAAGCAAAGAAAACTAACTAACCTACAAAAGAAAAAGACAAGTAAGCAAAGGCAACTAACTACTGCAAGCAAAACTTCTCATTGAACAACTATCTAGCCTAAGAGGCAAGTGAACTAAATGCCTAATGCAAAACTATTTATCTTGCATGAAAGGAAATCTAAATGCTCAATGCAATGCATGAAAGGAAATCTATTCTATTGAAAGCAAGAAAGGCTACCAACTAAACTTATGAAAACAAGAAACTATCTCTTCTAATCTATGAAAGTAAGAAACTATCTTTAATCTATGAAACACTCAAATGTAATGTTGGTGGTTGTGTGAATGCCTTCGGTGGCGACGGATGATATCTTGATGAAACTTGACAACAAAGGACAATTCTAATGGTATAAGCTCAATACTAATTTCAATGGCAAAATGAAAGGTGTGAAGTAAACAGTCCAATGAAAACTTAGCCATGACAAAAGTAATGTTAAATACCCTGCATATTCATGTATAAACCATTAACATCATAATGAGATCATCATTATCTAACTAAGGAATTTAATTGCATTTTAATCTATGAAAGGAAATTGCGTGAAATAAAACTATACTATGTCTATTTTAATCATTCAAGCTATAATAAGAAAATGAATTAAAAACATAAATTAGATTATGCTTATTAAAAAGTAAATTGACAATCTACATTAACCAACAACTAAACAAACAAAATGTGTCTAAAACTAAGACAAACAAACTATGATTAAGAACTAGAATTAAATCTATCCATCCATCAAAGATCCTTGTCAAATGAAACCCAAATAGAGCTCTGTTTTATTCTAAAAACTCTGTTTTAAACTTGACTGTAAGATCATAAATAAAAGCGTAATCTGACATCTAAATGCATATGGGGTTTAGTCTAGAGACTTGCAATTCTATTCCTAGCATACAAAACTAATTCATGCTAACATAATCCATCATACTAACCTGCAAAAGAACAATAAAACAATTAAATCACAGCTAGCTAATTAAAACATAAAACATGCATGTACAAGAAATAAAAGACAATTTAAATTATGAAATGTATAAACAACACACTGATCATCACCAGACTGCTAGTGGGCCCCCCAACAAGTCGTGGCTACCCTCTACAAGCATACCACGAACTTCAACAGGCCAAATTCACCATGAAAGTTAAAAATGCAGTTCTGACACTATTATGGCAATGTGAAAAATAAAAAATAGAGTACAACGAGTTTATCTCCAATCTGATGGCTATTATACTTGCTTAACAATCTAATGATCATCCTGGTAGTATTTATAGGTTTACAACCCAGGTGGTCGACCACAGGAGGGTCAAACCACCTCTAAATTCGGCAAATTACAGTAAATGCGGCCATTACTAACAAAACAAAAGAAGCCAATAATTGCCCTCTTTGGACAACTAAAATCGAGTTGTCTTAAGCTTAGTAGCTAGAGGGGGCGATGACAAACAAAATCCATGTGCCCGATTTTTCCACCACTGACCGCCAATACCATAACCGCCAACTCGCCTTGCATTTTTGTGCAATACTGGGTGTTGGAACGAGTGTCGGATCAAGTACCAGAACGAGTGCTGGATCAAGTGCCAGACCAAGAAACATGGTGCGTTTTGCTTTGTAACAACAAAAAATCATGAATTAACTCTTGGAAGCATAAAAACATGATAAATTAAACTTGATTGAATCACAAAACACGAATTATACGTACCTCATGCCAATTATACCATTTTATCATAAAATTCTTCAAAAAGCTCCTTTGAAAGATAAAAACACATATGTACATATGGAAAAAAGTGTATAATAACGTCATGAAAATGATCATATCTCGGGCCCAACATTACCCCCATAGTTACGATTTTGTAGGTCCCACTGCAAACAAAAAGAAGTCACCCCTTAGAACTAGGCTTGCTAAGGAGGATCGACTTTAGAAGCCTCTCCTTCTTGCTGTGTAGGCTTAGCCTTGTGCCTCTTATGTTGCTTTAATTGTGCTCTGAGGCTGTGGTTAGATTGGGTCATCCCATCGACCAATCGTTGAAGGGAGTTAACTTTTGCTTGAAGGACTGCATTTTCATGATGAAGGTGTGCATCTATTGTCTTCCTCTCTTCCAACTGTTAGAGAAGATGTTGGTTTTCCCTTTGTAGATCCTCTATAGTTGGGGCAGAATCAATGATCTCTGAAGAAGGCTTACGTCCTTTGAGAGATGTGGACAATTTATCAATTTTAGGATCAAGAGTAGGCATGGGTGAAGTAGGTGTGATGGGAGATCGGAAAGGTGAAGTAGGTTCTGATTTTGTTTTCCTCAGTGGCTCTAATCCATCTGCAAAGACTTCTCTAGGTTGCTTATGAGGGCTCTCAAGGTCGGAGGATACTTGGATAGGATCCGAAGTAGGTGGAGGCTTTGCACAAGGCTTGGTTCTTATGTTCCGGGTACTCTTCCGAAAGGGTCCCTTACCAAATCGGTTGGCTCCTCTCTTATTGGTGGGAATGATGGGAAAGTCTTGCTGTATTACTTCTTGGGGATTCTTAGGTGTAGGATCAAGAGAAAATGAAGGCATTGGGGGGTCAACAATAGGCTTCTTTTGGTATTTGTTCTTGGTCTTTTCCCCCGATGAAGAAGTAGGGATATCAACAAGATTTTGTTATTGTTCCAATAAATAGGGAGTTTGTGCAAGGGAGTTTGGAGTTTTATGAGAGTGAGGCTTGGATTGAGAGATAGTTTTGAGGCTAAGTGGATTTTTTCCGGTTTGAACTGTCAAGTGAGGGTTTGCAAATTGGTAGATAAAGGCATCCCAACTTTGCCCCTGCTTCTCTAGTTCAGTAAGAACGAGGAGTTTGATCAAACCATGGTGGAAGAGACTATTGTGGGGGTTGGTCACATTTTTCCTCACTTGAGAGGACATCTTCTCCAAGCTTTTGAGAAAATAAAAGGGAAAGTTCAAGGGTTTATTGAACAGAAAATGAGCCAACAATCTAAAGTGAAAAGCTTTGAAGGTGGAGTATCTAACTTCACATGTAATTAACCTTGTGATGACGATGAGGGTATTGACCAATTCTGGCTTTATCCACTCCTTAGCATACCCTTTCGCTCCTGAAATGCTCTCAAATTCGGGCTTAAACACCCTATTGTAACTTGAGCGCTGCAATTAATGATTCTTGAACCATCTATCTTCCATTCTTGGGAGTTTTGTTGCAACAACAATTGACTCTTCCGTGACTACAAATTTAAGAGACCCTACATGTGTTTTCTTACCATCAAAACCAACTACAAATTGCATAGAGAGGGCGTCATCATGGCCTTGCAAACTCGACAGAAATGGCCCCCAACCAACACACAAGAACACTTTCCCGCACTGTGCGAATTCTGGAATGGCAAACAAGTCTGCATAGGAGGAGGGTTCATATCTCTTGGGAATTATGATAGAGTTTGAATTCACCAAGCAAGGGATAAATCGAGCCACACTGAGACACGAATTGGGCACGGTCTGAGTGCGATTGGAACAGAGGGAGAATTTTACCAAGCAAGGGTGCAAACAGGCCAAGATATGGCAGGGGTCTAGCACAATCTGAGTGTGATTAAAATAGAGGGCGAATTTGGCAGAGGTTGGGCATGATTCCTTAATGCAGAGGAGAGAAATTGGCAAGGGCAAATGAAATAATAGAGTGCCCAGCCCAATTTTGGATGCTCTTATGGCAGAGTACGTTTCTCACATGTGTGCGCAAGCTACCATGTGTGGGAGATTCGAATTTGATGGCAAGCTTGGGAGCAATGGATTGGTGCGTACTTAGATCAATGTCCAAGTCTTTTGACTTGGACATTTGATCATAACCATGCGAAGCATCTGTTAATCAATGCCTGCAACCAATGTAATTAAATATAATTGAATTCTAGTTACTTGGAATCTAGGACAATTACTGGTATGCAATTCAATGGCACTTCAAACGACATCTCATCCGGCACCTCATATGGTACTTCATCCGATACCCCTGTGTTAAGTGCATTTTCGCCTCTTATAATGGATAGCTTGCAATTTTGAAGTGTTTTTGACAACCATAGTGGTTAATGAGCAGAGGCAGAGTGCTCCATGCTCATTCATTCTTCTTGCATATGACATATAATGTCAAAACCTATAATGAACGAGTTATAGCAAGCATAAAACATGTATTGTCAAACCTAGAATATGCAGCGTGTAATGAAAGATAACCAATAAAGAGCGGTCTGTTAAACATGAGTTCAATAATGTATAGCACATAGGAGTCAAGCATTTAAAAATAACATGACTATCAATGTAATAACCTATATCATAGTAATAATACAAAAATTCTTGCAAAGACTCTTTTCTCTAGGCAATGATCATTTGTCAGCTCATGAACCCCTCCCCCACACTTAAGTATTATGACACCTCACAATCAAAAGTATAGGAAACTAGTTGTTGACGGGCGAAATTGACCGTCCGTCAACTGAGAGAGTGGAACCGGTCCGGGGTTGTCTAAATAACCCAAGCCGTTTGGATTGGACCACCCTGACGAGTTTAACGGCTCCGTTGGCTGCTCTAAGGTCTTCTATGAAAACCAAAGAGAGAAATGATCTGAGCTAAATAATCTAACACTAAATACAACTAATGAAACAAACTAAGCTAACTAACTAAAATAAAGGAAACTAGAAACTAATAAAGCAAAGAAAATGAACTAATATATTAAATGCACAATACTCTAACTATTCTATCTACAAACTATAAATTACTCTTATAATAACTCAAATCAACTACCTAATTATCAGTTATAATGTCTCTTATTCACAAATGTATACTATGGACAATCTACAGATTTGATTAAAACCTGCAAAACTCATGTATTTTCTGCCCTAAGACAACCAAGAATCTCTTT
>JZKD02S1910643.1:1976404-1992570 GCA_000966675.3 Picea glauca
TGTATCAACTCGCCATAGTATATATTACATCAATGCGCCATACCATAAGTTAAAACCATTCAATCGAAACAAGATACCAAGAAATGATCCAAATCAAAACCCAAAGTTAAACAACACACCATTGTATTAATCATTAAATCAAAACAAACATTTAAACCAATGTTAATCCAATCGTGCCATCGTATAAGTTCAGACTTATTAAATCAAACCAAAAGTTCACCCGATCGAGATTTATAATTCAAACCTTTGCCATGCAAATCGAAACTCATATATTGATCATGCGCTCACATCATAATTATAATCAAAGTTTTATGAAACATTATGACCAAAGAATTTGTAAAATTGATAAGTCAAAGGTTTAAAACAATAAGGATCACATCATATAAGACCAACATCAATCAGGACCCTTGTAGAATAAAATGTAACCAATAAATTTGCATGCTCAATGGCTTATTAATCAAACAAATCCAAATGCGCAATCAAGGTGAATGGGCATAGTTTGAAATTCATTCGTAGTCATACGATAAACCAATTGTAAGGTGTCTTTCAGAAAATCAATAAAAGACTACGACAGTCCAAACAACAATGGAGGAGTTTTGACACTTTCAGTTGTGAAAACTGAATCGAAATCAAATCGTAATTTTCGCAAGAAATGAAACAAATGTCTAGTTGCAAAATGCGACGATGACTTGGCGATTTAGAAAACAATTAGGTGTAGGCAGCTTTTTAGGGAAATTAAAAAAAAAATTGAATTGGCTGCCAACACTAGTCAATATCCCCTAATAGCCGAAGATTTATAGTATGTCAAGTGTAAAGATGAAATTTCACAGATTGGTCTAACGAGACAGTTAGGAGATGGCCCCACCTATAGGAAAAGAGATTCTATATATAGATAAGCAGAGGTAGGCAAGAGAGTTTCAAGATAGTCTTAGAGTCATTTCCCAATGAAAAGTTGATGAGATTCATTAACCTTATCTTAACCACACATACTCCATGTCATCTTTGTCAGCAAGTAACGCCGTACATCAAGACAAGTTTAGATTTATTATTTATTTTTGTCAGATCATCATCCTCGCTAAGTAGAATGCCCCACTGCTAGCGAGTCTGTTCAATGCTCCGATAGGTTTACCTAGTCATACCACATGCCGGTACCTACTACCAACAGACTTGTTCAGTATCCCGACAGGTTAGCCTCTTAAACCCTCAGAGATTGGCCCTCCATCCTTTAAGATTTTAGTATAAGATTGCTTATGCAAGAAGATGTGGGAACAACTCTAAAACAACTTTTATTTATTTTTTTCTTTTCAATTGGGATGGTATTTATGTTAGAGGATGACTTTCCACTATATTGTTACTGGTTGTCCCGATGTAAGGGGTACTTAAGCGGATGTGGCCTATCTAAAGAGATGATATAATCAAGCTATTTAGTGTGTAGTGGATGATACCATCGAGAAAGAACATAAAGGTATCTCTAGGCTAAACTTACTTTCTTCCTTTGTAGTTATTGTGATGTTTCCATGGCTAACTGCTAATTAGACCTCCTTGTTACTCTTTGATAAAGACACTTGACTTACTTACTCAGGTTTCTTGGAAAAACTGTACGAGAGACCTCTAGGATTGATAGTTATGGTATCACTTCCTTATACAGTGATGAAGAGTTTCAAGAGCAACTACTTTAGAATGCCTAAAAAAATGGTAATTTTTGCAAAAACATGGCTAATTACAGTAAGTCAAAATTCATTTGATGCTTTAGCAAACACAAAATTCAAGTATAACAATGTTGGGAAGAAAGATCTTGAAACTGTGTACTCCTGGTGAAATAAATACTTACAAAAACCTCTGAGAATTGCCTTATTAACAAAAACTATTTACATATATATAGTAGGAAATCTTTAAAAAACTTTTCAAGAACAAAGGGGGGCTTCCCCATCTACTAAGGCCAATGCCTTGTCAGCTGTCATGACCTGTAGAAAATCTTCTCTGGAAATGGGCTTATGATAAAATTTAAGTCGGTGTCCATTTACCACAAAGGAGACTTGTCCATCGTCAATTGTTTTAATTTTTACAGCTCCATTGTCATATACAATGTCTACCTCGTAAGGGCCCAACCAACGGGTGGTAAGTTTGCCTTTGAAGGTTTTGAACCGGGAATTAAACAACATGGCCCAATCACTAGGCTGGAAGTGTTTCTTTTTAATAAACTTGTCATGCCACTTGCTCCTCTGGTTTTGGACCAATATTATTCGTTGGATGGAATCTTGCCTGATTTCATCCAACTCATTCAACTATAGGGCTCATTGCTTCTAAGCCTCATCCAGGTTCAATCCTAATTCCGCGACAATACGGAAGGTCCTTACTTGGAATTCTATTGGTAAAAGTACTTGTTTCCCATACACTAGCTCATAAGGGGTATTCCCAGTGGTATTTCTCCAGGTAGTTCGGTATGGCCACAAAGCCTCTGGGAGCCTATCAACCCAATATCGATGATGTAACTAAACAGTCTTGGTCAAGATGGCTTCCAAAACTTTGTTTGTGGATTCTACCTGACCATTGGCTTGTGGGTGGTATGGAGAAGATTTACAATGTTAAATCCCATATTTCTTTGTTAGCTCTTTCATCAGCTTGGAAGTGAATTGAGTGCCTTGGTCGGTAACAATTTCATGAGGGACACCGAAGTGGGTAAAGATGTCTTCATAGATGAATTCAACAATAGACTTCTCTATGGCCCTAAATAAGGCTTTTGTCTCTACCCATTTGGTGACATAGTTCGTACAAACCAATATATAGTTCTTCCTACGGGACATGGGTGAAATTGGTCCTACAAAGTCGAGGGCCCATTTTTCGAAGGGTTCTATCATAACTTGGGCCTGTAAAGGCATTTCATCAACTGATGTAGGTCTACCTATCCTTTGGCAACTATCATAACTTCTCACATACTTGGCAGGATCTTTGAAAATGCTAGGCCAATAGTAACCTGAATGTAACACCTTATATGATGTACGTTTGTCAGAGAAATGGCCACCACATGGTCCATCATGACAACTTCGTAGTATTTCAAGTACCTCATCCTCTTGGACACATCTACGAATAATCAAATCAGGACCTGTGCGAAAAAGATCATGACCAACCCAAGAGTAATTAGCACTCTGTGTAATAATTTTTCTCTTTTCATGAGGTGACAAATGAGATAGTAAGCTCCTAGTAGCCAGATAGTTTTCCATATCCACAAACCATGGGGTATTGACAGAGAGGGAAAAAATATGCTCATATTGTAAACTATCATCTATAGAGGTATCATCATCCTCATTATTTATCTGGGAAAGAAAGTCACCTACTACATTATCCTTTCCAGGTCGGTCAAGCACAATGATATTAAATTCTTGCAATAACAAGAGCCACCTAGTTACTCGACCATTAGTTATAGGTTTGTTCATGAGAAACCTAATGGCAGAATGATTGGTGTGTACAAATTATTCATAACCTATAATGTAATGACGAAACTTGTTAATAGCACGAACAACTGCCAAGAACTCTTTCTCAGTGACTATGTAATTCAACTCAACAGGGGACAAGTTCTTACTTACAAAATAAATGGCATAGGACTGCTGGTCCTCTTTCTGCCCTAATACCCCTCCTATTGCTGTGTCAGAGGCATCAATGGACATATTAAATGGGAGAGTCCAATTGGGTCCTCTAAAAACTGGTGCCACACACAACTTGGCTTTTAGGGTTTCAAAGGTAGTTTGACAATGCTCAGTCCAAACAAAATCAACATCTTTTATCAATAATCCAAACATAGGTGCAACAATCTTTGTAAAATTTTCAATAAACCGTCGGTAATATTCAGCATGTCCAAGAAAGATTCTCACCTTTTTTTGAGTCTTGGGGGGTGGAAGTCTAATAATGACCTCAATCTTTGCAGGATCGACTTTTATTCCTTCTGTTGGTGTTGGAAGTCACTCCTGGATTGCAACAGGAGTAGAGCCCGACGCCCATCAGTTTATGTCACGATTTTGTTTTAAATGGGGTGATCGGATGTGAGTGAAGTCAAAATAGTATCATTTAACTCAGAAATCTAGGACATAAATGCACAAGGAAGTGAGGGCCATAACTAACTTCAGCTAGGAATTTGAGTTAAAGTGAGAGCAGAGGGAAGACTAGGGAGAAAAGAGGGGAGACTGCTCTGGGCATCACGCCTTCCAACAACTCGGGAAAGAAAAATGAGACACTAAAATGTGCCTAAATGACATAGTGATAACTGCACACTGATCAAACCTATCATACTATGCAGCCACGACCATTCAGCTGGATCCTCCAATTCCAAATCATTCAGTGTAATATGAAAAAGACAACGTGGGAGACTGCTTAAGACTGGTGCAGAGATTGCAGTGACCAACCATAAATCATCCTACAATGTGCGGCCCTCGACTAGATCCTCCAATGCCAAGTGTTTTAAACATCTAACAAACAAAATAAAAGGAAATAGAAGCTGAATTCCATTAATTTGACAGTCTCAAATAAAAATACATAACTAGAGCTTCCTTAGAAACTTTACAGTCGGGAGCTAAGCTCAACCATCGATCTCTACAAAAATGGAAAAAATGCCTACATATACTCCTCCACTTTCGCCCAGCAGAGGTGTCTCAGGACTTTCAAGGTGTGGCATCTCCTCAGTCAAATCTGGCCTGAACTCCTTTGTCAAACGCCACCTTAACTTTGCATGGCCTTTGCAGGGGAGGTAGCTGAAACATTAAAGGCTAAAATAGCGTGTGCAGACTCCTCTGGTCAGACGAGAACTCAACATGACTTCTTTGGAGAAAAACAGCGTACAAGACCATCTCGGGCAGACTACCTGCTGTAACCTCCATGCTTTGCATTTAATGAGTGAGCCGAGGTTTCAACTACCTCCATCCACCTTCATTTATTTTTAGCGAGGACCAAGATCGAGGTTGAGTTGAACTGGTCTCTAGAGAATGCGGTGATCCCTTCTACAGCTAAACCTGATGCTTTGGCCCTTTGTGTAGTTCTTTCTATCGCCCCCAAGTGACCATGGGCTGTGACCCTTTGCCTATCTTCAAAGACATTTTCGGCATTTCGCGTTTCGTTGATGGGAGGAGGTTGTTCCTTGTGCTTCAAATTTATGAAAGGCAAGGTGGCGACATAGCCTAATCGCGCGCCACATACCCCTCTTGGATCAGGCGGCCTGGATCATTTCGACGAGACTGTGGGCCTGGGTCTTGGATGCCTTCAACACTTCGCATCTCGAGGCTGGGAGGATGCTGGTCCTTGTTCTTCAAAGTCACGATAGGCAAAGTTGCGATAGATCCTAATCGCGTGCCACGTACCCCTCCTTCATCGGATGGCCTGGATCATTTCGGCAAGACTGTGGGCTTGAGTCCTGGATGCCTTCAACAATTCGTGTCTCACGACTGGGAGGAGGTTGGTCCTTGTTATTCAAAGTCGCGATAGGCGAAGTTGCGATAGAGCCTAATCATGTGCCACATACCCCTCCTTGATCAGACGACTTGGATAATTTCGACGAGACTGTGGGCCCGGGTCTTGGATGCCTTCGACACTTCACGTCTCGCGGCTGGGAGGATGCTGGTCCTTGTTCTTCAAAGTCGTGATAGGCGAAGTGGCGATAGAGCCTAATCGTGTGCCACGCGTCCCTCTGGATGGACGGTCCTGATCATCTCGACAATATTGTGGGCCCAACTCCTAAGCGCTTTTAGTGCTTTGTGTCTCACAGCTGGGAGAAGGCTAATCCTCATTCTTCAAAGTCACGATGCGCGAAGAGGTGATAGAGCTTAATCGCACGCCACGTATCCCTCCCATGTGCTAAAACTTGTGCAACTCCATGGCTCTGGCTTACCCGATGATCGACGATCTGCTCCATCAATTGATCCTCGTCGTTGAATCCCGGATCGCCCATCTGCTAACACTTAAGTCCGAAATGGACTTCTTTTGTGTCTTGCTCTTGGTGCTCATGCCTGCGGCCTTTGAATAAAATGCATTTGATGGGTTTTTTAAGCCCCATTTCTTCACATTTATGCCATGGGCTCGAATCCTGGAGAGAAAACACCCCCTTGCAAGAATTTGCGCTAACATTAGGCTCCATGGGGGATAGAGTCGTCCCTGCGATGCTCCTGTGTGTTTGCCCTTATCTTGTCTGGGTGCATCCCACTTAAGCACCAAATCCCCGATTTCAAACTCCTTCTTCCTGAATTTCCTGTCAAAGGCCTGTTTGACCTTCTGCTGATGACTATGAGCTGCGTCCATCACCTATTCCCTGATCTGTTGTACTTCCACCATCTGATGAATCCTTATGACCATATGATCCGACTCTCCTTCATAATCTTGAAAGAACTTCTCTACAGGTAAGGTGAGCTAAGTGGGAAAAACCGCCTTTGTTCTGTAGACCAGCTGGAAAGGCATGGTGCCCAGGGACTTCTTCATTGTTAGTCGGTCGGCCCATAGGGAAAATTTGAGATTTGAATCCCAATCCCTCTTATTGTCTTCCAATAATCTTTTAATGAGCTTGATTAGGATTTTATTAGAATATTCAGCCAATCCATTTCCTTGAGGATAATAGGGTGTGGAGTGAATTAGCGATATCTGGAACTGCTCACAGAACTTAATTAGAGGCTTAGATTTGAATGAAGCAACATTATCAGTGACAATCCTGCTGGGACAGCCAAATCTTGCTATGATATCCTCCAGGAAGTTGATAATTACTTTGTGTGATGCACTTCTGGTGGGGGAAGCTTCTATCCACTTGGTGAAATAGTCTGTTGCAGTCAGGATCCATCTATGTTGGCCACTTGAGGGAGGATGGATTTCCATGATGAAGTCCAACCCCCACTGCTGAAAAGGTGCTGCAGCCACTAAAGGCTTCAGTGGCAGTGGTCTAGGCTGGTGCTATCCTGAGAAATTTTGGCATTTGATGCAGGCTTTGATTTCTCTGCAGACATCAGCGAATAAAGTGGGCCAGTAATACCCATCCCTGAGGATTTTGTGAGTCGTGGTCTTCCAGAAATGATGCCCCCCACAAAGGCCGCTATGGAAATCAAACATAACATTCTGGGCTTCTTGTGGATTTAGGCACCTTAAAAATACCCCTAGAGGGTCTTTCCAGTATAAGGCTCAATCAATGAGGCAATATCTGTCCACCTTGAGATTTAAATCTCCCACCTTACTCTTTCCCATTCCATCAAGAGGCTTCAACTCTTGCATAAATTACAAGATATCTCTATACCAGGTGCATCATGCTAGTGATAAGTCACCCTGAGAACCTTTGTTGGACGACTCAACTTGCTGATTTTCTGAATAAGCATTGATGAAGCTGATCCCCAAGTCTTTGCAATTGGATTCACCTAGAAGCTTGGCTAAACCCTGCCCCTTTACCAACTTGGTGGGCTTAATATCCAGATCAAACTCCAGGATTTTGGCAATCCATTTGCCTCTTCTCCCATCTATGTCAGGCTGTATAAGGATGTCCTTCACAGAGGCTGAAGGAACGTATTCAGTCACTTTTGAGTGCAAGAAATAGACTCTGAAAGCTTTGAGAGATTTCACCAAGGCATAGGCCTACTTCTCCATGATCTTGTACCTTATTTCTGCATCTCTTAATGCTTTACTGAAGAAGGCAATGGGTTTCTCTCACCCTTCCTCATTTTTCTGTAATAAGACCGCTGCTACTATATCAAAAGAAGTGAAAGAAAAAACTAGGAAGTCTTTGGAATAGTCTGGATTGATCAACACAGGCGCCTCAGTCAATGCCCTTTTTATTTGGATAAAAGATTCCTTGGGTTCATCAGTCCATTTTACTTATTTTCCTTTCCTTAGCATGGCTGTGATGTGTTTCACCATCTCAACGAAATTTGAGACGAACCTCCTCAGAAAGTTAATCTTCCCTAAAAAAGCCTGAACTTCCTTCCTAGACTGGGGAAGTGACAGGGTCTGAATTGCCTCTACCCTACTGGGATAAATCCTTACTCCTTCTATTGATACTATATGACCTAACAATTTCCCCTCCTTCATGGAAAACAAGGATTTTTTTGGGTTTAAGGATAGGCCAAACCTCCGACACTTCAAGAACATTTTTCTCAGGTGACAACAGTGCTCTTTGTCAGACCTGGAGAAGACTGTGATGTCATCCAGATAGATCACCACAAACTGATCTTTTTCCCCAATGAAGTCTATATCCATGGCTCACTGAAATGTTGCTCCTACATTCATCAATCCAAAGGGCATTTTGGCATACATGAATGTGCCCCAAGGAGTGGTGAAGGCAGTTTTTTCTCTGTCCTCAGGCATGACTGATATCTAGTTATAACCAGAAAAACCATCGATCGTGGATATCCTAGATGCACCAGTTACCCTCTGCAATATGTGTTCCATGTTGGGCAGGGGGTAATTGTCCTTTCTTGAGCTTCTGTTCAGATTCCTGAAGTTGACGCAAAGCCTGATCTCACCACTTTTCTTCCTTACTGGGACCAAATTGGCCACCCATTTAGAATATCTCAAGGGGACAATGATTTGGGCATCTAACAACTTCTTCACTTCTTTTTCCATGACAGGCAACAACGTGGGATTTATCTGTCTTAGCTTCTGCCTAAATGGCCCGGCCTCTTCCTTCAGTGGGATCTTGTGTTCAATGACTGATGTGTCATATGTCTTGAGGTCTTCATAGGTCCATGCAAACACATCAACAAATTCTCTTAATAAATCGGTATATTCGGCCCTCTGTCCTCTGGTTAAACTACTCGACAATTTGACAAACTTAGGCTCCTCCTGTGTGCCAATGTTGCACTCAACTGTGTCAGCATCTTCATCTGAAACCCTACCCTTTACAACCACATCATTCCCATCGAACAATCTTTCTAAAGGAACTAGTCCCCTCAGAATGTGATTGCTAGGCAGCTGGATAATCTGGTGATTAGAAATTTCATTTAAAAACACCTCAAGGTAAGGGTCACCTTCAAGGTCAGGATCATGATTAATGTGCAATGCAGAAAATTCATCAATAGATTGGAGAAATTTTTTGATTTCGATATCATCTTCGAATACCTTCCAATGTTTTACATTGTCTGGTACAGAGGGCCTATATTTTATCTCAACATCATATTTGACCATAGACAACAGAGAGATCTTGAACCGGCTAGCTGAAATAACTAAAGAATCGGCCACAACATTATCCTCCCTTGGGACAAAAGAAATGTTGAAAGCTGAGAATAAATTATCAATTAGGTCCCATACCTCGTTCCTCTAACTTCTAAGCCGAGGATGCTTGGCCTGATAGACATTATTGACTTGTTGGATTATCAATTCCGCATCTGCGGACACTGCCATCTCGCTTATTCCCATTTCTTTTGCGGCCTTCATACCCAGAACAAGAGATTCATACTCTGCCACATTGTTGGTGGTTTCAAATTCCAGCTTGTATGACAGGGATGTGGTCTCTTGAGAAAGTGACATAAAAAACACTCCAGCGCCAACGCCTTCGCTAGAAGAAGCTTCATCGAAAAACATTTTCCAAATGGAGGTGTTTGGAGGAGGTGTCCCATGATCAAATAAGGGTTGCTTTCTGATTTGGAAAGGGGCTTCCGGAGCATCGGTTATCTGCAATAAACTAGACCCCAAATCAATGTCCAGTGCAAATATGGGATGATTAGTGGGGTTTGCTTCATCACTGACAATATAGGATAGTTGGGCTTCTCTGTACAACCTCCTGTGTTCCCCTCCAAAGACTAGAATAGTAGCATATGTGAGATCCATCTATAATGTTCCTCCAAGATTTTTAATCCAAGATCTTGACAACAACATGCCAAACTTGGGAGGAACGTCGACCACTACAATGTCCATGACCACACTCTTCATTGGCAGCTGAAACAGAGAGACCGCCAAGTCTTTGATGACTCCAAGACATTGCAACCTCCTTGAATCAAAAGAGTACAAACCATGATAAGCCTTTGTCACTTCCAATCCCAATTCTTCCACGACTATTTTGGGCATAAGGTTATGGGAAGCGCCTGAATCCATGAGGCAGTTATGTAGCACTTTATCATGTATGTTCAGGGATGTGTAGAAAGGAGGGGATGAATCATCTCTATCTTCTACCATGGGACCTAGGAAGACTGCTGGCTTTTCATCTTAGAGATTTATTGAGTCTGTGGAAGGTTGGGGGGGCTCAAATTGTAGCAGCTTGGAGAGGGACCTTTTGAAATCTTCATTTTTAACTAGTTCAGATAGGGGTACAGGGATTCTAGTCTTCTGAATCTCATGCTCAAAACTAAAGGAGGAGAGAGACTTAGGAGCTTCCCTTACCTCGGAGACAGGTTCCTTTGCTGTCGGTGAAGCATTCTGAGTTTTCTTTTCTTTAGTAGTGGTTGTTGCAACTTTAGTATGCATTTTCGCTATGAGGGGCTAATCCTGGCTATCAAAATTCCCTTCTTTCTTTTTTGACCTGAGATTGTATCTGTTAGGAGTGTTACTGACCTTTTCCCTTTTACTTAACTCATTGATTTGAGTGTTGATAAGGGATTCTTTACATGTAGATTGAGTCAAATGAGGAAATGGGGAATTTTCCTCGATGCAGTGGATCTTAGGGTCGAGTTCATCCACCTCCTCCCCTTCTTCATGAGCAACTAGGCTATTCTAGAGAGGGGTCTGAATCCTCTGATCATCCCTATCTCTGCTTCTTTGTTACTTTGGCAAAGTCTATGGTATATTGTTACCAGGCCTCCTGAAACCTCTATTATTAGTATTCTGGGGGTTTCTGTATGTGGGCTTCCCCTCTAACTCCCACTTCTCCATTCTAGCTGAAAGGGATTTCAATACTTTAGCTACCTCATCCATATAAAGGGGAAGGGGAGAGGAATGGGATGGGGAGGCCTCTGTTCTTCTCCTGAATACGTCTTTGTTAGCCTTATTCCTTAGTCGGTCAACAACCAATATGTTAGACTCTACTTCCACGACTGCGTCTTGCATGTGAGCCAAAGTGGTGGCTCTCCTTTCCCTCAATAGGAGGCAGAAATCAAGATCAAAAGCGTTGGCATAAATGATCTTTGCAGAGGCTTCAGAGGGATTTATATCGATGGGTATCTTATTGTACATTTTATTAAATCTTTTGGAGAAGTCAGAGACAGACTCTCCTTCCTTTCTCTTCAAATACCCAAACTCAGTCATGTAATACATGAAGTCCTTTTTGTCTCCCCATTGTCTCAAAAAGGCACTATCCAAAGCCTCAATCCCATCAATAGATCCAAGAGGCAGGGCCCTAAACCATTTTCTAGCCTCGCCTTCAAGACTATGGACGAAAATCCTCATCCATACATATGCATGCATGATAACATGATCGTCTGTAAAACTGTAGAAGGCTTCTAGGTGTTCTTCTGCAGTTATGTCTCCCTCGCTTGTAAACTTGGGCAGCTGCTTGAGGTAACCATCTGCTAGGAGGGCATTGAGAGGCTGAGGTAACACAAGGGGAGCATACCTAGCGGCTGTAATAGCCTCCATTCTGGTCATAGGGGGATTTTCTCCTACCATAGGGATATTAGGTGGAGGAGAACTCAGAGGGGAAGGGGCTCGAAAAGGGGATACTGGGAATGAGCTTCTAGGAAACAATGGGGGATTTAGGGAGAAGGCTAACGGGCTTGAGTCAGCAGATGCTTCTCTCTGTGCAGAAGTGGCAACAATAACAAGAGGAGGAGTGGCAAAGCTAGGAGTGGGGAAGTCTGTTGTGGTCCTGGGCCCACACCAAGGTACAACTTCAGGGGAAAGGGGAGTGACAAGGATTTCTCCCTCCAATCCCAGACCGAGAGGGGAAAACGCAGTAGGAACACTCCCGAAATTTAGGAAATGGGAAAATTCAAAAAAAGGTCTGCTAGGAAGATGAGGAGAAGAAAATTGAGTTTCTACAGAAGGAGATGGTGGATTACTTGGTTCAACGGTGGAATTTTCTCCTTAAGAGGCCTTTCCTTTTCTGAAAATCACCTCCGGATCAGCTATAGGTGTAGCTAGAGGCAGTTGTGGATGGGACCACATGTGTCTGCCTATGGAAGCCACAACTAAAACAACAGGTTCGCTCTAGTGGAGTCGTCACAATGGAGTCGCCAGGTGCACAGTAGCAATCTTCAAAGGCTCTGATGGTTGATGCACCTTCAGAATCGGAGGCTCAATGTCGTTCAATCTCAGAGAAAATTTTCAACTTCGTCCCCAACAACGACGCCATAAATGTTGGCGTTGGAAGTCACTCCTGGATTGCAGCAGGAGCAGAGCCCGACGCCCATCAGTTTATGTCACGATTTTGTTTTAAATGGGGTGATTAGATGTGAGTGAACTCAGAATAGTATCATCAAAAAACTAGGCCAGAAATGCACAAGGAAGTGAGGGCCATAGCTAACTTTAGTCAGGAATTTGAGTTAAAGCTAGAGTAGAGGGAAGACTAGGGAGAAAAGAGGGGAGACTGCTCTGGGCATCAGGCCTTCCAACAACTCGAGAAATAAAAATGAGACACTAAAATGTGCCTAAATGACATAGTGATAACTGCACACTGATCAAACCTATCATACTATACAGATACGACCATTCAAATGGATCCTCCAATTTCGAATCATTCAGTGTAAGATGAAAAATACAATGTCTGAAATGGACTTCTTCTGTGTGCTGCGCTTGGCGCTCATGCCTGCGGCCTTTGAATAAAATGCATTTGATGGGTTTTTTAAGCCCCATTTCTTCGCATTTACACCATGGGCTCGAATATTGGAGAGAAAATTCCCCCTTGCAAGAATTTGCGCTAACACCTTCAGATGAAACATGATGTTCTAGAACCACTCCTTTAGTTAACAAAATTTTTCATTTTTCATGACTTAGAGATAGGTTCATTTCGTGGCATCTGATGAGGAATTTTTCTAAGTTGTCTAAGGCTTCCTGGTAGGTGTTTCCATAAACTGTGAAGTCATCCATGTAGACCTCCACACAATCATGAATAAGATTGGCAAATATCCCTAATACTGTTCGTTGAAAAGTGGCAGGGGCATTACACAATCTGAATGGTAAGTCCCTATAGGCATAGGTTCCCCAAGGACAAGTAAAGGTAGTCTTGTCCTGTTCCTTAGGTGCTATAAGAATCTGGTTGTACCCGCTGTACCCATCTAGAAAGGAGAAATACTTCTTTCCAGACAAGGCATCTAGAACTTAGTCAATGAAAGGAAGAGGAAAGTAGTCTTTCAGAGTGGTCTTATTGAGTTCCCGAAAATCAACACAAATTATCCATTTCCCGGTCACTTTCTTTGGAACCACTACAAGCGGGGATAGCCACTTACTATCGGAGATGGGATAGATAAATCCAACATTTAAAAACTTTTGGATTTCCTCCTTGACTATGTCTTTGAGTGCTGGGTTCATCCTTCTCTGGGGTTGCCTAACTGCTGTTACTTCCCCCTGGGTGTATATATGATGGATGCATGTGTCAGGGTGTATACCCTTCATGTCAGTGTATTCGCAGGAAAATGCTCCTGATTGTTGTTTAAGGATATCTACTAACTATTTCTGTTGGTCTGTATCTAGCCCAGAGTTTATATGTAAAAATTTCCCTGTACTAATCTCATAGGGAATAGTATAAGACATGGCAGACTCATCAATTTCGAAAATAAAAGATGTCGAAGACAAAATGGATGGATTTAATTGTTCTTGAAATTCTTCTCCAAACATGTACACAAATTGGGGAAAAGACTGTGGAAAATCCACACATGTAATAGCAAAAATGAATTGGTTTAGCACATTTTTTGGTGTATGCTCTTGAAGTTCCCTTGCATGGTCACTAGGCAATACGGGTTCTTCCCAGTATTTGTTCTCGTATGGACATTAAAGCCACCATAGATTCTCCATAATAGGTTGAGCTGGAGGGTAAATGGTGAGCTTATGGATAGAGAGACCATTTGAGATGGTCATTTCTCCTTCTCTATAGCCAATAAATGCATTGGATGTGGCTAGCCAAGGTCTTCCCAAAATAAAGGGATGGCCTTGGGAAAGATCCTTTGAATGAATGACAAGAAAATCTACAGGGTGCTCCCATGAGGCTAAAGTAACCATGACATCATCTAAAATCCCTTCAGGTATAACCCTAGTCTTATCTGCTAATTCCAAAATGGTTGGAGTAGGTCGAAGAAGAGGTTGTAACTGTAATTGTTCCAAGGTAGTAGCGGTAATAACATTGATGGCTAACCCTAGGTCTATGAGAGTGTTTCCGATGGAGACCTCCTTAATGGTTATGGTCACTACGGGGTTTTCTGGATTCCCATACTTTGCTAGCTTTGGCTGCTTTGATATGTACTTAGAGAGTCCTCTTACCAAATGTACTATGGGGGGGTCCTTTTGCTTCCTACCTAGCTTCTTAATACACAATTCTTTGACTACCTTACTATAGATTGGAATGTCTTTAATGGCTTGAAGCAGAGGAATCTTGACACAAATAATTTTCAATTCATTCAAAATGTCAAATTCCGGTTGGGTGGTAGGTTTCTCGATTACCAATCGGTCTGGATAAGGAGGGACCTTCATAATTTGTGAAGGTTCATTTTGGGGAATCTTGGGTTCTTGATTCCTCGGGATAATAACATCTTCCCTCCTAGTGTCATCCGTGGGTTGTTGGGTGGTTTCTTCTTCTTATTCTTCCTGGATGACTACTGAAGGTCTCTGCCTATCTAGAAATTTTCCCGATCTTAGTTGAATTTCCTGTAATGGAACATGAGTAATGACATATGTTGGGAAGGCTTGCATCTCAACATTGTTAAGAGGTTGAGGGGGATTATTATTGGGATTCGGCACTGGCTGTGCTGGTAATAGTGTCAGTTTTGGGGAGCTTGAATTTTGATATTGTAGGGGTTGTTGTTGTGGGATAGGAGGTAAAGGTGCTGGGAAAAAACCTGGCAAAAGTTGTGGAGTGTTTGATGAGAACTGAGGATAAGGATGGTTGTACATAGGGATAGGTGGAGCTTGAGGGTTTCCTTAGTTGTGTCCTCCCCTCCATCCTTGAATCCAAGGATGTTGGTATTGAGTAGACCAGTTTTTCCAACCTGGTGAGTTCCATTGTTGTTGTTGACAATAGGGTGGAACTTGAGACTGTAGACCTGGGTATGTGGGTTGATTCCTAGGCTGCCATGGCCTCCTAGGTGCATACAAAGACTCCCCAGGATCTCCAATCCTATAGATGAATAATACACCGAGCAATGATGGACATTTTTTAGTCACATGGTCTTCTGTACAGAAGCCACAAACTGAAATGTTATCTAATGGGCACTCCCTTGAGGAATGCTTCCTCCTGCATCTTGGGCGATATATGCTCATTGCTACATTTTCCTCCTCCTGTTTCTTTTTTATTTTAAGGGCATCCAAATGGGAACCTATTATGCTTAAGATGTCAATCTTAAATTTTTCTAAAAGGTTCCCTATCTCTGCTCTCGTGATACCACCTGAACTAACTAGTTTTAAGCTTCTATTGTAAGGGTCCCGAACATTCTTCCTTGTTTTGGCTCTACTCCTTGAGTAATTTTTAAACATTTCACATATTTCGGCAAATGGTTTATGAGAGATGTCACATGATTCCATCATGTTAAGAACGTATAGATATTCTTCTGAAATTCTCTTAAGGAAAAGAGCCCCAACTGCATCCTCTGGGAGGTCATGGTATTTTGACTTCTGGGAGATACAACCAAATCTTTCCATATAGTCTTCAAGGGTCTCGTCTTCTAACTGTTGGACTTTAAAGATGTCATTATGAGACTCTTTGGTCTTGCAATAGTCTTGGTACTTCTTAAGAAATATGTCTTTTGTGGATTCCCAAGACCTAATATTGGATTCTCCCAACCACATGAACCATCTTAGTGCATAGTCTTTGAGGGTGGCAGGAAAGAGTTTTAATTTTTGGGCATCTTGCACATAGTTGTAGCTCCTGCACAAGATGCCAAATTCAAATAGGAATGTGTTTGGATCTTCACTGTTTTTACCATAAAAGGTAGGCCGTGCTGAGAGAGGAATATTCTTCATGTTGACATTCATAGTGGTGTCTAAAATCGGAAATCCAAAGGTAGTTTCGGTTTGGTTTCCAGTTTCTTCTTCCTCCCCGTGTCTTACATTTTTATGGTCCTCCTGATCACCCATATTGG
>JZKD02S1910643.1:1997683-2040235 GCA_000966675.3 Picea glauca
ATATATATATATATATATATATATATATATATATATATATATATATATATATATATATATATATATATATATATATATATATATATATATATATATATATATATATATATAGGAACCAGTGGAATCCAAAACCCTAACCCAATGACTTGGATTAGTCAACAACCCTAATTCCTTAATCAGAAATAGAATACCATCGAAACAAAACCATGTGTCGAAAAATCTCCGAATAATGGACACAAAAATCGAGGTGACATGAAAAACGAAGCAAAAAAGGTGACATATTTCCTGAGACAAGAAAAAAATTTCAGGGGTGCTGCCCCTGAACCCCCAAATAGGGGGGCTATCGCCCCCCTACAACCCCCAAAGGGGGGCCCAGTGGCCCCCCTCAAACCCCCCTGTGCGCTTAACACTAGTTGTGCAAATAATATAACACATACCCAACATTCTCCTACTTGTTGTTTTATTTGCATATAGGGGGTTACAGGGTTACATAGTCAACAATCCAGCGAAACAATGCCCATAGATCCTCTACACCAAGAGAACTACTCAGTGCTCACAGATTTTGTTAATGAATTTGCAACATGATTCAAAGTGTCCACCTTCATCAACAACAATTTCTTTTCTTCAACAATGTCTCTTAGAAAGTGATATTGAAAATCAATATGCTTTGTGTTTGGATGATAAGCTGGATTCTTCGCCAGAAAAAATGCACTCTGACTATCAAAATATATCCTTAAAGCTATCTCTACCAACATAATACCTAAATACAATCTTTGTAATCATACTACTTCCTTGCTTGCATGAGTGGATGTGATGTATTCAACTTATGTAGCTGAAAGTGCCACTATAGACTGTCTTTTTCTCATCCAACTGATTTCTCTCCCAAACATGTTAAACACATACCCGCTTGTAGATATTCTACGATCCATATCTCCAACCTAGTCTGCATCCACAAAGCCATGTATTTCCAACACTCTATTCAAACTTGGTCTTCCTTGGTAGCACAATCCATAACTAGTAGTGTCACACAAATACCTGAAAACCCTCTTTACTGTTGTCCAATGCTCCTTGCCTAGTTTTGACATATGCTTGATAAAAAATCCCACTGCATCTAAAATTTCTAGTCTAGTACAAACCATTACATACATCAAACTGCCAACTGCACTCTCATATGGAACACGAGACATGTCCTCCTCCTCTTCCTATGTCTTGGGACACTAATCTAGAGATAACTTTACACCAACATCAATAGGGACCTTAAATGATTTACATTCCTGTATATTAAACCTATGCAATATTGTCTCGACATATTTTCTCTAATTTAACTAGAGTTTCCTCTTTTCCCAATCTCTTTTAATTTCCATGCCCAAAATGAAATTTGCAGCACCAAGATCCTTCATGTCAAATTTAGAGGGCAACTAAGTTTTCAGATCCTGAATAATCTCCTTGTTGTTTCCTATCAACAACATGTCATCCACATACAAAACCAAATAAATCAAATGATCACCAATTAATTTAAAATACACACAATGATCCTCTTTGGTTCTTGTGAAGCCAAGTCCCAACATATAAGTATCAAATTTTTGATACCACATCCTTGGTGATTGTTTTAAACCATACATGGAATTTTTCAGCTTGCTTACCATATCCTTCTTTCCCTTCACAACAAAGCCTTCTGGCTGCTTCATATAGATTTATTATTCCAGATCCCCATGTAGGAATGTTGTCTTCACATCCATATCTTCTACTTTAAAATCAAATGCAACAACAACATATAACATAAATCTAATAGAAGTTAACTAGGAAACATGAGAAAAAATATCACCAAAATTAATTCCCTCAACCTGGGAATAACCATTTGCTACTAACCGAGCTTTGTATTTCTCCACTTTTCCTTCTGTATTCAACTTCTTTTTAAATACCCATTTTCTACCCATGGTATTTCTTCCAGTCGACAACTCCACTAGATCAGGAGCCTCATTCTTATCTAAGGCTGTCATTTCTTCAACCATGATATTTCTCCAGTGTTTTCCATCCTCTGAATCCACTGCCTCCTTAACACTTCTAGGATCATCATCAGTATTAAACAAAGCAAAATTTGAATGGAAATCAGATGGAGTATACCTTTTCGGTAGCATTTTTTCCCTCACCAATCTCCTCAATACTGGAGTGTGAGGATCTTCTCATTCCGATTCATGTTAATCTGTAGAGTCTAATTCATCATCCTTTGGCTCAAACTCTATTTTCTCTGGTTCTTCCTTACTTGGTAGGACTTCCTGTTGGAAAACATCCTTCATTTCTCTTAATACCACATCTCAACTATACAAAACCTTCGTAGTTTTTGGGTTCCAAAGCTTATAACTTTTGAGACCATATTTATACCCAATAAAGATACAATTTTCAACCTTGTTATCTAGCTTACTCTTGATTTCCTTTGGTGCATGAACATAGGCCTCACACCCAAATAACTTGAGATGTGTGAGAGAAGGTTTCTTACCAGTCCATACCTCTTGTGGAGTATTGTCATCCAGTGCCGATGAGGGTGATCTGTTGACTAGGTAACATGCAGTACCCATTACCTCTACCCATAATTCTTTCCCTAACACGACACCACTATACATGCACCTTGATTTTTCCATTAGCATCTTGTTCATCCTTTCTGAAACTCCATTATGCTAAGGTGTATATGGAGTAGTATTTTTCCTTTCTATACCAAACTTCTTACAAAATTATTTAAATTCATTCCTGTAGAACTCTCCACCATTATCTTTCATTAGCACCTTAATTATTTTCTCTGTTTTATTCTCAACAAGAGCCTTAAACTCTTTAAACCTATCAAATAATTTAGATTTATTTATGAGGAAATATATCCAAGTATTCCTCGAGAAGTCATCTATAAATGAGACATAGTACACATATTTTCCCAATGATGGAACTGACACAGGTCCAAACACATCATTGTACACTATCTGTAAAATTCCTTCTGTCCTCGTTGCACCAGAGGGGAATCGTACTCGATTCTTCTTCCCATATACACAGTGTTCACATAAATCAAAATAAAAGAGCAATTAGACATAATTTTAACCATACCTTTACCATGTAGTAGTCAAAGACCCTTCTCTCCAATATGCCCCAGCATAACCTTTTCTCCAGAGACTGTAGGAGTGTTTTCTTCTTTTGCTCCAATATCACAAACAATGTAACTATTGCACCCATTACTAATAGTGTTTCCTTGCAGCTTATTCAAAGTTCCAATCCGAACTCCCTTCAACAACACCATTTCTCCTTGAGCCATCCTATAGGTTTCTTTTTCAAATACCATTTTTACCCCTGCATCATCCATTTTTCTTACATAAATCAAATTTTCGGCCAATCCTGGGATGTGTAGAACACCAGGCAGTGTTATAATCCTTCCATCTACGAGACTCAACTTGACTTTTCCTTGTTCTATGATTTTGGTTATCGAGTCATCACCGAGGAAAAAAATACCTCCATCATACCTTTCATGTTCACATAACCACTCCCTGTGGGGAGCCATATGAAAGGATGCAACTAAGTCAACCAACTATGCCTCATGCTCTACATGTGTGCTTGAAGAATCCAAGTACACATCTCCTCCTTCTTCCTTGGAGGTTTTTTCTTCTATAGGAGAATCTTCTTCAGATCCCTTATTTTTCACAACTTTGAATCTACATTGCTTCTTGTAGTGCCCTTCTTTTCCACATCTCTAGCATACCTTTAAAAACTTTCTGAGATATTTAGATCTACCCTTAGACTTAGATATCCCACTTGAGGACTTAGATCTATTTATTTCCTAGGAGCGTCCTCTTACAAATAATGCATCCATGCTCTGTCCTTCTGTCACATCTCCTCCGATAACAAGGATGAGACCACATCATCAAAACTCAAGGTAGTTGTATTACTACCTATGGACACAACCAGACTATCCCACGAGTCTAGTAAATAAAACAGTAAAATAACACACTTATCTTCATCTGAAATTTTAATCTCAACATATAACAACTGATTTACCACAGTGTTGAAGGCGTTCAAATACTCTGTCACAAAGTCTCCATCTCTCATCCTAAGGTTATACATCTTTTCCCACAGGAACAATTTATTTACTAGGGACTTAGACTGATAGAAGTTCCCCAACTTATCCCATAACTCCTTGGCTATAGCTTACCCTGATACAGTCAGTAATATTGAATATGAGAGACACAATCAGATTGTGCTCTTGGCCTTCCAATCCAAATTTTTCCATTCATCTGTTGAAGTTCCTATAGGTGTAGTACTTGGATCCACTGTGACCCACTGATATCTATCTACCAAAAGATATTCCATCTTGAGCTTCCACAACTCAAAACTTTTCCCATCAAATTTCTCTATCTCTATTTTCGAACTGCTCACCATTTCTCTTCACTTGAAGAATCAATACTGCAGATCTCCCACTATAAAAAGGCTTATCACAATCCCAAGCCAAACCCCTGACCACAAAGGTGTCCCCCTAAATCCAATAATTATTCTGATACAAAATGTAGATTTTAACCTTGTACACTATTTTACTGCAAACACATTTTCAATAAACGAACAAAAAATATACAATGGAAAACACACACATTACACATAGATTTTTCCCCTGAAAACCCAAACTGGGAAATCCAACATATTTTATATTCATTCATCTCATACATTTTTTACAATACAATATACATATAGGAGCCAATGGAATCCAAAAACCTAACCCAATGGCCTGTATTAGTAAACAACCCTAATTCCTTAACCAGAAATAGAAAACCATCAACAAAAAACCATGTGTTGAAAAACTGCCAACAATGGACATGAAAATCGAGGCAACATGAAAAACAAGGCAAAAAGGTGACATGTTTCCCAAGGAAAAAAACATTTCATGGGCACTTCCCCCAAACCCCCACGCAGGGGGCTATTTCTCCCCTACAACCCCAAAAGGGGGGCCTAGCAACCCCCTCTCAACCCCCCCTACATGTTCGCTGCTAGTCATGCAAAGAATATAACACATACCCGACACCCTCGAGACTATCATGGATTCCTACAGATGCCAACTACAGTCTCTGGTTCTCATTCTGAAGAGGAAGATCTGTAGAGTTTTGCTGTCATGTCCTTTAATTGGACCTTTCCCTCTTCAAGGGGACAACTGCCAATAATCACTAATTGTTCCAACCACCCTTGTGACTTCTTTTATTGGTCACATGGCTCTGTGCGAGTTTGGTATGCTAAAGGTTTAAGGTTATGCTTAGTAAGCATAAGTATGCTTGTTAGAAAAGCTTCCCATTTTCCTCACTAACACATTTCAACTTCTTATGCACTGAACGATTCAATCAATCCCTTCTTTGTCAACTTCTTTTGGTGTATCATGGCCAATACTATCAAGTCTATTTCTTCTCAATCAATGGTTTGGTTTTTTTATTAAATTAAACATAGTTCAAAGGTTCCATAACATAAGTTACATCACCTTAACATAATTACAGTCTTGGGGGAAAACATGGTGTTACATTCCACTTCAATCACAGGGGACTAATATTCTACTTGCTTGTTGTCCAAGACTACATAAATTCTTGGCATGCTTCCTCCCATGTCTTCCACTATTTCATCCTTCTGAATGTTGTGAAAAATTCTCATCCTTTCTCCTTTGTGAGGCAGTCCCTATATAAGTGATTCTCCTCACATCCCCAACATTGTATAGGTTGCTACCTTTTCCTTTTCCCAAAATAATATGTTGTCTTCTATTCATTTTGGGATGTACGACCTTGATTATCTGCTTGAAATTTATTCTTGAAAAGGGTGGCTTAAAACCTTTCTTCCTTTTCTCCCTCTTTCCTTTCATCTTGTTATTTCAACTATTTTGGCATACTGGCCTCCCTCTTCTCTGCTCATCGAGATTCCTTTCTCTCCTTATGGTCTCCTCCAAAGTTTTGGGGTTATCATACTGTATATTCTCATTGTAGAAGGAGGGTAATCTATTAAAAAACCTTTGGATTTTTACTTTCTCATCCTTTATGAAGTCAACCTACTTCAACAATTCAAAGAACATTTTCTCATACTCATCCATTGTCATGCTTCCCAACTTGAGTTCAAATAACTCTTTCATCTTCCTCTCATAGTCATGCTAAGAAAAATATTTCTCTTGGAAATATCTTTTTAACTTCCTCCATGAGACCCTCTTCTCATCAATATGCTTGGCTTGCTTAAGCTGGTCCCAACACATAACCACTTTTCCTTACAAGTGGTAGGTTGCAATTATTATTTCTACCCTCGAGGGGTAATCATAGAGATGGAAATATTTCTTCATTTCTAATAGCCAAGCCTCGACCTCTTCTCCCTTCCTATGCTTTCCATTGAAAGTAGGTGGCCTAATTTTCCAGAGTTCCCTTTGCAATATGTCTCCCTCAGGCCTTCTCCTCTGTCTCCTAACAAGGGACAAACTTGGGTTTCTCCCTGGCCCTAAACTAGCATGAGCTCTCCTAGTAGATTTATCTTGAGAATGATGGCTCCTGCTTCTACTCCTCGACTTCCTATCATTCCCAAACTCATCCCTCCTACCATGGGATTTGGATGCTGTCACTTGTCTAGCACTAACTTCGGGCTTTATGGTAAAGTCCTTATTGGCTTGCTTCTGCAACATGTTCAAACTATGAAGTATCTCTTCTTGATCCTTCATAATCATTTCATTATTAGATATATATATCTGCACTTCTCTATGTAGGCTTCTCATAGTTACATTCTCTTTCCTGTCCCTTCTTCCATTTGATTCAGTCTCAACATTCCCCATACTGACATGAAGACCTCTAAATTTATCTTCATGACTGTAGGATCCTTGGGCATCTTCCATTGTCGTGGTTCTCATATAGAAACCAAAATACTTCTCTGAACATCTTTAAATTTGCAGAAAATGTGCATGCAAACAATTTCTGTTAAATGGAAATAAACACATACACAATTTGGAAAAAAAATCATAATTTTTCTTGCCTCTAATGCCACTAGTCATCTTATTTTGAGTTGACTATAAATATTTTACTCAAATTAATTTTCCAGGTTAAGATATGGATTCTCCTCCTCAATACCTTTCCATCGACTATTTATTTTCCCAATTTTGAGTTATGAGCAGAAAGTTATGGTCTTCTCTTTCTCACCCATCACATTTTTAGATACCTAGAACTCAAATCTGGCTCCATGGTTGACTTCTACATCCATGATATTTCCATAGAATTCTCTTGGGCCCCAAACTAACTCATGAGCTAGGAGTTATACACTCTAAAATAAATCTGGTACTACATTTTTACCCTTGACTGTTTTGGTTGTAACTCCTTCATACAAGCTTTGTTTAGCAAACAATTTAGCTTGCTGGAAAGCTCTCCCCAAGCTCTATCATTTTAGAAGATACAATTTTTAATCTTATGAGGACACACAATTTCATACAAATTTTATTTTCTAAAAACATTTTTTAGGCCTAAAAAATGCCCTGCAAGATGAAGACCTTCAAAAACTGGATTTTTCATAGAAAAATTCACTAAATTACGACTGTAACAGTCTTTAGATATATACCATTTCTCTCAAAATTGGAATCAATCCCAATCCTTTCCAAGCTATAGTTAGGCCTCCACATGCTGGTTGAAAGCTCTTTCTCGGACTCTTCCCATCAAAAGTCCAAATTGCTGGTATGCAGATGTCTCCGAAATCTGCAGTTTGAAACACTATAGGACCCTTCCCATCGGGAAACGTCCATATAAAACATGATTACCTTACTCCTCAATATTTCCAAACTCCAAGATTCGATATCCTATCAGGACCTCTCTTTGAAACTCACCCATCATAAACCTTCCTGAATGAACCCCCCGACAACCTCCTTTTGCAGACTTATACACAACCGTTACATAGCACTGGCAGATTCACCCTCACTTAATGACATGTCCTTTGACATAACACACTACTGTGGAGACTTGTGTGGAATTATCCTCCACCCTCAACCCTTACAAGGAAACCTACTCGTTCGATAGATCAGATGGTTAGACATCATGTTGATCAATGACCATGATCATCTCAGACCCAAAATCCACGTACTGGTTACCTTGGTCAGATTGAATCCCTCAGAAGGTGAAATTACCTTTCCCGAATCCTTTCAAACAGGTCTTTCCAATTCTACCATTCCGAGAAATTAAACGGCTACGAGAATTTTCAATCAACGGCAAGATCATTTTAGGCTGGTGCCATCAAACTTCCTTCTTCGGACTAGACCTTATGTCTGAATTCAAACCTTCCGAAACCATCCTTCCAAGAAGTCCACGGATGAGAACATATATGACTGATATGACGGATCTTGTTATTTCTGGCTTTTGTCATTGGGCTCCTCCCTTCAGAATCAACCTCACGCTCGACTCCAAAGTCTTTCCATAACCTTTTTCCTGAACGAACCTTTTGTGACTGAATCTCGACCATTGATTCTCTAGGCCGTCAATTATTAAAATTCACGATCATCATAAAAATTATAGGATTTTGACCCTCTAGGACAAAATTGGCTCTCCAACTTGCAACTCTACACCATGAATTACCTTCTTCAACTTCTATGAAGCATTGGCATTCAAAAATATGCTCTTAATTTGGGGATTTCACTTCTTTTATCATTCCCCCCCCAAATTTGTCATAGGACAAAATATACAACCACGAATATGCTCAATTCATGCTGGCTTCTACCCCATACAAGCTCAATGTTGAACCTTGAGATCTAATACCATTCTATAATGTACCCCAGCTTAACCAGGGAACATTACTACGTGGAAAAACACATAAAATGAAATTTTCTTTTGCTGATCAAAATCGTGTAGTGTACCATCTACGATTTTAACACATATTCAACTAATTTATGATACCCATAATTAAATACATCTACATCACTCTAAATGAACATGAATATAACTGATAAAACATTTATAACAATGTGTAAAACCATTCTCATTCACAGAGTAAACACATAACCATGAACTCAAAAATAATTCAGTAGAATAGATAAACACTTATCTTTTATAAAACATTTGTGCAACCAACTACTTGGGAAGAATGTTCTACCCAACCATAGACCTTCTCTTCCAAATATAAATGGCAATTCACCCTTGAGATGGGGCTAAGAATCCACAAAACAAGGGTGCCTCTCGCAGTCCCCTCACATCTCTGTATCACACAACTCACTGGTTCTCTCCTACAATTGTCCTGAATTCCCTCTATCTCTCTTCCTCTTAACCCGCCCAACCCATGGAATGTACCCCTTTACTTCTCTATGTCCATCAAGCATCCTATTCATTTATAAGGGTCTCTTTGGCACTAATAGTTAGGAATATTTCAACTAGGAACTGAAGGGATCTCAGTGCTAGGAAAAACTACCAGCCAAACTGACAACAAACACTTGTTGAGATAGTGCAACTCACCCAAGAGTTCACTCTTTAGGCCTGATAACTCGACTCTTCAATTTCCATCTCCAAAACACTCCAAAAATGCTCCAACATGCTCTAGTATTCGCCCAACCTTATTTTGGCTCCCAAGCTCTTCTTTTATGTTTTCTTAGGTTGTTCGTTTAAAAACTGAATGTCCAAAACTACCTATTACTACCCATACAAATTTCCTCTCTTTTCCCAAAATATTTTACTACTCACTCTACCCAATGTTGATTGCACTTCAGCTCCATGCTCTCCAATAACTATGGGATTGTGACTCTCACACCCATCCTATGACATATATTCAATGATTGGGCTCTCATACACTCAACCAAAAAATAGAAGTTTTCCCCAAATGATAGTAAAATTCAGAAAGTGGGTTTGAATTAATACCCATAAATTGTTTCGCCTTTGGACCCTTCTTGGACTCCCTCTTTCTAGGCATTCCCCCCACTTTTGGATTAAACATCCCCCATCTCTTTCCATTCCCATTAGCTAGCATCACATTATTTTTATTAAAAACATAAAATACATTTCGCATATTATATCGCTTGGACACAACCATATTCCTATCTACATTATGCTTTAAATAAACTAGGATTATAGTGGGGATGTTACACTTGGGCCAAAAAATGGCATTTTTTTTTTTCATTTTGTAGGTTTTCAAAGGAACAAAAAAAAAGGGTCATGAAACTTTGATCAACTTCTATAGCATTTGGTATATAATTTTCCAAAACTAGTTGTAGATCCAAGTTCCTCTTGGAAAAAAACTAATTAAAAAAAATCTGACTCAATCAGAGTTCGACAGGTCAAGATATTGCTGATTTAAAATCAACTATTTTAGGGTTTTTTCATGACGTCCATGTAGATTGTAGAGGGGATATCTTTTGACATGTTTCTTAGATTTCCATCAAACTAAAATTCTTGGATAGAGGATTTTTATAGGTTTGATTTTGTATATTATATGTTGTGCTTCCGATCAATATCTTCTACGTTATAGCCATTGCAGATTTCTGTTCTCAAACACTAATGGATCTGAAAATTGGCAATATGATAATGTTGATGAAAGTAACCTTCCAGGATTATTTTGCGACGATATGTTGTTCCATAAATGAAGAGTATAACTAAGAAATATATGCCCAGTATGATTTAGAGGATGAGTGTGATGATTAGTATATGGACAATTGCCATTTTTGGGATGATAACTACTTTTGTCTTCTATTTGATGACTCTACTCCACCTTATGAAGAGAACCTTAGGGAGGGAATTCAATATATGGTTATGACTACTAGTGTTTAGTGTGCCTATTCTATAGTACAATTGTGTTATGCGGATGATTTATTGAATATGGATGGATTTACACATGACCTAGGTTGGAATTTGGAGCACCATTTTCAGTTGGCTATTGAGTTCAGGTATATTCAAATGGGAGTCAACATGAGCCCTTGGACATGAGACCCAAGTTTAAAGTGGAGCTTATTGGACTACTTCAACATGGTGACTAGTACTTGTACATGGAGCCTTGGTTCTTTGGCTTTGTTCAACATTGTGGTCAACACTTATCCATGGGACCCTAGTATATGGTTTCACTTCCTCACAACAAGCATTTAGGACAACACTTTCCTAATGGGGGTGGAATGCAGTGTACCTAGGGGGGTAATATGGGGTACCTAGGGAGGTACCGAAGGGGAATAATAATACATAGATGGTTATGTATTGCTATGTAATCAACACAACAATTGTAAGAAGGCTTACTAGAAGGTTCCACCTACTAGAAGGTTCTTAGGAGGTATATAGTATTATATAAATAAGTATAAGCAATGTAATCAAGTATGGTGAAGATTACTGTAATTGGAGCTTATCTCATTAGGAGGTTTCCCCCTCGAAGAGCCAAGTGAACATGAGTGGATTCCTTCCATAAAAGGATCAATTGTAAGGTGTTTCCCTAATTTAAGGGTTTGATATTAATAACGTGTGGATCATTCTTATATTATTCTTGGATGTATGATATTTACATTCAAATTTGAGGCACTTAACACATAGGTACCATATTCTCCTTAGATGTGTCAAATGATATTTGGAATTCTTGTGTCCACTTGAATTCTTGTGATTTCTTTAGTAGCCTCTCCATGGGTTTTGTTATTGCGACGTAATTGATGATGAATATTATATAATACCTTCTATGCCCTAAGGTGGATATTAAATTGTGGACATTTTTTAGAGCACATAAGTTTACTATTTCCTCAATTTTCACTTAATCAACCAAAATACCATCTTCACAAACATGTCCTAGCAAAACCCTGAATGAAGTACACAATATGCATTTCTTAAAATCAAGAGAGATTTGTATTTGTATACACCTTTTGAACATAACTTGCAACATGGAAACATGTTCCTTGAGAAAATTGTAAATAGTCCAATCATCTCAGTATACTTCTAGGAATTTGTGGATATAGTCCCTAAATGTTGCAATAACAATCCTAGAAAATATTACTGGGGTGTTCTTCAACCAAAATGACATAACATTATAAGCATTGGACCCCATTTTGTGGTGAATGTGTTCTTCTCATTAACTTATTCTACTATTTGGAACCATTAGTACCTAGATAACCCCTTTATTATGAATATGATTATTTTCCTAGAACATGGTTTAACACCTCATCACTAAAAGGTGTAGGAAATGGGTTGTGTACACAAGCTACATTTATCCCTCTAAAATATACCACTTTCATTTATCCCACTTCTAAATTCTAAAATGACATTTGAACTTATCCATTTCGACTCTTTGACCAGGATGAACATCTTACCGATTTCATCTTTCACATTATACTTAACATGCGAGTTAATTAGATATGACCTCTTTTTTGTTGGTTTTTAATTAAGTTTGAGTTTTATCTTCATCTCTCCTAACCCACCTTTAATTCCTTTCAACCCTATTAAATTTTGTGGTAAAAGGTATTTACATTATTTCAATAAGGCTTCAATTTCTTTTACTATCTATTCATCCTAGTAAATTATAACAATAAAAAACCTTGGGTGATACTAACCATTGTCACCTTTAGAGGCTCTTGGTAGATACGATACTATAAGGGACCAACCTTGCCTTGTTAAAGTAGCCACCCTTATATTTCTAAAATCCAAGGTGCCATAAGTCATTGAGTTCATCCTCGCTATCATCACTTTGGCCCACCTTATGGTAGCAGTTGAGACATTGCAATGAATTTTGTTCTAGTGTCACAAATTTCTAGTGTTGATGCTTTTCACATATTGTCATATATTGGTTCTCATCATGTTCTAAAATGATCTAAAACAAATCGTTATATAATTTTCCATCTATTTTGGTACTTTCTAGGTTGAAAAAATTGAACTATTTACTTATAGATACCATTTTAGGGGTAGGTCCTATTATCACTATAATAATTTTTTGGAATCCCTGTCTTGAGATTTGGTAGGTCGCTAAATCGATATAGAAAACAATAGATTAGTAGGTAGGGATAAATATAGCGGAAAGGTGAAGTATATGGGGCCCGACGGGTCGTGATCGTGAGCGCTTCCAAATCAACGGTCGAAGGATGCATTAGGCGGATAAATAGCGCGTTAATTAATATCTTGGAGGTAGAACGATAAGAATACCGTGGTTTTGTTCCAAAGGTACGTGGCGCCACCAGATACATATCGGGGGGAAGAGCGGGTAAGAATGAAACCACCCAAGTCCACCCCAATGTCAAATGTTAAAAAATAATTTGATATATGTTAAATCCAAGGATCGTATGGGGAAAGAGGTGACCGATCAAATCACTTCACGCCACTTGTTCTAGTGCTTTTCGTCCATGCAATTCTAGGTGAGCATTTCCAGATAACTGATTTGAAGGCTCATCATTCAGAATATATTTTCCAAGCATGAAAAAATGTTGTACCTGTAAGTACTTTTATTAGTAATTCATGATTGGAAATCAATGACTGCTTTCTTTCAAAATATGGATGACATTAATCTGTTTTGGGAAATCAACGCTTCATTCCTGAATGAGGTATTTACAAAGTGGATCAACTTCCTAATTTCTGTACAATTAAGGGAGATAAGCTTATGTTTTCTGCAAAACTGAGAAGAATGGATAAAGAAGACCAAGTGGCCTCCAGTGAACCAGTATTTTCAACTAATATGACAAATTCATCATTGAAGAAGAAAGAGAAGCTGGTTGCACAAATATTAGCAATGAAATTTCATACAAATCTTGCAGAAGAGCTGAAAGCAGATAAGGAGGTCAGATTAAATCCCATCATGAAGGATTTAATCATCAATGGATACGCTGATGAGCATCACACGCGAGCTGTCAAGAGGAAAAGGAGCAAGATACATAAGAGAAAGGTTAAAGGTGAGGAGGTTGAGAGCGTTGGAGAAAACCAACCAGCTTGGCTTGACACTTTAAAGGAAGAAATTGATAATCTAAAATAGTTCTCAGGCTAAATTGAGTATGTTTCAGAGAATTTTGTAATGATATGGACATGTGGCGTTCAAAGTGAAAATATCGAATATGTCAGTTTTGTCTATAACACTCCCTATAAAATAGGAGTACAGTTGTTACACGTTACTCCTTTTTGTAACTGATGTCTATTTTTAGAACTGTAGGGAAGTTGATTCATTTTGAATCTCGGATGTAATCTATCTATATATATTATTCCAAATAAAAATGAAAGAGAGGACTTATCGGAGAGGGGCTTGCCCTCGTAGCAGGAGGAATTTGTAATTTCTTGGAGCTAAATTGAATATATAATGCATAAGCGTTTTGAACTCTTTATGAAAAGATTCTAATGGCTGTGATATGAGTTCTGTTTTCTCTCATAGTATGTATTTCTTGTGTCTTTAAAATTCCATTTACATCTTCTTCTGTTTAAATTGGAGAGTCAAAGGTTCGAAATTCATCTTATGATGCTCTCGACTTAAGCGATTTGAACTATGCGATTCTCTTCCTAACTAATTTAGAATTCATTTCATTAATTCTTTGATGAAGTTACTTGTTTTCCCCCTTTCCTCTTTCACCCTGCAAATTTCAATTTACAACTGAGTCATTGCCTCATTTATCCTTTCTCCTCTGGATAGTTCCAATGGCATGCTATTGTTTATTAAATTTCGACTCCATAGCCCTAAGTGTCCCTCCCCTTGCTTGCCAACAACTTTATAAAAACCCCCAAAACAAACCGAATCTATCCACTTATTGCCAAAGATATATCAAGTGACATGAGAGAGCCCTCTCTAAGTTGAGAAGGCTAGTTCCCAAATCTAAAGTAGTTTGAAAAATTTGCCCCTGTCGTTTGTTTTATCAACCGAAAAAATTTATAGGGTGCTAACATTCTTGCACTATTGCCGAGGACAAAATTGAAAAAATTTCCTTGGGAAAGAACACATGGTTGATTTCTAAGGTCTGAGAGCGACAGACACTTAAGAAGATATTGGCTGTATTCCTAATCTAGCGACTCCACGCATCAAAAAATCAGTTTGAAGGTGATTCCACTGGTAGAAGAATCTATAAATTTAAATTTTACTGGTGGATCCACTCTCATGCATAATCTAGCTTGCAAAATATCATTGATGAGTTCACTATCCGAATATGAAACCCTTGACAGAGGTATGAGAATGTATTATGGAAGAAAAAAAGTACTTAAAATGGGAAATTTTCCAAGGCATTTTATTGTTTGTTATAGGTTGCTTTTGGTCCTTGCCTGAACATGCTAGACAAATTTTTCTTCACCTATTACATGCAAATGATGATCATGATAATCTTGAAGTTGAATATCCTCTTCTTAAGATTATACAAATATCCGCTTAGTTTATTGCTGACCTTGATCAAAATGTCCCACTTGAACCATATGATAACTACAACCAAGCAGGTAAACCTCATGGGACCAAGGCTGATATTGCATCTCCTGTGCTTGGTTCAACACCCTTCAATATCCAACACATATACAGACCCTTGAAATTACCCCAGATACTTCACGATTTTCATCCAAATTACTATGTGTACCTACCTATGTTTGACGGGGAACAAGGTACCATCATAGCCGAAAAACACATCCAAGGTTTCGATCATTTTATAGATTTGTTTGAAATTGATCACGATGATGTTTGTATGAGGGATTTCTCTCAATCCTTGAAAGGAGATACCAAAGAATGGTTCAAACATTTGCAACCAGGGAAAATTGGCTCATGGGAAGAATTGAAGGGTGTTTTTTCAAAGTTTTGGGGTAAGAATAAATCTCTAGACTTGTAGCTTACATAATTCTATGCCTTGAAAGGGAAAAGCACTGATACCATTTCCACATTCAGTAGAAGGTTTTCCAGTAATTATTATGATCTGCCCAAAGAAATTCGACCCATTGAAGCTTCTTCTATGATCTAGTATGCCACTACTCTTCACCTAGATTAATATTTCCTCCTGATGGAAAGGAGACCTGTGACCTTACGGAAAATGTTTAGTGATGCTCAGGAGATTCAACACAATATCCTAGCGTGCAAACATATTCAAAGTGAAAAATTAGGTGTTCCAGGTTATAAGGATGAATGTGAATAGAGAACATTTTGTTCGACAACATAGGTATTCCAATAGAGGATGAGCACCTTCAGTAACCACTCACATAACCAGATCAAAGCTTAGAAAACCGATGCTTTCACGTGGTAAAACCCCTACAAGGAAACATCCATAGCCCCAGCCAACGCGACCACTTGGAGTAGTTTATTAATGCAAAAGAAAAAGATTACAGAGAGATTTTACAAGAGATTTTCTCACAATCGATCATCAGAAAATGACCCTCCATGCTCTTTAAATATAGATAATGGACCAATCGGGTGTTAAGCCACAGATCAATGGCCGTTAAGATCGAGGATAATATGAACCATCAGATCACTCTATGTCGGGAACATATCGTGACCGTCTGATTTCCTAACTACAAATGCATACTAATGCATACTAAAGAAACAAACTAAGAAACACACTTTTACTTAGCGACACATTAGAACAAGTAGATATTAACTAACTCCTAAGTGTCTAAATATCCTAACACATTTGACTGGAATCTTGAGCATAAAATTGATGATATCATAAGTCCTCTTGAAGTTTTTAATGCCAATGATTTTGCAAAAAATTATATTCCACTTGTTGAAAGAGGAGGTGCTGATTTAGCTTCTGATCCATCCCATGATAAGTAGGGAGCTGATTGTTTCATATATTCATTTGAATATAGTCAAGAATATGAGCCTGCAAATTAGTTTGTTGAGGAACAAGTTGATGCTCCAAGTTTTTTCTTGTTAGATGACATTGCAGGTGTTGCTGACATGCCCATATATGATGAATATGATTATGATTATGAGATTGACTTTTTAGAACAACCCATTGCATGCTATTCCTTCGAAAATGTTCCTTTTCAGTAGTACAGTGAGATCCATCAACTTTCATATCACAATTACAGAGAAGAAGGTAATACAAAAGCTGAAAGAAATTCTTTGCCCTTATGATTTTCTTAATTTAAATTATTGAAATAAAATGTTAAGATCATCATTGAGACAAAGGAAAATATGTTAAGACAATTTGACAAGGAAATGTAGCCATTGGTTGGAGAGGAATCTGAAAAGAAGTATGTTCAACATCCTAGAGAAATGGAAAGATGTGTATCATATGAAAAAACCTTTCCATTGTGTTTTTCTTCTTTCAAATTGCTGAAGCAAGATGTCAATAATGTTCCAAACCAGAAATCTTCCAGATGCGATGTTAAATGTCCGAAATACATTGGAATTGCAAATGAAAACCATCTCCCATTATGTTTTTTATCCTTTGAATTGTTGAAAGAAAATCATGAGATAACAACAGAAGCAGGAAAGTCTGTCTGCCATGGCAGTGTTTTACATGAGAAAATCGTTATCAACTAGAAGGATCGACAACCTTCATATGCATTATATGATCATGTGTTTGATCACACGAAAGTTTATTTCAATTCAGATTCTTAGTCTGTGCTCAACTACCAGCTTGAAAATGAAGATGAATATGATCAGGAAATTTTTGTTAAAGGTCATTTTCCTTCCCCTGAAACTAATGTAGATATGCAACAAGATTTCTAGCAAGACAAAGTGTTTCAAAGTTGTCTTTCTTCCCTGAGAATGATGTGGTGGTCCAATTTATAAGTGGCCTAGACATGGATGAGGATTCTGAAACTGCATCTATGGAAACTTCAACCAATGAACAAACAAATGACATAGAGTTTCAGGAAATCAACAAAACAATGTATGTCATTTTTCAATAAAAAATACATAAAGATAATAAAGATGCAAATGTTTTATTTGATTCATTTGAAAATCATGATTTTGAAAATGCATCCATGGAAACTTTAGACTGTGAAATAGTTCATGATGTTAGCTTTTCACATTTGCTAGAATATTATGAGTAGGAACTTATTTCAATTCATTCATTTGAAAATCAAAAGGATAGTCCTCAAGCAAATTTCCAGAAGGTTGATAAAACCAAACCTGAATTGTTTGATGAACAAGAAGATAGCCTTGCGACACATATTATGGCTGCCGTATTTAAAGAAGTTCAAAGGTGTATGAATTTTTTAGTCGAGATGCATGGAAAGGTAGACAAACCTATTGCTTCAATTTCATTCGAAAATACTCTCAGGATTAAAGAAGTAGAGCAAGAATAACAAAAACTTGTGAGGAAAGCCATCCCTTCTGTCTTGACCCCTAAAAACGAAATGTTCTCTCGTGTGTTTCATGATCCCATGGCATGATATATGGAGAATATTTACAGTCTGAATATACCGGTGATGATGGGTTGTGATCTTAGGAATGAAGAGGATAAAAAATCAATATCAGTATTAGATATGGATTGATTTACACCAAAAGTTTCATTTCAGTTAGAACTGTCTGTTGATTCAGAAGGTTTTTATTTATAGTAGTTTCAATAGATTTTTCAGCCTCTTGACGAAAAATGACAGGGCAAATCACCTGAAAACAAGAAAGCAATGGAAGAAAGGATACATGATTGTTTGTTTACACATGTGTTGGAATATCCTTTTGCAATTTTGCTAGAAACGATGAACAATCCTAATATTTTTAAAATTCTAAGATTCAGATTCACATGTAACTTCCCAAATGAGTTGCTGATGAATAGGCTTTGGAGTGATCATGTGCAAAGCGGACGAGCAACAGATAAAATGCTGGCGTGGCTGCACTGGCGCTTTCATTTCACTTGACTAGTATCTCGTTCCAGCAGTTAGGGTAGGTAGGAGAGAATAATCTTGATAACCAAGCATTTTTCAAATTTAGAATTTTCGTATAAAGTACTCAGTTAGGTTTTTAGAAGTATATCTGGCATTCAATTTTCAGGATAGAACAAGGCACACACCTGTTGTGGGAGAAACACATGGATGAGGCATCATGTCTTCGCATTCTTTTCTACCTCGCGAGGAGGATAACATCCCAGTTAGAGCCTGTGTTATCACTATAATAATTTCTTGGAATCCTGGTCTCGAGATTTTGCAGGTCGCTAAATCGATATAGAAGAACGATAGATTAGCAGGTAGGGATAAATATAGAGGAAAGGTGAAGTAGATGGGGCCCGAGAAGTATGGGACTTGGATAATGTGTATAGATCATAGATATTTGAATAAGGTCAACCTCAAGAATCGCCCTCTACCTAGGATAATGACTTTCTATATTAGTTGCAACATGGAAAGTACTTCACCAAGTTGGATCACAAAAGAGGATACCAACAAGTATGATTGAAATAACATGACACCTAAAGATTATCTTTTAGACAAGGTGTTGGTAGAAACCTACATCAAGGGTTAGCATATTTCTAGATCTATAGGTTAAGATATAGATACAAAAAATTATATAGATATTAAAGAATAAAACACACCTCAAGAATGGATCCACAAATTTTAAAACCATAGTATACCATATGAAATAAATAAAAGAAAGAAAATATAGCTTCAAAACGAAGTAGACATGCTTTAAAGAATATGAATAAACTCTATACCCAATGAAAGCAATGTTATAATTCACCCATGAATAATATCCTTAAAGAAAGTGGCTCCAAGGCCTCCTCCTTGGGAGGGTCCTTTGATTCCCATATAAGTGATGAATCCCCTCTCCTTTGGCTTTAATTAGCTTGGATGATGATAAAATTATATCAAGAGAAATGAGTTCTCTTGAGTTCTAGGGAAATTCTGACAACATGTACTTACTTGTGGATGGATGATGAATGGAGGGACCTCAAGGAATTTATAATAAAATTAGTGGTTAAACACCCTCAACATGGTCCTAAAAATAGTGGTTAATTGACCAAATAAAGAATGTCAATTAGGGTTTAAAAATGTCCACTTGTAACTATTTTCCTTTTTTGGAATTTTTTTGTTGGAAATAGTCAAAAACTTGGTTTTTACATGCGCGCACAATTTTCAGGGATAACATCAATAGTGATAGTAACTAAAGGTCCATCACCAAAATTATTATTAGTGATGGTCCTATAGTCACTGTCACCAAAATTCACTTTATTAATGATGATCCTATACTGATCATCACCAAAAGTCACTTTATGTACTAGCTTGAATGAGTCAAAATTCAAGTTTGTCTCAAATGTTTTAGGAGGTCTAATGGAGGTAGAAAATGTGATTGAATGGATGGAAAACATGCTGTATGAAGGTGAATTTTGGTGAACTTGTGTAATTGTCATAGGTGAACCATTTTGGGTGATAAAAAATTTCCCCTTAATGTGTGAGGTTAGGAGCAAATCATATGAATGGAATGTATTACAATTTTCTTTTACTATGCTTTGAGAGGACAAAGGAGGGAGATGACCATATTAAGAAGGAGGACCACCCATAGAAGAGTTAAAGGAGTAAAAACTATCAACAAAGAAGTCAAAAGGTGATGAGTGTACAAGATATCAAAAGGGATGAGGTAGGCATACTCATACTTGTTGAGATATCTAATAACAATGAATACAATGATGTGCCCTGCATAAAGGGGCCAAGCAAGTGAGACAAAATGAGGTCTCATTATAGTAAACCATGAGGATGGAAAAAAGGGTCTAGAGTAAAACACATTGATATAAACAATCCCATATACATATTATTGGATCAAAAGGGTTGGGTCTAACATTATAACAACTATTAATTTGAGATAGTTGGAGGAAAGATCAAACTGGGGGATCTGAGAATGGTAGATTTGAGCCAACCAAATCTTAGGAACTGCATTTGAGGCTGGATCATGGTTATATGTATGAATCTCAATGGGGCGATGATGAGTTTGATATTGAGCACGTGGGATCCTACCAAGTTTGAAAGAAATGAAGTATCTATCAGCTTGGTCCATAATATCCCATAAAGGAGGTGAATAGGTTCCAAGGTAGATACAAATAAACCTAGAATACAGGTGTTGATATCGATAAGGGGAAGTCCACCAACACCCAAGATTAAAAGGGGTTCCTTAGGCCCGACATCCAAAGTACAATAGAGGGAGATATATCTCTGGAATCAAAGATTAATGCCATAACATGTGACATGATACTTGAAGGGAAAGCCCCTCTTGGAGTATTGGTACAACTCAAACATTTTAGGAAATTGATATAATCAACTAAATCACTGAATTGTCAAGTTTATAATTCTCAAGCATGTGATGATGAGCTAGAGTTGAGCATGTGAGAAAAAAACAAGTCAAATAACAATAAGGTATCTCCTTGCTTGGTTTGATGTACCCACCAATGAGGAAGATGAATCTAAGGTACATTTTCGATAGGGGAAAGCTCACTGGAATCAAGGAAATGAGGAGTCCTTGAAACCAACAGGTGGCATAAAGTATGGTGCGAGTCGTTGAATCGAAATCTCATCACCTATTATTAAAATCCTACAAATTATTGCAAGTCCTATCGATATATTTATAATATAATAATAATAGACGGGGTCCCCTAGAATAAAACATAAAAAGAGCTATTTTAAAATATTTTCCTCAACACATTTTCCTCTCTTAAGGGATCCTTCTTATCTACTATTTCGATAACTTTAAAATCTACTATTGTCTTCACTCCTACAATATTTAATTCAAAATTATACAACCTACTAATGGGGTAGATTATGTACCAGTTCACTAGTTGCAATTGTATGGGAAAGAAGAATAGCTTTCATCTATCCATCATTCAACAAAATTTCTTGGGTAAGATGTTCACATCTGAACCTAGATAAATAATTACATTTTTCAATTTACATCCAACATTTTTTGTATGATCTTGACATCTTTGCATGTTTTTATATTGTTCTTTTTCCCTCCCTATTCGGAACTTATCTTTTTGGAAGGAGGGTGTTAACATATTATTCAAATTTCTCTCCCTCTAAGGATTATGTAAGAATTTGTTGCAACTTTTCCAATGGGTTTTCATTGTCTAGTACTCTAATGACTGTCCCAAGGAAGTCATTCCATGTATCCTTCTCTTATTGAGTTGCAACTGTGATCTTTCCATGACCTTCTATTATATTTTTCACTCTTTCATTAATGGTATGTACATCCTCTTGCAATATGTCTGCATCTTCCTAGTATGTTTACTTCTATTTTAATGTGTTGAAGCTTGAGGGACTTAATGTTGATTTATATATATAGAATGGTTGATTTTAATTCCAATTTCCATTGGTGTGGGTGCCTACCTTGGTTACTATATTGATCATTGAGGCTTCAACATTTTTTGAATTTAAGATAACCAATTTAATGTTTTTTTTCTAGATCCGGCTTCCCATTTTTCCCAGAGGTCAAGGTAGTATTCTACGGAATGACCCGTAGTTATGTAATGCCCACATATTGGTATCCTTGGTAAGGGGAAATTTCTCTAGATATGGACTATCTCATCACAACTATAACATCTCATTGGACATGTTTGGCCATCTTTGTGACCTCCTCTAAAGCCTCCTCTTTATCCACAACCACCATTATCTCTATCATTTGTTCTCTCCTCAACTTTGAAGGATTTTTTCTCCAATATTTTTACCAAGGATTGTAAAGCCATATAGTTTTTGTGTTGTGATTATTATTCCTCTAATAGAAATATCAAAATAGCATTATTAAAGTTGGTGAATATTTATATAGTATGAGACATATATACTGAATGAACATATGCTTTTCATATTTCATGGTATTCATTTATTGATCTTTGTTGAAAATGATTTGGTAACAGATTGGGTCCATCTCCCCCCTTCTATGTAGGTCAATCATTTGTTAGATATCTTAATACCTAAAAAGTAGTGCACCATACCACTTTAACTTTAGTTAGCTCCTATATCCATTATGATAGGGCTAACAACTAGTGTTGGGGTGAGATCATATGCACTACATCGGAGGATGGTATGATGACAATGCGGTTGAGAGAATTTCTAGGGAATCTCACTTTAACTCGATTCTCATTGCTTGCTCTAGAACCTCTCTATGAATCCCACTTTCAGTGCCTTAGTGGGATCCTGGTCAAGAGCATAAGTTCTCCTACGAAACACTCATGTTGTGTGTCATTCATTTTATAAGTTATCCTACTCATAAAATCTATGTTTGTATTTCCATGCAATTTCCCATACAATATGTTTGATATCCTTTAGCTCAACACAACTTTATTTATATGTATTCAACTTTTAGAACTCCACAATGAAGGTTTGATTGGTGCCATTCATGATTCCAACGATACCCTACTAGGTTCTTGTTGATGATTGAATCTGTTAGGAGCAAAATGACAACCTTACGAGGATACAAATCCTCCTGCGTTTTTATAGAGGTGGTACTCCTCTGTTATGATTTTCGTGGGACTCTAGGTCTTCATAATGTGGGACTTTTACATAAGTCCGTCATGGTAATCAAAGAAAATATAAAGATGAAAAAACGAAAAAATGTTTTTATTTTCTTTTAAATAAATTTCTTGAGAATTGACTAGGAACCACACACATTCACACGTTTAAAGTAAATAAGAACAATTTCCTCACATCCATCATAGTTTGGCTAAATATTTATGATCACATAAAAAAATAAAAGAAAATGATCTGCATGCATAAGAGAACTTTGACAGAGTAATACATGGGAAGCTAAAACAAAGGCAATGACAGATCAACCTCAAATACTTTATATTCATAAAACTGGGTTACAAAGTATTGTCGAGATTGTTCCCAAAATAACTCTCTTGAAATTTCTAAAAACTATATGGTTTATTACATATTCTCCAAAATTTAAATGCGTTTGTCATAAAGATCGGGATTGGGGCTCCCGCGGACCATAAAGCAAAAATATATAAGAATGAATTTTGTAGAAGGAAGAAAGTGGGCGCTGAAAGACAACAAGACCTGGTAAGAAGAAAAATGAAATTATCAGTCTTTGATTAAACCTTTCTATTTAAAGAGGTGGAGTAACTGGATGAAGGACTTGCTAAGGAAAAAAAGGATGCTATCAATATGAACTTACCATGATGGTATCTCTCTCCCTTGTCACTTGCTTGTTGATGTTCTTTTATTGCTTTCATCGACGGTTATAGGAACCGTCTCAACTGCTTTTTTCCCTTCATCGGTCAGTTTTTCGATAGCTTTTTTAAACCACTCTTCGATGCAGCTTCTCATTGGTGCCACGTTGATTTCATGACAGATTTTTAAATTTAAAAGATCACCCTCCAAGTCCCTTAGATCAATGGAAATATTACACAAAGCTTCTTCAATATCTTGATTTTTTACTGAATAATCCACTAGCCAGTTATCTACGTCATCTTCATTATACTCAAGAATTCCATAGAAATTTTCAAATGATAACCCTTTAAAGATCTCAACTTGTTTTTCAAAGGATTTCTTATTTAGGAACAACAAGTTGAGAATCAATTTGGGGTCTTGGATCTCATTGGTACTCTCATCTAGGTCTATCTCATTCAGCCTCTTGAATAATTCTTCCTTCTTTAACACATCTTGGTCACATGCTTGGACAATGATATTCAAGTTTTTACCTTTTTCTTTCCAGCATGCGTTTGATTGTTTTATCCGGTTCAGAGAAGGGAGATCCTCCTCTCTTGTTCTCAACTATGTCATATTGGTAACTTTAAAACCGAAGGGTACAACTGTGTCAAGGTAAGAACCTTCTTCATTTTTTAAATCCGCCTGTAAATATTTGTGGAAGGCATGTGCCCCGGTTCCAAAAGAGACCATGTTATTTGACATCTCCCAAGCCTCTGTAGTTAATTCCATTCTTTTCTTAATGTTCTTCTACACATAGCCCCTGACTGATGTGAGTAGGATTGAAGACCCTTTTAGTTTAGCTGCAGGTGTGGTAGGCTTGATCACTGCTAAAGGACTAGCAAGTACTAGAAGAGGCATTAAATCTTCTTCCAATTCTTTGACTCTTTCCTTTAACTTGGTGTTCTTTGCTTCAAGGCCTTCGATAGAATCGTCTAGAGTATCTCCAGTTGCTTGGTGAATTTGGGAAATTTGGGAAGGCCGCATGTTCTGTAGGTTAACCTATGAATGAGATTTCCCCTTTTTATTCTTTACATCTATTTTATCAATAATTAAACTTTTGGACTCACTATAAAAAACAACGCTCTAAAATACAAAAGACTCTTCTTCATCGAAGGTCTCGCTCTCAATTATTTCCATCAACAGATTCTGGTGAGCTGTGTCCTCTGGATGATCAACATCGGGGAATTTTTTTTTGATGTCAATCTCAAGTTCCATATCCTCGAGGGAGAGGTCGTGGATGTCACTTTTGGCTTGAGGTCCCTCCTCTTCTTGCACAATATTTTTTCCTTTCTTCCTCAAGGTAAGTTTTGGGAGATTTCAATTTTTCCCGAAGTAGGGTTCTTATCTCCTCCTCCGCCTAAATAATGTGGGTCACTTTCTTAATTTGGTGGGCTGTTGGAGCACTGCTCCGAGATGTTGTACTTTTTGGAGTGACAGTTGGGGATTGGGTACTCTTCTTTCCAGGACGTTTTCCTTTTTGTTTGTATGACTCATTGGTGCTGAGTATTGTTTCCAGGTCACTAGTGTAATGAGAAGGAGTGCCCGAGTCATTATATTCATATTCATTCAAAACAATATTAATAAAAGAATTGTTGAAGCCAATTTCCAGTAGATGTTCTAGAAAAATTCCATTAGGGTCGAACCCTTTTATCCTTTCAACATATCTTAGTCATGCTGTGGAAGTGGTCTGCAAATTCATCAATCCTGTTCATATTTTTGAATATCAAGTCCATAACTTTCCAAGGCAGAGGTATGAATTTATTTTTTTCTTAATTATCGAAGGTCTCACTCTCAATTATTTCCATCAGTGGATTCTGGTGAGCTGTGTCCTTTGGATGATCAACGTTGGGGAACAATTTTTTGATGTCAATCTCGAGTTCCATATCCTCGAGGGATAGGTCGTGGATGTCGCTTTTGGCTCGAGGTCCCTCCTCTTCTTGCACAATATTTTTTATTTTCTTCCTCAAGGGAAGTTTGTGGGAGATTTCAATTTTCACCAAAGGAGGGTTCTTATCTCCTCCTTCGCCTGAAGAAATGTGGCTCACTTTCTTAATTTGGTGGGTTGTTGGAGCACTGCTCTGAGATGTTGTACTTTTTGGAGTGACAGTTGGGGATTGGGAACTCTTATTGCTAGGACCTTTTCCTTTTTGTTTGTAGGACTCATTGGCACTGGGTATTGTTTCTAGGTCACCAGTGTCATGAGAAGGAGTGCCCGAGTCATTATCTCCGTACACAAAGATTTTTCCCCTGGAAAACCAAACCGGAAAAACCAACATATTCTATAATCATTGATAGTGAAACATTGTTTACAATACAATATACATATAAGATCTAGTGGCATAAAAAACCCTAACCCAATGACCTGGATTAGTCAACAATCCTAATTCCTTAACTGAAAATAGAAACCATCAACAAAAACCATGTGCTGAAAAACTGCCCAACAATGGACATGAAAATCAAGGTGACATGAAAAACGAGGCCAAAATATGACACGTTTCCTGAGGATTTTTTTTTTTCTCGAGGGTGATTCCCTCAAACCCCCACATAGGGGGGCTATCTCTCCCTTGCAACCTCCGAAGGGGGGGCCTAACACCCCCCCCTCAAACCCCCTTGCATGCCCGACGTAACGTAGCAGACACCGAAGCTAGTCGTGCAAAGAATATAACACATACCCAATATTCTCCCACTTGTTGTTTTCTTTGCATACAGGGGGTTACATGGTTACATAGTCAACAATTCAGGGAAACAATGTCCATGGATCCTCTACACCAAGAGAAATTATCAATGCTCATAGATTTTTTTAATGAATCTACAACATTATTCAAAGTGTCCACCTTCATCAACAACACCTTCTTTGTTTCAACCATGTCTCTCACAAAGTGATATTGAATATCAATATGCTTTGTCTTTGAATGATAAGCTAGGTTCTTCGCCAAAAAAATTGCACTCTAACTGTCACAATCTATCCTTACAACTTGTTGTACCAACCCAATACTTGAACACAATCTTTGTAACCATACTGATTCCTTACTTGCATGAGTGGATGCCATGTATTCAACTTCTGTAGTTGAAAGTGCCATTATAGCCTATATTTTTCTCATCCAATTGATTGCTCCTCCAAACAGGTTAAATACATACTCGCTTGTAGACCTCCTACGATCGAGATCTCCATCCCAGTCTGTATCCACAAATCCATGTATTTACAACGCTCTGTCCAATCCTAGTCTTCGTTGGTAGCTCAATTCATAGCTACCAATGCTAAGCTACCTGAAAACCCTTTTTACTGCTGTCCAATGCTCCTTATATGGTTTTGATGCATACCTGCTCAAAACTCCCATTGCATGTGCAATGTCCAGTCTAGGACAGAACATTGCATACATCCAACTTTCAACTGCACTCACATATGGAACACAAGACATTTCCTCCTCTTCTTGTGTCTCGGGACACTGATCCACAGATAACTTTACACCAACATGAATAGGGACCTTGACCGGTTTACATTCATGCATATTAAACCTTTGTAATATTGTCTCGACACATTTTTTCTAGTTTAACCAAAGTTTCCTCTTTTTTCGATCTCTTTTAATTTCTATTCCCTAATTGAAATTTGAAGCACCGAGATCCTTCATGTCAAATTTAGAGGACAACTGAGTTTTCACATTCTGGATAATATCCTTGTTGTTTCCTATCAACAACATGTCATCCACATACAAGACCAAATAAATCAAATGATCACCAATTAATTTAAAATACGCATAGTGATCCTCTTTGCTTCTTGTGAAGCCAAGTCCCAACATATAAGTATCAAATTTTTGATACCACATCCTTGGTGATTATTTTAAACCATACAGGGACTTTTCAACTTGCATACAAGTTCCTTCTTTCCCTTCACAACAAAGCCTTCTGGTTGCTTCATATAGATTTATTCTTCCAGATCCTTGTGTAGGAATGTTGTCTTCACATCCATATGTTCTACTTCAAAATCAAATTCAACAACAATAGATAACATAAATATTATATAAGTTAACTTGGAAACATGAGAAAAAATCTCACCAAAATCAATTCCCTTAACCTGGGAATAACCCTTTGCTACTAACCGAGATTTGTGTTTCTCCACTTTGACTTTTGCATTCAACTTCTTTTTAAATACCCATTTTTTGCTAATGGGATTTCTTCTAGTCGACAAATCCACTAGATCCCAAGCCTCATTCTTATCCAAGGCTACCATTTATTCATCCATGGAATTTTTCTAGATCTTTCCATCCTCTGAATCCATTGCCTCCCTAAAAATTCTAGGATCATCATCAGTAATAGACAAAGAAAAATTTGAATAGAAATAAGATGGAGTATACCTTCCTGGTAGCCTTCTTTCTCGAATTGATCTTCTCAATACTGGAGTATGAGGATCTTCTTCTTCTGATTCCTATTCTTTTGTAGATTCTAATTCATCATCCTTTAAATCAAACTCTATTTTCTATGGTTCTTCCTTACTTGGTAGGACTTCTTGTTTAACAACATCCTTCATTTCTCTAAATACCACATCTCGACTATACACAACCTTCTTAGTTTATGGGTTCCAAAGCTTATAACCTTTGAGACCATCTTTATACCCAAAAAGATACACTTTTCAGCCTTCTTATATAGCTTACTCTTGTTTTCCTTTAGAACATGAACATAGGCATCACAACTGAATACCTTGAGATGTGTGAGAGAAGGCTTCTTACCAATCCATACCTCTTGTGGAGTCTTGTCATCCAACATCGATGAGGGTGATCTGTTGACCAGGTAACATGCAATACCCATTGCCTCTGCCCATAATTATTTCCCTAACCCGACACCACTGAGCATGCACCTTACTTTTTCCATCAACGTCCTGTTCATCCTTTCTGCAACTCCATTCCGCTGAGGTGTATATGGAGTAGTATTCTGCCTTGCTATACCACACTTCTTACACAATTCTTCAAATTCATTCCAGCAGAACTCTCCTCCATTATCTGTCCTCCACACCTTAATTCTTTTCTTTGTTTGATTTTCAACAAGAGCCTTAGACTCTTTAAACCTGTCAAAGACTTCAGATTTCTTCATCAGGAGATACATCCAGGTATTCCTTGAGAAGTCATCTATAAATGAGTCATGGTACATAGATTTTCCCAATGATGGAACCAACATAGGTCCAAACATATCATTGTGAACTAGATGTAAAATTCCTTCTTCTCTTGTTGCACCAGAAGGGAATCTTATCCGATTATACTTCCTATATACAAAATGTTCCCATAAATCAAAATCTAGAGAGCAGTTAGAGATAACTTCAACCATATCTTTATCGTGTAGTAGTTAGAGACTCTTCTCTCCAATATGCCCCTGTCTTTGATGACACAACATAACCTTTTCTCCAAAGGCTATAGGAGTTCTTTCTTCTTCAACTCCAATATCAGGAATGATGGAACTATTACACCCATCACTAATAGTTCTTCCTTGCATCTTATACATATTTCTAAACCGAACTCCCTTCAACAACACCATTTCTCCTTGAACCATCCTATAGGTTTCCTTTTCAAATATTTTTTTTACCCTTGCATTGTCCATTTTGCTTGCAGAAATCAAATTTCCAGCCAAACCAAGGATGTGTAGAACACCGGGTAGTTTTCTAATCTTTCATCTATGAGCCTCAACTTGACTTTTCCTCATCTTATGATTCTGGTTTTTGAGTCATCACCTAGGAAAACATTACCTCCACCATACCTTTCATATTCACAGAACCACTCCCTATGGGGAGTCATATGAAAGGATGCACCTGAGTCAACCAACCATACCTCATGATCTGCATGTGTGCTTGAAGAATCCAAGTACACATCCCCTCCTTATTCCTTGGAGGTCTTTTCTTCTGTAGAAGGAGCTTCTTCAGATCCCTTTTTTTTTTTTCTCAATTTTGGATTTACGCTACTTCTTGTAGTGCCCTATTTTTCCACATCTCTAGCATACCTTTACAAAATTTCCAGGAGAGTTATATCTACCCTTAGAATTAGATCTCCCACTTGAGGACTTAGATCTATTTATTTCCTGGGAGAGTACTCTTACAAATAATGCATCTTTGCTCTATCCTTCCATGTTCTTCTGTCTCATATCCTTCGACAACAAGGATGAGACCACTTCATCAAACTTCAAGGAAATTATATTACTACCTGTGGCCACAACCATACTATCCCACGAGTCTGGTAAAGAGAACAGTAAACTGATACACTTATCTTCATCTGAGATTTTAATCTCAACAGATACTAACTGAGTTACAATGGTATTGAAGGCATTCAAATGCTCTGCCACCAAGTCTCCATCTCTCATCCTTAGGTTATACAACTTATTTCTCAGGAAAAGTTTATTTACTAGGAATTTATACTAATACAAATTCCCTAAATTATCCCATAAATCTTTGGCTGTAGCTTCCTCTGACACATTCAGTAGTACTGAATCTGAGAGACACAATCGGATTGTGCTCTTCACCTTCTAATCCAAATTTTTCCAATCACCTGCTAAAGTTCCTATAAGTGCAGTACCTGGATCCACCGCGATCCACAGATCTCTGACCACCAACAAATCTTCCATCTTGAGCTTCCACAACTCAAAAATTTTCCCACTAAACTTCTCGATCTACATTTTCGAACTGCTCGCCATTTATTTTCACCTAAAAAATCAATACCACCGATCTCCCATTGTAGCAAGGCTTATCACAGTCTCAAGCCAAACCCTTGACCACAAAGGCGTCCCCCTGAAGCCAACAAAGATCTGATACCAAATGTAGATTTTAACCTTGTACAATATTTTATTGCAAATATATTTTCAATAAAAGAACATAAAATATACAATGGAAAATACACACATTACAAAGACATTTTTCCCCTGGAAACCCAAACCGAGAAAACCAACATATTATATATTCATTCATAGTGATGCATTGCTTACAATACAATATACATATAGGAGCCAATGACATCAGAAGCCCTAACCCAATGACATGGATTAGTCAACAACCCTATTTTCTTAACCGGAAATATAAAATTAGCGAAAAAAACTATGTGCCGAAAAACCGCCCAACAATGGACATGAAATTTGAGGCGACACAAAAAACAAGGCAAAAATGTGACGTTTCCCAAGGATTTTTTTTTTCTCGGGGGCGCTGCCCCCGAACCCCTACACATGGGGGATATCTGCACCCCCCTGCAACCCACGAAGGGGGGTCTAGCAGCCCCACCTCAAACCCCCTTGTGCACCTGAGACAACATATTAAACATTGAAGCTAGCTGTGCAAAGAATATAAAACATACCCAACAATATTGAGGCGGGTGGACCACACTCAAGACCACATGCAAGGTGAAGGGAAAAATTTGGATAGATGCACTATTGAGGTGCCAGATCATAATCTTGAGGGAGATGTCATCTCACCATTAATACTTTGTCATTACTCAGGTGTGACAAAACCCTCCTTAGATAGTTGTAACACCATGTTTCCCCCAGTTTGTAAATATAACTATACTAGCAAGAGACTATGGAAAACTCAATATGTGTGAATGTTTGATTTTATGGACCTTTGTAAAAAAGTTCAATGAATGTAAATTCTGTTATTTACTAGAAAATGGATAAGTGTTGCATGAATTCTGGAAGGGGGGTGTGCTAAGAGAGACCACAAATGCTATGAAAGATATGGTGAAGGGGACCAGGAATGATTGCGTTAAGCTCCACCATACCAGTACTTTACTGGATTTAATTTCTCAGGATCAGAACAACCCTCTGACCCAGAAATCAATTACAGTTAGACTGGTAGGTGGGAAGACCTCCTCAAGAGTTAATGAGGGGATGGGGCATACCACCCAACTGTAAGGCTTCCAAACCTAACCCCAGACTAGGAATTTGAGCCACACACAATCTTGCTGAGGAAGTAAATAAAGGAAGGCATGGTGGGCATAGGAAGGCTTTCAAAGAGTGTAGAGATGAGAGACTGAGCTCCCAGGTTCGAGGAAGAATTGTGAAAAAGAGTGTGTTCTAGTAGCAGGAAATAGAGATTGACTAGGGAGAAAGAGAGTAACCTTCGTCCCTATCTATGACTGAGTCGGGAGAAGGAGAGTAACCTTCATCCCTATCTATGACTGAGTTGGGAGAAGGAGAGTAACCTTCATCCATATCTATTTTTGTGTCAGGAGAAGGAGATTAACCTTTGTCCCTAAATTTTGTTGAGTCAGAAGAAAAGATTCAATCTCAAAGCATCGTGGTCTAGGTTGGGGTGGCTAGTGGTAAATCCATTAGGAGTGACTGAGCCTATGGTTGGGTGGAAATGAGAACCCCTTTCAATAGTCACATCATGTATTCTTGTTCTCATAAGTGTTTTCATGCTTTGTGCTTTGAAATGGAATAATGAATGAATGCATGTATGTATACATTTCAGATTGGCCTCTGTATTGACTGATCGAGTGATGTGTATGTATTTATCTCCTTGAGGACTTATGTTTCTTCTTGATTTTAAATATTCTCCAGTTTAACCTTTGAAGGTGTTTTCCCCAGGGAGTTACCTCATAGTTCCAGAGTTGGAGCAAGCCTCTTGGCACTACTATCGTCTCGGTAATTCCACAATTTTACCCCGCCCTGTTTCAGAAATTAAAGTTTTGTGAGATAGGAACACACTTCCTTCAAACCAATAGCCTAAGAGACCTTAGGCTCGTGCCCACGACCTTAACCAAATCTTGGCTAAGACTAGAGCTTATAGCCTGATATTCATCAGAGGGTCCATATGACCAGGGTATAGGAACCTTGCACTAATTTTGAAAGGAGCTAACTCTTGATGACTTCAGAGCTTTAGGAGCGCGAAGCCTTGGGATGTCAAACTTCATAATTGTCAAAAATACCCGAACGCTGAAGTTACAAAGTGAAGGAGAGCCGTATATTTGGGGGAGATCGTTAGGAGCCTCGCCTACCGTCCGATATTTTAGAAGAAGGGACCCACACATGGTACTTCAATGAAGTCCTACTTCGGGAAAATGGAGTGGCAATGAAGCCAAAACCCTCGAAGGTTGGAGCCACAAAGTGACCAGGACCGTTGATCTGGGGATCCTTCAGGTTCTCTCCTAGCCATCAGATCTACAATGAATTCAGCCTGACGTTGACCACTTCGGGAGGACCAAGACATTGTAACATCAAAATCCCCGAAGGACGAAACAAAAACGTGATGGGAACCGTTGATTTGAGGGCATGTTGGATCCCTCCTTGATCGTTGGATCTACCCCATGGTCAATTCTATGTTGACTACTTTGAGATAAAGGCGAAGTATATAGCATGAAACTCCCGAACGTCGAATCCCTAAAGTGACAAGAGCCGTCGATTCGAGGATGCTTCGGGACTTTCCCTAGCCGTCAAATCCGAGCCATGGTTAGCCTGACGCTGACCAACTTCAGAAGAAAATAAGAGTCTACACCAAAAAACTCTCGAACGCCAAACTCCCAAAGTAACAAGAACCATATATCTATGGATCTACGTGGCTGGATCTCGACCGTGAGATCTAAGGGATGTTAGAAGGATGTCATTCTGGGGTGACATGGCATAGTGATGTCACCCAGGGACAGATGGACCTCAGTTTAAAGTGCCACATTTTACATAGATTCATGTGTATCACATAACCTATGTACCTACTGGAACATGACATGTGTCACCCCCGATGAGGGCGCGTGTCACCGCTGGACCTTCCATGTGTCAGCTTGTGGTACGTGCCTACCTAGCCAAAAGGGGTGGTGAAGTGATCGGGACTCTAGGAGTCCGTGACTTCGGGACTTCGAAGGGTTTGGGGTGCAGTATGGTAGAGAGAGTGAATGGGATGAAGAGCAGAGCCATGTGGCAAAATTATGGGACTTCGAAAGTTCAGAACTTCGGGTGGTCTCGTGCGTAGATAACAAAGAGGCGTGAAGCGCCAAATTCCTCCACAACTGATATATGAGAAAGAGATTAATTCCATTCATGGGATCGAACAGTGGATGGTCTTCCATCATGGAGGAAGGAACTTAGAAACAACATGTGTGACGTGGATCTACATGGGTGCCACGTGGCCCTCAACCAATGAACGCTTGAAGAACTTTGGGAAACCATAACTTGCAATCCAAAGCCCAGTTTGAGCCTGGTAGCAGTCATTAGAACGCTACGTGTGAGTAGAAGAGGATAAATACCTTAGACAAAGGATTTGAGATGTTAAGGAGAGTGAAATTGTGATGCCCCATCCCTAATAAAGTTACTCAAGGGTCGTGTGTGTTACAAATTGGTATCAAAGCATGGTTACAACACTTTTCCTACTTGGGCTCATGGAAGAGTCACTTAAAAACCATGTTTAAATAAATCTGAAGGGTGACACTTTAACTTACTTCTTTTCTAAAGAGTATGGTTAAAATTTTACTAAAGAAAATAATGAAAACTTTCTACTGTCTGTGTGTATTTAAGAAATATGAATTGTGTGTTTTTCATGAACTGATATACTATTAGCTAACAACAAGTGTTTTTTCAGCACTCAAGCAATCAGTAAATCATGGGAAAAATACAAGCATAAAGGGTTGTGACTCGCCATGAAGTGGGGGATGGATCCCACAATAGAGATGAATAATTTGACGAGAGGAGGGCGATGGAGACCCCTCCAAATTTGGATGAAATTGTAAGGAGCCTCATGTCCGAATTATAGAGTTGCAAGGCCGACAATGAGCGATTTATAAAGGAGCAAGAAAAACAAACAAAAATTAATGCAATCTTGCTGCAGAGCTTATCCGATATATAGAGGCAACTAAAACATGGACCTGCCACCAATCATGTGGACCGACTGCATACAAAGAGAAGTCAAATCCCACTTGAGACACAAAAATGTGGCCCCATAAGTGGTCACACTCAGAGGAGTACCTCGAGGAAGGCCTAACTTGGAGGCAGAGGACACTCATTGAGAGATTCCTAGGAAGATGACAACCCTGAGGGGTATTGTAGTAGAAAGACTAACTCACATTCTCAAAGGAAAGAAAAGAAGTGAAAGCATTCCAAAATTCATGATCCCAAAGAGTTCAAGAAAGCCAAACCACCCTCTTTCAATGGAGATATTAAGAAAGGGGAAGAGGCGGAAGCTTGGCTGCTGATTTTAAAGAAGTACTTCAAAGTTCATGACTACTTTGAAGAAGGCTCTAATAGCCATTTTCAACCTGAATGGAAAGGCTTCCATTTGGTGGGAAGACCTAAGGAATGTGAAAGGAATCCATGAGAAGGACTTATCATGGAAAAAGTTTGGGAAATACTTCAAGGAGAAGTATCTGTCAAAGAAATACTTTGATGGGAAGACTAAGGAGTTTTATGAACTCAGGCTAGGACAACTCATCATAGAAGAATATATCAATAAATTCCTTGAGATGATAAGGTATGCACCCTACATAAAATATGACAAGGTAAAAGTGTAGCGATTTATTAGTGGGTTACCTCAGTCCTACCGGGACAGGATTGAGTTTGATGAGCCAAATACCTTTTGAAAAGACTATCCAAAAGGCAAGGTATTGTTATGAACAATTCAAGAGTCAGACAGAACCTCGCGAGGACTGGAAGAAGCATAATAGTTTGGGATTCAAGAAGAAGGGGTTTAAATCATAAATATTTAAGAACTATAGTAAGGGTTCTAGGACAAGCATTCCTACTAGAAGTGTGTATCACCGGAATGTATCCTCCCAGAGTGGAAATAAACCTTTTGGATCAACCCCAGGAAAGACTGATAACCCAAAGAGAGAACCCTTGAAATTTTGGGGTTGCGGAGAAGAAAATCTGTTGAGGGATTGCCCACACAAACAACAAAACAATAGGAGAGTCTACAACATGCAAGAAGATACCACAATCAATGACGTGACTAGGAGAATGCCACATATTTATGCCGTTGTGGATAATAAACAAACTGACCACCAAGATTCAGTGGTGGAGATGGAAGGTATGATTTCTAACCATTTGGTTTCTATTTTAATTGACCCTGGTTCTAATTTGAGTTATGTAGCCCCTTAGACTGTTGATAAGTGTAAACTGCAAGTAGTTAGACATGTTAATCCATGGTTGGTGTTAGCTCTGCCATTTTTCTTTCCATTTAGAGTCGGTTTTAAGTCATGTTGTGACCCATGCATATGAACATGTGAAATCATGTACGTAACCTTGTGAGGTCGAGGTCAGCAAGTGGCTAGTTGGCCCTTGGAAACAGGAAGGGATGTTAGAGTCAAAACTTATATAAGAAGTATGGGTATGTCTTTTCCAAAGAGGTGAGTCCCATTGAGAAACTAGTCTCTACATGCCTAGGTCGAGTCAAGTAGTTAATGGAGGTCGCATCATAAAGTACAACATTTTATTATCAATACATTATGAAGGCCGAAGGAATGAAAAATTGCGACATTCGTATCATGCATGCCCAACAAACCTTATCGCATGTATATTACAAGCGGGGATTTTCCATGGAAAACTTGCAACTTGACTCAAAACATCTTGTTTCCATGAATTCACTTTCCTCCAGCATGATTTATTCTCCTATCTGACTCGTTATAAATCTCGTAATTCTCGGCATTCTTTCCAGTCATAGAACTAGGCCCTAACTTTGTTTGCAATTTCCCTTTCCAGTCCAGTTTGTTCAAAACTCTCCCCTTGCGCGTCTGATGGATATACTGCACACAAAATATATATTGGTCATGCCATGGTGACCTCTCAGAGCGTAAGAAAAGGTGCACGAAGTAGCAGAATTGCAAGATCCAAGCCCCCAAGCGACTTGGAGTCATTCTCACCCACAACAGGCATTCCCAAGGATGTGAAAGGAGTTATTCCTTTACCTGCAGAGAAGACCTGATCAAACCACGTAGAATCTGAAGTGGAGGGCTTTGCACAAGAAGGGACGATGATAGAAGCCCCATATCCTCAACAACAAATGCCTTGGATTAGGGGTAGGTCGAGGAAGAAAAATAAATCCATGGAAGCTCGATTTCTAGAAAAGCCGCTTGCCATATCAAAGGATGAAAAAATACTTATGCGCGCCATCCAACTAGAGCCTACTGGAGGATCGAGCCGCGAAGATAGGAGTGGAACAAGGAAAGCAGATATCATGAGAGAGAATGATCAAGAGCCATCTCAACAATTAAAGTAGGAAAAGCTGGCTATCGCTGAACTCTATCAAGAAAACATGGAGTTGAGGCGACAAAGACCATTGAGGCGTCAACAACGTAGGGTCACGAGGGAAACGTGGCATGGATAAAAAGACATCTCAAAATGACGCAAGACAACATTATACACCTGTGAGAAACATAACGACTGACGGAAGAAAGGGATACAAAGTATTCCAGAGAATATGAAGTGACCGAGAAAGAGGCTTGCGTGGCTCTCGCCAACGCGTAGAAAAAATGAGCCTAGATGATGCTTGTCTCTGCATCTGCAAACACAAGACGAATCTTGGTAGTTTTGAAGGACACATTTCCCCAAAGCACCCTACCTTTTGATAACAACCGCAATAATCAAACAACCACACACATTTTCTAGAAAATGAACATGCAATAGAAATAAAATCCATTATAAGCGGATAACAAGTTCCTAACAAACACCTGCTCGCTCTGACACTCGATCAAAGGGATACACTGACACATCTTTTTCCATATTGAGACCTAACCGATGATCATATCCTCGTGGCAGATTTGCAGATGGTCATGGGTAAACAAATGTGATTATTGTCTATTTTTGGGCAACAACATGCAAAGAGTCTCCAACGCATGCTACTCCGTTTTCCTAGTTTTAGGGTTAGCAGATAGAAAGCAAGGTATCCCAAGCAGCACCCTCGTTTATATATTTCATATTTTCGATGTAAGCTAGTTTGGTTGGCAAAATTGGTAGACGACAACTATTGTATGTAATTTGAGTTTTTGACCGGAATTTAATGCAAAGGTCTTGTAACTTGATGAAAAGATTCTAGTTGTAGAAGTTGGATGTATAGTGTTCCTCTCTTTATGTATGTGCTTCCTATCATCTTTTATTCATATATTTTTCTGTCTATTTGAGAACAAATTTTCGAACCTGTGGATTCGCTATGCAACACCCCTTGTTTGTTCCACTTAGACAAAACATTTTCTTCTAAAAGTTAACTTTGAATTCACCCGCAATGGTGCTCTGAGTTACTTCCTATGTTTTTCTCCCGCCTCACATTACAATTTTACACTGAAGATTGTTGCTCACCTAGTCTTATTCTCTAAAGTTCAGTCACTGAGTCATTTGTCCCCGTCTTTTCCTCTGATAGACTCCATAGCCCAAGACTTACTTTATTGCGCCAATATAACCATAACCCATTATATCAAAGGTGTTAAATATAGCCACTTCTTTCAAAGCCATATCCTGCGTGGAGACCATGCCTTCTGAGAGAGCCCTATCCAGATCCGAAAATCTTGTTTCGAGTCTCAAATTCAGTTGAAAAAGTTACCTTCTTCGTCTGTTTATCAGCCGAACATATTTATGGAGTGCTAACATTCTGGCGCCTTTGTGTTATAACCCTAAATTGCACTATCCCTGCTTACCTGGCATCAGGCCTACTCATTGCCTTTCCTTGCCTAAGCCATGCTGAACAAACTCTTCAAAAACCTCCTAAATCAAGTAACCCGCGCCCTAACCTAGCACTGGGCACGTTGGGACGCTGGCAGGCCTTCTGCAGCACGCGTGTGAACACTGGTTGGACCACTACAGCCCACGTTTACCTAACAAAGCAGAAAATCAGGAACGTTTCCGCCGGGACGAAGAGCTTTTTGTCAGTTAACTGGAACTCCCAACCATGCATGGCCGAGATTTCACCAAAAACCCTAGCTCCTCCTAGCCTATAAAATGAGGGGTAGGGGTACTATTCAAGGAGGAAAAAATCATAGCAAAGAAACTCTGCCAAATTGCCAAGTCCATTATTGTCCCAACCCTTTAGCCTTACCTCAAGCTTTAGGAGAAATTCATGCAACAACAGTTGGAGGACAAAAGAAGAGGAGGAGCCTAGGATCAGGATCGAGGAACGGTGGCCGGTCTCAGAATTCATTGTAAGTGATTCATATTGAGACTAATGAAAAAGATGCTTTTCCCGTCCCAAATACATGAGTCTCATCTATGTTATTTGATTTATGTTTTATTTCTAACCCTCTAGTAGATCAGTAGCATTCATGCATAGTCTTGCCTTGATTGCAGGAAGCTTTGTGGAAGGGGCAGCAGCAACAAAGAAATAAAGGCTCAACGGAGGATCTACTTCAACCGTCGATAAAAATGTGAGTTGATTCTTCCCATGTTTGCATGAGAAAAGGGGTTGAGATTTTGGGTAGAAGATTAAAAGTTAAGTCTTAAGGGTCATGATCTGCGTACAAGTTCAAAGCCCTAGCTTGTTAGTCCATAGGGTAGAATACCCCACAACAGAATTGGMGACTCCACTGGGGATATTTTACTCTTAGGGTTCCCAGATTTGGTTAAAGATCTTTTGGGTAGTTCAAAGAAGTTCAGTCTCTGTTTCTTTGTTTATTTTTGTTTTCTGTTAGGTCAATGCTAGTAGGGAACCTGGTTATCAATACCGGTTTTCCTTGACTGACGCTTGACATTTATTCTTGGGACACACAGAGGTACCCGCGGCCTGCAGAAGCCCTGCCCGCGGGTGACTCGTGCCCTAACTTTCTACAGCACGCGTTTGCCCGCGTGCTGAAGTAGTTTCAGTAGCGTGTAGTTTTCAGGAAGCTCGAGAGGCAGTCTCCTCTTCCCTGTCAGAAGTTTATATTCTCAGGGGGCTTTCTGGATCCTGTCTGGGTCTTGATTGGTTTATTGTCTTGCATTTCAATCTGTCTTGTTGAGTTTTTTTTTTTTTTTTTTTTGGTTACGTTGGTTTTTTTTTGGTGCAAATCTTCCTTTTCTGTTAAAGTGATAGCATCTAAGCCTTTTAGAGACTCTGGTTGTCAATACCAGAAGCCTTTTTTAGGACTAGACTGTCTGTGTGTGATTTTATCTTAGTTTTTAGATAGACCCACGGTCTGTTTAAGGCTAGCCCGCGGGTACCCGCACGCTGTAGAAGCTCAGCACGCGTTTGCACGCGTGCTGTATTGGTGACAGTCGCGGGCCTGATTGCAGTTTTTCAGCTTGGGTGGGGCAGTCATTCCCTCCTGTGGTGAGAAGAGATTCTTTCAGGGGTCTAGAGTCTAGGGCTGCACAGTCAGCAAGTTAGGGCAGTCCACCCTTAGCCTGTGCTGGTTTTTTGATTTTTTGATAGAAAAGACAAAAGAGAAAAAATAGATTTGTTTGATGGTTTTTAGGCAAGTGTTGGAATTAGTGCTTTCTTGATTGCTTTTTTGCATTTCATGTTCTGATTCTGTTTGTGATCTGTGCTTTAAGCCAGAGTTTTCTTTTATTTCTCTTGGTTTTGATCTTGTCATCATTTTTCCTTGTTGCATGATTTTGCAATAAAATAAATTTTTTTTTTTTGTGTCATTTTCTTCTTGATTTTGAGGATTTTGTTGTCGCATAAGTAGCTAGGAAAGAAGTCTTTTTGCATAAGTTTTTGCAGTGCATGTCTAGTATAAGTAGCTCGCAGATCTGAGCGAAATTCCTTCATATTTACTGTATTAAATCTTAGTAAATTCGAAAAAAAAAGAAAGAAGTCTTTCGTTGAAAAGTTGCTGGTTTTGCATTTTATCAAAAGTTTGTTTCCAAGCATTATTGTGCATTTTGCTTTGAGTATTTTTACACACCATCAGGTTCACTTCCGCACCTTGAGATTTAAAAATCCCATTAAAAGCAACGCTAAATAAAATCAAGTAGACTTTTCTGTTTGTAGGGTGCATTCACTAGCTTAAGAATAGGGCCTTGGAACAGGTTGGAGAGTAAATTCTCCAAGGCCACCCAAACCAAACATTAGAGTCTGTCATTTAGGGAGTGTAGAAGTCCAGTTACGGAAAGTTATTGAGGACCCCCCTCTAACACAGGGGCTAAACACGAGGTCGCGTAAGGAAAGGCAGTGGGGATAACCCCTCCAAAGCTGGACCGAGCGTTGCGGAGAACACATATAGAGGATCTGTTAAGGGATTCCGTCGTTATCATTTGCCATGGAGCTTCGTGGATCTCGAATCCGTTAGGGATCCTCAGTCGTCTTCTGAAACACTTGCTCTCGATACCCTTGACAGGTTTCGGGCTTGATACCCTGCTCATTGTGGTCTACCCGATTGCCGACTGTACCCGCCTGATAGCGGTTCACGTGCTGGCAAACTAGTTGCCTATCTTTTCTAGGGACATACACAGGTGATTGCGGGGGTATACCGCAGTACCTAGGGTGGACATTGGACCAACGCTTTGCAGAGTAGACCCGGAGGGTGCTTCCGTATTCGAGTTGCACTTCCACCGGTAAGGTACTCTAGTGTTGGTTGTTGTAACTGCTCTTCCTATTAATATAGTGCTTGCTTGATTTATCTTCTAGGGGATTTATTTTAGTGCGTGTTACTGTTTGTTCGCGTAGAATACCGTAGCGTGTCGTGAATCTTCTCACACAGTGGAGGATTCGAAGCTCCGCCGGTCACGAAGGCTTCTGGGCCTGCCGCCGGTTATCCTGGAGCCACCCCCGCCACCACTAAGGTGGAAGGTAGACCATCAAGGGTCTTTCGAAGCAACCGAGGCTTTCGATCCTGAACAACCTCCCGAGGAATAGATCGCCAATCTTGGATTGGTTGAAACCTCAAACACTGATATCTGGACACCGGTTATCGTACCGGTCCGATTTATCGAACTCTTGTCAGCACCACATACGGCTATGACAACAGACACTGCTACTTCCTTTGGAATTTCTTCCATTCCTATCACTGTCGCTACCACAGGAGAAGAATATCCTAACTTACCGTCGGCGGTCAGGACCACCATGGCCCCGACCGCAACTTCGTCGCAAATTGGACCGACCCCATCTATCGTGGCGGCCACAAATCCCTTCACAACTAGTGCAACATGCGCTCCATTTTCATACGATATGCCTACTTCAGGAATGAGTCCTGCACTCACACACTCCACTTTACAGACTTTGGGTCTGGGGGCAGGGAGCTCTAACGCTCCTCTGCAAGGTCAACTTGGGGGCATTCCTGACTCTTTCAATGCTTTTCCTCACGTTGGAGGTCATATTCCTCCTTCGTCCCCGTCGCTCGGTGGTCCGCATCAGCAGACCGTCGGGCAGCCCGCACACACAAGTTCACTTGGAGCCGGGAGTCAAGGACAACATGCGCAAACTCTGCCGGTAGGTTCCTCACCGTTTGTTTGGAACGTGACGTTTGGTAATAACACACTCCACCCCACTGCTTTCCCATCTGGGGCACTCCTATTTTTGGACAGTCTAATCCGGCACAGGGTACTATTCCTGCGCTAGGGGCACATATACCAGGACCTTGGAACTCAGTACAAGGATCCAATCCCGCCACGAGAATGCCGTTCTGGGGTAATGCTTTCCACAATCAATGGAACCCCGGACAAACTACTATGCCTCTCCCAACAGGACCGGCATGGAGTAATCCTTCCCAAAGTCCGCCAAACATGATGAACGCCC
>JZKD02S1910643.1:2051191-2072917 GCA_000966675.3 Picea glauca
TCCATTATTGTCCCAACCCTTTAGCCTTGCCTCAAGATTTAGGAGAAATTCATGCAACAACAGTTGGAGGACAAAAGAAGAGGAGGAGCCCAGGATCAGGATCGAGGAACGGTGGCCGGTCTCAGAATTCATTGTAAGTGATTCATATTGAGACTAATGAAAAATATGCTTTTCCCGTCCCAAATACATGAGTCTCATCTATGTTATTTGATTTATGTTTTATTTCTAACCCTCTAGTAGATCAGTAGCATGCATGCGTAGTCTTGCCTTGATTGCAGGAAGCTTTGTGGAAGGGGCAGCAACAACAAAGAAATAAAGGCTCAACGGAGGATCTACTTCAACCGTCGATAAAAAGGTGAGTTGATTCTTCCCATGTTTGCATGAGAAAAGGGGTTGAGATTTTGGGTAGAAGGTTAAAAGTTAAGTCTTAAGGGTCATGATCTGCGTACAAGTTCAAAGCCCTAGCTTGTTAGTCCGTAGGGTAGAATACCCCACAACACATTGTAGTGGACGAAATTGAATAGATTTTCCCTGGGAGAACGACTAACGTTGCAGTTTGACCCCTGAGGGTAACAAAGGGTCAAACATCCATACTGGATGAAACCCTTACCTTGGCGACTCCAGTCCAAATAGAACAGTAGCTCCAAGTAGCACATTTTAGGAACCCTGTCTCCAAAGACGATTTATACGAGAGAAAATCCCAACCCAAACCCCACAGAGCCTTTGTATGACCCCATGAAGATTTTTCGCAAGACTAGAGAGAAAACACCGAAACCGTTCTACTACCTGGACAAAAACTTGTCCTTGCCCAAAGACGGTGCCCAAAGCATTGACGACCTTTAGTTTGATGCATTCTTCAAGAAAACTCTCTTTAGGTCTAAGTCAGAAACTAGTTTGGACGAGACTGTTTTCGATCCGAAGAAATTCTAAGCTCTAGTACCCAATAATATCCCTCAGAATCTAAATCCTCCTAGGGCTATGGCCACCAGATTCGCTCCCCTCAACATTCCAGCCCAATTACATGACTTGCCTCAGAATTATAGCTAGAGAATCAGGCTCGACGACATTGAGGGAAATTTTTCCACGCAAAGGCACCTAGACTGGTTTAACGATTTCGTCGACCTGGAAGAGGTGGACTATGTAGATGCAAAAATGAGGTTGTTTGCGTAGAGATTTTCAGAAAATGTAAGAAAATGGTTCAAATCCCTCCCGCCCGCGAGCATTCAAGACTTTGCTGCATTCGAGACATCGTTCCTAAATAAATGGGGGGACAAGAAAAACCCATTGGAGCTACTAACACAATACAATAATATGAAGATAGCACTAAAATAAACAATGCAGGAGTTCTCAGCCCGTTTCTTGAAGGTGTACAACTCAATTCCTATGGAAGTCAAGCCACCCCCAGGTGCTGCACAGTTGTGGTATGCTGATTCTTTCAATAGTGATTTCACCCTATTGTTGAGAGAAATAAGATCAACGAGTCTAGACACTATAATGAGTAACATTGTTGAAGTCGAAGTAAACATGATGGTGTCAGGAAAAATAAAACCAAGGTTCAACCGAGGCGACAAGAGACCCCAGGGAGATGCACAACCATCGACATCGCGGTCCTTAGATGATAAATTTGACATGATGATGAATACCATAGAGAAGTTGATGGAGAGAATGTCCATGGGAAACAAACTTGTTGCCCGAGAATAGAATGACCCACCGCCCAAAAATCATAACCTCCGAAGGGGCCAAATCCCTCAGATAAGATAGAGAGAACATAAAGAGCAAAGGGATCAAGGTGACCAGTAGATGAGACCTCCTTTCCAGAACAACTATGCAGACAAGGATTTCGACCAGACATTCGATGACCAGATGAATTGTTTTGATGACCAAAACCCATGTGTTTTCTTGACAAAGAGCGAGCATGATCGGTATATGAGTAGAAATGAAGGCTTCGTGCCAGAGACCGATGATGATATGATACTCGAAAGAGATGATGCGTTGTCTTGGGAGACAAAAGAGTTCAGGAAAGGCTATCAAAACACCATCATGCAGTTCCAAAAGAAGTACAACCTCTGGAGCAAAGACGTGCCTACCGAGTTGCAACAAATGAACCCCATAAGGAAGAATTCGATGGACACCCCTTCCACAAGCCGATCAAGGTCAGACAATGCAACCAAGGACGTGATAAAGAAAGATAATTTGAAGGAGGAGGTCCCCAAGAAAGCTCTGGAGACATGATGGGAGGTGAGCGGAAAAGTGGTAGAGAAAACCTGTCCCCCTTTCAATTTTGAACATGAGATGGCCAAAATATTTTTTTTTTTCTCGTTCAATGAAATTATTAGAAAGGGCGAGTATCGGGAAAAAATCATTAAAATGATGAAAATGGGGGGGACCCTCGATACTCTGAATATTCAATATGATCACCCCGCCATCCTTTTTGGTCCGTGCATTGAAGAGACAAGTGATACCGAAGACGTCCCTCCTTTCTATGTCAGTTTGAAGATCCATGACATGACCCTGCATAATGCCATGCTAGATTCTGACGTGTCGCACAACCTCATGCCGAAGGTGATCATGGATGAACTAGGTTTGGATGTCACCAGGACATACAAAGACCTTTTCTCCTTTGATTTGAGAAAAGTCAAGTGTTTAGGCCTTATCAAAGACCTAGTTGTATCATTGGCTCAGATCCACGCTAAGAACATGGCCATGGACATGGTCATTGTAGACATACCCCCAAAATTCGACATGCTTCTCTTGAGGTCGTGGGCTGCGAATTTGAAGGGAAAGTTGTAGATGGATATGTCATATGCCACTATCCCTATTTTTGGCCATGACAAAAGGTTGTACAGAGAAGTGCTGCTGAAATACATGGTAAGCAACAAGACAGATACACACAATCATCTGATATACATTGTCAACACTGAGGTGGGTTCTTCTATATTCTACAATGACCTGAGTTTTGAAGAGAAAAATCCGACAACCATCATAACAACTGACGAGAAGACCGCGTGGGAAACAACAGAATGCGCCGACCCAAAATACCGCACGAAAAATAGGGTGTGGAACATGAATTTCAAAAGCACAGTCGGCAGAGAAGGATATGGGGTCGGTGTATTGATGAGCCCCCCTAAAGCAAGCACAAAGCTGTGCTAATACAAGCTTGCGTTTGAATGCACTAACAACATGGATGAGTATGAAGCACTAATCTTGGGCTTATAACTTTTGAAAGAATTGGGTGCGCAGAAGATAATAATGCAAAAATATTCTGAGCTGATCATAAATCAAGTAAAAGGTGTATATTAGACCAAACACCCTAGGCTGAGAGCGTACATGAATTTGGATTTGGACCTCCTTGAAGGATTTTCAGAGTATGACCTATCTGCTATCCCCAGAGAGAAAAATCATATCACCGATGCATTGGCCACCTCGGCCTCGGTTTTTAGGATCCCCATCTTCCCAAACAAAAAATATGAAATCTAGGTCAAGCACATGCTGGCAGTGCCTGATAATATCAAACACTGGCAAGTGTTTGATGATGACAAATAGGTGGAAAGATTCCTCCTTATGAGCGATGAGTTCACTAATACAAACGTTGACGAGGAATGTTGTGGTGATGAAGATGAGAGTGTGGATGCATGCAGTAATGACGACCCTTTCCAAAACCAGATCGTGGGGAGGGACATAACACAATTGAAAAATAATATTATTCCAAAGGGGTTGGTGCCACTGGAAAAGCTATTTGACAAAAATGATGTGGCTAAGAACCCCAAGATCACTGCAAGAAAATAAGACATGGAAGACTGCAACATCGGGACTGAGGAGAACCTAAAGATGGTAAAATTATCAAAGACACTTAGTCCAAAGGTCAAGCAGGACTACATAAATCTCATGAAAGATTTCTCGGACGTCTTCGCATGGAGATATGATGAATTGAAAGTGTATAACACGAAAGTGATCCAACATGTTATCCCTCTCAAGGAAGATCAAAAACCTTTCAAACAAAAGCTGAGATAGATAAATCCCCTGTTGTTGCCACTGATCGAGAAGAAGGTAAAGAATCTTTTCAACGCTAAAATTATTGTTTCTTTGAGATTCTCGAAATGGATAGCTAATTTGGTACCTGTAAGAAATAAAAGTGGTGAGATAAGAATGTGTGTAGACTTCTGAAATTTAAATAAAGTGTCTCTCAAGGACCACTACCCCCTTCCTAAAATGGACTACATCCTGCAAAAAGTCGTGGGGTCCTAGAAGATGTCTATGCTGGATGGGTTCTCAGGATATAATCAGATCATGGTCCACCCAGATGACAGAGAGAAAATGACTTTCACAACTCCATGGGGAACGTTCATGTACACCAAGATGCCATTCGACCTGATGAACGCTGGAGCCACTTTTCAGAGGACCATGGACATCACGTTTGCTGATGAAAAGGAAAAAATCACCGTGATTTATCTGGATGAAATCACAGTGTACATTGCCTCCAAAAAACAACATCTCGAGAACCTGAAGTGGGTTTTCCAGAAGTGCAGAAAGTTCGACATATCACTAAATCCAAAGAATTCTCACTTCGCGGTAGAAGAAGGAAAGCTGTTGGGGAACATCATTTCCAAGGAAGGAATTAAGATAGACCCCAACAAGGTTGAAGGGATCCTGATTATCGACACCCTCTGCAGTAAAAAGGAGGTGCAATCCTTCCTAGGAAAGGTAAACTCTTGAGGAGATTCATCCCAAACCTGGCGGAAATCATAAAACATATAGCTTGCATGCTCAGGAAGGGAAACGAGATCAAGTGGAATGCGGAGTCAAAGAAGTATTTTGAATATATCAAAGTGGCACTAACTAAAGATCCTGTACTATCCAAACCAGATTTTATGAAAGATTTCCTCCTTTTTTCATTTGCCTCGGAACACACTATTGTTGGCATGCTGCTACAGAAAGATGAACAGGATTTCGAAAAACCCATAGCCTATTTCAGTCGGATGTTGTGCGATGCTCCACTAAGGTATGAAATTATGGAAAAACATGTGTATGCCTTAGTGAAAGCCTTGAAAGAGTCCAAGACATACATATTTCATTCCCTTGTCATCGCTTGTGTACCTAACATTTCAGTAAAAGATATCCCGACTCAACCTGACCCAGAAGGAAGGAGAGGCAAGTGGATAACGACCATGTTAGAATACGATCTTGAAATCAAGCCTACAAAGTTGATCAAAGGTCAGGGTCTCACAAAGTTAATGGCGCAGTGGGACTGTGACATTGTAGGAATGAATTTGATCGTTGATCTGTCAGAATGCCCCCAAGAAGAAAAAACTGCACAGGTGCCTCAACAGTTCATTGATTCGCCATGGTATGCAAACATCATCTGTGTGTTGGAGAATATCCAGCCCCCCCTGGGCGTGAGTAAGATTGAGGCCAAATTTCTCAAGCTTAAAGTGGTTAATTTCTGCATCCTAGACAACTCACTCTACTGGAAAGACCCTGGAGGAATATTGCTGAGCTGTTTGCTGGAAGACGACGCGAAGCAGACCATACAAGAATTTCACAAAGGCGATTGTGAAGGACACCACTATTGGAAGATCACCACACACAAAATCCTGAGGGTGGGTTATTACTGGCCTACAATTTTTGCTGACGTATATAAGGAGGTCTCCAGCTGCCACGAATGTCATATTTTCGACGAGAGAAGAAAGCTACAACCCCTTCCACTAAAGTTGATCTCATTCGAATCACCTTTCATGTAGTGGGGTATATATTTCATAGGAGAGATAAATCCTCCATCCTCTGTGCAACACAAATGGATACTCACGACCACCGACTATTTCACAAAAATGGATAGAGGAAATCCCCATGAAACAAGATACCGACGCAGTCATCATCCAATTCCCGGAGACAAACATCTTGTCGAGGTTCAGGTGTCCCATTAAGATCATTACAGACAATGCAGCCGCATTCAAATATAATAGGATGGAGAAATTTTGTCAGGATTATAACATAACCTTGGGGCATTCCACAATTTACTATCCACAAGGAAATGAGTTAGAAGAATCTGCGAATAAGAGCCTGACCAGGATCATCAAAAGAATCCTACAAGAAAACAAGAGAGCCTGGCATAAAAATATTATCTACGCACCGTGGGCAGATCAAGTTACCACCAAGAAGTCTATATCAACATCGCCTTTCCATATCGTTTACGGTGCAGACACAATTTTCCCTACTTCACTGGGACCGTTCATCAGGAAGTTATTACAAGAATAGGAGGTTGAGCCAAATGCTGCGCAGAGGAGAATTAATCAACTAATTTACATGCAGCAGGTGAGAGAGTAGGTGTACAATCGATCGCAGCTCCATCAACAGAAGATAAAGAAATATTTTGACAAGCGTTCGAAGTAGGAAGATTTTTAGGTCGAATATTTGGTCCTGAGATGAGACGCGAGAAATGAAGGTAAAGAGAAGCACAAAAAGTTTGACCAGATTTGGACAGGTCCTTTCAAAATCAATGCATATTGCGAAGACAATGCTTATTTCCTGGAAGGATTAGATGGAGAATGCCTTGGTTGGGGGCCTGTAAACAACAAATACCTCAAGCATTACTTAACGAAATAAAATTCGTTTAAGTCATTTGTCATTGTAAATAGTCATTTTGTTTTTGCGTTGATTCAGTAGCTCAGCAGAAAATTGAAGCTCAAAGTGAAGTATGATGATGTTTTAGAAGATGTGTTGATAGGTTTAGTTTGTTTTCCGTCCGTCATTTATTTCTCTTAGTGTTTGAAAGTCGAATAAAGCCCAATGGTCAGACACCTAGTCTAATTTTCTTTGCTACCTCACAGGGAGGATAACATCCCCATTGGAGCCAGCTGTTAGTGCCGCCATTTTTCTTTCCATTTAGAGTCAGTTTTAAGTCACGTTGTGACCCATGTGTTCGAACATGTGAAATCAGGTACGTAACCCCATGAGGTCAAGGTCAGCAAGTGGCTAGTTGGCCCTTGGAAACGAGAAGGGATGTCAGAGTTGAAACTCGTATAAGTAGTACGGGTATGTATTTTCCAAAGAGTTTAGTCCCGTTGAGAAACCAATCTCTACGTGCCTAGGTCAAGTCAAGTAGTTAATGGAGGTCACATCAGAAAGTACAACATGTTATTATCAATTCATCATGAAGGCTGGAGGAATGAAAAATTGCGGTGTTTTTATCATGCAAGCCCAACAAACCTTATCTCCTGTATCTTACACGCGGGGATTTTCCATGGAAAACCTGCAACTCGACTCAAAACATCTCATTGCCATGAATTCACTGTCCTCCAGCATGATTTCTTCTCCTATCTAACTCGTTATAAATGTTAGATTGCTTGGCATTCTTTCCAGTCATAAAATCATGCCCGAACTCTGTTTACAATTTCCCTTGCCAGTCCAGTTTATTTAAAACTCTCCCCTTGCGCATCTGCTGGATATACTGCACGCATAATATATACTTGTCATGCCATGGAAACCTCTCAGAGCATAAGAAAAGGCGTGCAGAGTAGCATAATTTCAAGATACAAGCCCCAAAAAAACTGGGAGTCATTCTCACCCACAACAGGCATTCCCAAGGATGTGAAAGGAGTTATTCCTTTACTCCCAGAGAAGACCAGATAACACTGCGCATAACTTGATGCAGAGGGATTTTCACAGGAAGGGACGATGATAGAAGCCTTATCTCCTCAAAAATAAGTGCCTCAGAGGAGGGGCAGGCTGAGGAAGAACAAGGAAGCTGTGGAAGCTCGATTTCCAGAAAAATCGCTTTCTAGATCAAAGGTTGAAGAACTACTCATGTGCACCATTCGGCTAGAGCCTACTGGAGGATCGATCCATGAAAACATGAGTAGAACAAGGAAAGTGGAAATCACAAGAGTGAATGATCAAGAGCCATCTCAACAATTGAAGCAGGCAAAGCTTGCTATCGTTGAACTCTATCAAAAAAACATGGAGTTGAGGCAACAAATAGCGACAAAGACCACAAAGGCATCAACAACGTAGGGTCGTGAGGGAAATGTGGCATGGATAAAAAGATAGCTCAGAGAGATGCAAGACACCATTGTACAGCTACGAGAAACACAACAAATGACGAAAGAAAGGTATACAAAATATTCCAGTGAATACAAAGCGACCAGGAAAGAGGCTTGCGTGGCTCTTGCCAATGCGCAGAAAAAATGAGCCTAGCTGACGCTCGTCTCTGCATCTAGAAACATAAGATGAATCCTGACAATTTTGAAGGGCATGTTTCCCCAAAGCACCCTACCTTTAGATAACAACTGCGATAATCAAACATCCACTCGCCACACACATTTTCTAGAAAATGAGCGTGCAACAGAAATCAAAGCCATTATAAGCGGATAGCAAGTGCCTGATAGACACCTTCTCTCTCTGACACCCAACAAAAGGGATACAATGACACATCTTTTTACATATCGAGACCTGACCGATGATCAAATCCTCGTGGCATATTTCCGGATGGTCATGGGTAAACATACATGATTATTGTCTATTTTTAGGGAGCACAATGCGAAGAATCTCCAACGCATGCTACTAAGTTTTCCTAGTTTTAGGGTTAGTAGTTAGAAAGCAGGATAGCCCAAGAGACGCCCTTGTTTATATATTTCATCGTTTCGATGTAAGCCAGGTTGGTTGGCAAAAGTGGTAGATGACAACTATTGTATGTAATTTGAGTTTTTGACTGGAATTTAATGCAAAGGTCCCGTAACTTGATGAAAAGATTCTAGTTGTAGCAGTTGGTTGTATCGTGTTCCTCTCTTTACGTATGTGCTTCATGTCATATTTTATTCATATCTTTTTCTATCTATTTCAGAACGATTTTTTCGAACCTGTGGATTCGCTGTGCAACGCCCCTTGTTTGCGCCACTTAGACAAAACGTTTTCTTCTAAAAGTTAACTCCGAATTCACCCACAGTGGTGCTCTGAGTTACTTCCTGTGTTTTTCTCCCCCCTCACATTACGGTTTTACACTGAAGACTGTTGCTCACATAGCCTTATCCTCTCAAGTTTAGTCACTGGGTCATTTGTCCCCGTCTTTTCCTCAGATCTAATCCATAGTCCAAGTCTTAATTTCTTGCACCAATATAACCAGAGCCCATTATATGAAAGGTGTTAAATCTAGCCACATCTGTCAAAGCCATATCCTGCACGAAGACCGTCCCTTTCGAGAGAGCCCTCTCCAGATTCTAAAGGCTAGTTTTGGGTCTCAAATTCGGTTGAAAAAGTTACCTTCATCGTCTTTTTATCATCCAAATAGATTTATGGAGGGCTAACAGTTGGTACAACTAGCCATTGGCACCAAAAGAAAAGTAGCAGAGATCATACCAGCTTGCCAATTCATTATGGATGGATTTCACCTAGGATAAGCGACCCTTAACATACTTCACCTAGGATCTTATGACCTGTTAATTGGTATGGATTCGTTATCCACTTATAAAACCAAGTTGGACTTTTACCATAAGACCTTAGAGTGTGAAAATGAATAAGGGAGAAAAATAACCCTCGAAGGGATTCAAAATCCTGTCTCAGTGAGATGAATATCATCCCTTCAAATGAAAAAGTATTTCAAAAAGGGATGTTCTCTATATTTAATATAGGTGTTGGAATTTGTTGAGGATGACAAACCAAACCTAGAGGACCACCCCATATTAAGAGAGTATAGAGATGTGTTTCCAAAAGAGGTACTGGGTCTACCTCCGAGAAGAGACATTGACTTCTCGATAGAACTTGCACCAAGAGCAGTGCCAATGTCTAGGATGCCCTATAGGATGAGTACACCAGAGCTAGTTGAGCTCAAGATACAAATAAAGGAGATGATGGAAAAAGGCTACATCTGGCCCAGCATGTCCCCATGGGGAGCACCAGCCTTGCTTGTGAAAAAGAAAGATGGCACACTTCGACTGTACATAGACTATAGACAACTTAACAAGAAAACCATAAAGAACAAGTATCCCTTACCAAGAATCAATGACTTGTTCGACCAATTAAAGGGTGATTCCATTTTCTCAAATATTGACTTAAGGTCTGGGTACCATCAAGTCCAAATAAAGGATGAAGACATCCAAAAAACAACCTTCAGGACAAGGTATGGTCACTATGGATTTGTGGTGGTACCATTTGGATTAACTAATGCTCCCGCCAATTTTATGTGCTTGATGAACAATGTACTCAACAAATTCCTAGACATATTTGTATTGGTTTTCATTGATGATATCCTAATATATTCCAAGAACAGAGAGGATCATGAATAACATCTTAGACTTGTACTTCAAGTACTAAGAGAGCATCAACTCTACACTAAGTTTAGCAAGTGTGATTTTTTCTAGAAGCAAGTCCATTACTTAGGCCATGTTATTTCTAAAGAAGGAGTGGCAGTAGACCCCGACAAGATCAGGTCTATCAGGGAATGACCTACCTGTTCGCACCCAATTCGTCACCTGGTGAGAAAATCAAGGGTGCTTACATGCCCTGTTGGGTCTTGCAGGGCATGGCAGCTGTGGAAGGAAAGGTTAGAGAATACAGAACAAACTACAAGCTAATATCAACTGAAAACAAATTAAAACTGTGAAAAGAAACAACAAAACACCAAAAAAAACAAGACAGATGTCACCAATGGTTTTGAGCTGGTCAATTGATGAAATCGGAGCACGATGAAGGAAGAGAACTGTGGTTCCTTCTTCCCCCAACGAAAGGTTCTTGAGGCTCTCACAAAGTTTGCTTTCCTTACAATGAGAAGAATTGAGTATGACAGTGAAAGAACTCCCAACGATGTTGCCAATGTGTTATCGTTAAAGGATGAGTCCTTAACAATCTTAGTAGCATAACAATTCCTGAAAATTCCTTGCGAAAATAATGTATCTTCACGGCTTTTTATAGCAGATCCTCAGGCGATTATGTAACCTCTTCAAAGTGTGAACAGGGGCCCTTTAGGGCTTCCTTAGGTCATTAACCCGCCTACCCTGTGGATTCGGCTCGGATTTGGGAGTCAAATCAGATTGGGAGCCGGTCCGTAAGCGGTTGAGAGGCCGATCAATTCAATAAATGCGCCGTTTTAGTAGGTGCACGGGTTTTGTCGTTGACAACCGCGCGTCGTGCGCGCATGCGTGCAGAGTACGTTCTTGTCCTGCGCATGTGCGCGCGCACCAAACTACTGTGAAGCGCCCTTCAATTTTTGGTTACTTTGTATAGTTTTTGACCCTTCTGGAATGCTGTGAAATTAATTCAGTGCCATGAATGACTTCATTGTTGTTTTGACGGTGCAGAGTTCTTGTCGCCATGTGCGGACGAAATTTCGGTGATAACACTACCCCAAAGGAAATATCTGATATCATATCCTTTATGGGCTTAGCGGGACACTATAGAAGGTTTATAAAAGGATTTTCCAAGATTGGTTGTCCAATCACTGCCCTTCATAAAAAGGGGGTTAAGTCGACTTGGACATCAGATTGTGAAGAAAGATTTCAGAAACTGAAATATCTTCTAACCCATGCGCTCATGCTGAATATTGAATACCCTGATAATGACTTCCTCGTGTGCACATATGCCTGCAAGGAAGGACTTAGAGGAGTCCTTATGAAATAAGGGCATGTAATTTGCTACGAATCCAGAAAATTGAATGAGGATGAAATCAATTATGTGACCCATGATCTAGAGTTGGCTGCCATAGTGCACGCTTTAAAAATGTGGAGGCATTACCTCTTGGGTAGGATATTTGTACTTATGACAGACCATTGTGGGTTGAGTCACTTGTTTGATCAACCAAAACTCAATGCCAGGCAAGCTAGGTGGATGACTCTCCTTAGTGATTTTTCTTTCAAAATCAAACACATCAAAGCAAAGGAAAATAGGGTGGCCGATGCCCTTAGCAGAAGTGTGAAAGTGATTCACCTGACAACAATGAGCACTTGTAAAACGGATGTCGTGGAGAGAGTCTGAAATGCACAGGAAAAAAATGCATTCTTCAAGACCGTGACATCATACCTAAAGAAAGATCCCACAGGGATAAAGTATGAAGGCTATCAGATGTTGGATGAAGGTCTGCTTACATAAACAAATTGTATATCCCAAATTGTGACGACTTGAAGAGGTTCATGATGGATGAACTACACAAGAAACCATATGCTGGTCATCTAGGTTATCAGAAAATGATTACAACCACTAGAAAAAAATTCTATTGGCCTGGATTGAAAAAGGACATAGCTGATTATTTAGCTAAGTGTCTAGAATGCCATCAAGTTAAGGCATAACACTGACATCCAGCAGGGTTGTTACATCCCCTAACAATTCCATAATGGAAATGGGATACCATTTCCATGGATTTTATTACCGGATTACCAAAATCGCACAAGTAGAATGACACCATCATGGTAGTGGTGGACAATTGATCAAGTCTGCTCAGTTTGTTCCTATCAAGTCAACTTTAAAGGAAATAGATATCGCCAACATATTCATGAAGGAGATATTTAGACTGCATGGCATACCTAGGTAGATTATATCTGACATAGACACAAAGTTTACTTCAAGCTTTTGGAAGTCCTTAATGGCTAGTTTTGAGACTAAATTGTTGTTTAGCACAACCTATCACCCTCAAACTGATGGAAAAAAAGAAAGAGTAAACCATATATTAGAAGACATGTTAAGGATGTATATAATGCATCAACCTAAGAAGTGGGAAGACTACCTACCATTGATATAATTTTCCTACAACAACGAGTATCAAGAGTCATTGAAGATGGGCCCTTTTGAAGCCCTCTATGGTAGATAATGCAACATTCCAATCAGCTGGAGTAATCCAGTGGATAGAATTACAATCAGACCTGACATGTTGAAAGAAATGGAATAACAAGTGATTCAGATTAAGCAAAATATGAAAACTTCTCAGGATAGACAGAAGAGTTACGTCGATAGAAAGATAACTCCCAGAGATTTCAAGACATGATACCATGTCTATCTTAGAGTTAGGCCTAGGAAGAGTTCCTTGACAATGGGAGCTTGTTCTAAGCTGGCACCCTGATATTGTGGACCCTTTGAAATATTAGATAGAGTGGGACCTGTAGCCTGTAGGATAACACTTCCTCCCACCATAAAGGAACATAATGTTTTCCATGTTTCATTATTGAAGAAATATGTACATGATTCTAATCATATAATTGACTAGACTGTGATCTAGGTGGAGTCGGAGGGAGAATTCCTGCCACAACCTCAATGCATACTAGACAGGAAGGAAACCTCACTCATAAACTGAACCATTGCACAGGTCAAGGTGTAGTGGAAACACCTTGGCCCAGACGAGGCTACGTGGGAAATGGAGGATGCAATGAGACATGCATATCCATTTTTGTTTACTTCTGTATATAAAGAGCATATTGAGTGATAGAAAATCGAGGGTGACGTTCCTTTAAGTGGGAGGGAATTGTAACACCCTGTTTCCCACAGTTTGTAAATATAACTATATTGGCCAAGAGACTATGGAAAACTCAATAGGTGTGAATGTTTGATTTGATGGACCATTGTAAAAAAGGTCAATGAATGTAAATTCTCTTATTTACTAGAAAATGGACAAGTGTTGCATAACTACTGGAAGGGGGGTGTGCTAAGAGAGACCACAAATTCTATGAAATATATGGTGAAGGAGACTAAGAATGGTTGCGTTAAGCTCCACCAGATCAGTACTTTGCTGGATTTAATTGCTCATGATAAAAAAAACCCTCTGACCCAGGAATGAATTACAGTTAGGATGGTAGGTGGGAATACCTCCTCAAGAGTTAATGAGGGGATGAGTCAGACCGCCCATCTGTAAGGCTTCCAAACCTGACCACAAACTAGGAATTCATGCCACACAATCTTGTTGAGGAAGGAAAGAAAGGAAGGCATGGTGGGCAGAGGAAGGCATGGAAAGAGTGTAGAGATGAGAGATTGAGCTCTCGGGTTTGAGGAATAACTGTGAAAAAGAGTGTGTTCTAGTCGCAAGAAATAGAGACTGAATCAGGAGAAGGAGAGTAACCTTCATCCATATCTATGAATGATTCAGGAGAAGGAGAGTAACCTTCATCCCTAAATTTCATTGAGCGAGAAGAAAATATTCAATCTCAAAGCATCCTAGTCTAGCTCGGGGATGGCCAATGGTAAATTTGTTAGGAGTGACTGAGCCTACGGTTGGGTGGAAACGGGCACCCCTTTTAGTAGTTTCATCAGGTCTTCTAGTTATGATAAGTGTTTTCATGCTTTGTGCTTTGAAATGGAATAATGAATGAATGCATGTATATATGCATTTAAGATTGGCCTATGTATTGACTGATCGAGTGATGTGTATGTATTTATCTCCTTGAGGACTTATGCTTCTGTTTTATTTTCCATATGTTCCAGTTTAACCCTCGAAGGTGTTTTCCCCAAGGAGTTACCTCACAGGGCTAGAGTTGGAGCAAGCCTCTTAGCACTACTACCGTCTCGGTAATTCCACAAGATTACCCTGCCTTGTTTCAGAACTTAAAGTTTTGCGAGCTAGGAAGGTGATTCCTTCAAACCAGTAGCCTAAGAGACCTTAGGCTTGCACCCATGAACTTAACCAATTCTCGGCTAAGAGTAGAGATTATAGCCTGAAATTCATCAGAGGGTCCATATCACCAGGGTCTAGGAACCCTATGCTAAGTACGAAAGGAGCTAAATCTTGATGACTTCAGAGATTCAAGAGCTCGAATCCCTAGGATGTCAAACTTCATAACTGTAAACAATACCCACACACCGAAGTTACGAAGTGAAGGAGAGACATATATTTTGGGGATATCGTCAGGAGCCCCACCTACCATCCGATCTTTCAGGAGAAGGGACCCGCACATGGTACTTCGATGAAGTCCTGCTTCAGGAAAATGGAGTGGAAATGAAGCCAAAACCCCCAAAGGTTGGAGTTGCGAAGTGACCAGGACCGTTGATCTGGGGATCCTTCGGGTTCTCTCCTAACTGTCATATATACGATGAAATCAATGCGACGTTGACCTCTTCGGGAGGACCGGGGTGTTGTAATGTCAAAATCATCGAAGGATAAAACAACGAAGTGATGGGAACTATTTATTTGAGGGCATGTTGGATCCCTTTCTGATCGTTGGATCTACCACATGGTCAATTCAACGTTGACTACTTCGGAAGAAAGGAGAAGTCTATAGTATGAAACTCCCGAATGTCAAATCCCTGAAGTGACGAGAGCCATCGATTTGAGGATGCTTCGAGACTTTTACTAGCCATCAGATCTAGGCGATGGTCAGCCCGACGCTGACCAATTTCGGGAGAAAAGAGAAGCCTGCACCGCCAAAATTCCGATCTCCAAACTCCTGAAGTAACAAGAGTTGTAGATCTAGGGATCTATGTGGCTGAATCTCAACTGTGAGATCTGAGGGATGTTAGAAGGCTGTCAGTCTAGGGTGACGTGGCATAGTGATGTCACCCAGGGACACATGGACCTCAGTTTGAAGTGCCACGTGTTACCCATATTAGTGTGTATCACATACCCTATATACCTACTAGAACGTGACACATTGCACCCCCGATGAGGGCACGTTTCACCCCTGTCCCTTCCACGTGTCAACTGGTGGTACGTGTTCGCCTAGCCAAAGGGGGTAGTGAAGTGACCGGGACTCTGGGAGTCTGAGACTTTGGGACTTCAGAGAGTTTGGGGTGTAGTAGAGTAGAGAGACCAAATGGGATGAAGTCCAGAGCCACGTGGCAAGCTTACGGGACTTCGAAATTTTGAAACTTTGGGTGGTCTCGTGCATAGATAGCAAAGAGGTGTGAAGTGTCGAAGCGCCAAATTCCTCCACAACTGATATATGAGAAAGAGATTAAGTCCAGTCATGGGATCAAACGGTGGATGGTCTTCCACCATGGAGGAAGGAAATTAGAAACAACACGTGTGAGGTGGATCCATGTGGGCGCCACATGGCCCTCAACCAATGAACACCCAAAACTTTGGGAATCCATAACTTGCAATCCAAAGATTGGATTTGAGCCTGGTAGAAGTCATTAGAATGCTACAGGTGAGAAGAAGAATATAAAGACCTCAGACATAGGATCATAGATATTAAGGAGAGCAAAATTTTGATGCCCCATCCCTAGGAAAGTTACTCAGAGGTTTTGGCATCCGAGAAACCAGAGGACAAAACCCCTCGTCTTCGCAAGTCGTGAAATCCCGGTATACGAAACCCCGACCCGCTCTGTGGTTGAGCTGGTTTAGTGTGAATAAGTTTCAACATTTCAGCATCCATGAAACTAGAGGGAAATACCCCTCTTCACAAGTCGCAAAATCCCAGTATACGAAACCCTGACACACGATTAAGACTGAGTGTCTTTCAACACCCTTAAGCTCAGGAGGGATAGTGATTGTCAGATCTAGATCAACGAGGGTCATTGATCTCATAAACTAACTCATGTATCGAAGTTTAAGGAATGGAGTGACCAGTGGTTTGGGTCGCTGCATTTCAAACTCCCAGTTACCAAAATCTCGACACGAGACCGTCAGATCAGGGGGAGATTCACAACTGTCGATCTCATCGAGGTAATATTTTGAGTTTTGGGGTTTGAAGAGTCGAAAGACTTGACTCTCTTGCATCGCTGAGTCACGAAATGTGAAAGGTGCCTCTTGGCTTGGCCTGTGGTCATAACCAACGATCACATAGAGGTGGAATAGGGAAGATCTAGCCTGCGCTAGGCCCCCGTAGGAATTCGGGGATTCTATCCCTTGAGGAAGAGTGGAAATTTTATTTTTTCCATAGTGGGTATGTGACAAATTGGTATCAGAGCATGGTTACAACACTTGGCCTGCTTGGGCTCATGTACGAGTCGCGTAAGGATATATTGTTATCTGCATTTTCGCTTTAAGGAGAAGGACTGTAGAATGAAACTGTAATTTGGGAATTTCTACGGAATTCCAACAAAGGAATTATATTGTTCCTTGGTGAAAATGATAACTACTCTTATAGGAGTAGAGATGCACTGATCAATATTATTGATAAGACCTGAGTATGAATAACGGAGGTGGAATAAATTGTGTTATGAAGCTGCACGAGCCAGAAAAGAGACATGAATTGAGTTGTTCTGTTATAGTGTGACGATGGCTACCTACTAAAGCAGGTAGAGTCTCTTGCAATTGAGATGGCTGGTTAGGTAAGAATTAAGATCCTCATGAAGAACTCCTTCATGATTTGGGAAATCCGGTAAGGATTGGTAGAATCCTTAGAAAGTTATAATTACTTCATTATTAAAAGACTAAACCCTGAGCATATAACTCCTCACGATTGAGAGGATTGATGAAAATATGTACGGTCAGAGTACCTGACTTATAATGGTTAGAATCGACAACAAGGATAATCTATTTAAACAATATTAAGAGGAGTCCTTTGGGACTGTTGCTAATTCCCAAGAGTGACCCTTGTTGGTTGTTCCCATAAAGAGAGGGTAACATCCGTATGAGTTATGACTATGAGATTACTCCTGTAAGTAACTTAAAATCTCAGAAGGGATAGCGGGGAAATTTTGTATGCCGAATGTGCATATAGAATAAATCTTGTGTTAAAGTTTGAAAGCTCCGGAGGTTGAACACAGAGGTTGATTCCAGAAGAGTTGATGCCAAGTTCATGGCTGGAAGTCATTGAAAATTTGAACGGATGGTGGAATTCTCGGAGGGAGGAATACCGAAATTCCATGAACCATTAGATCTAGTAGATCAACAGAGAAGATAAGTATGATAACCTCTCATCACTCTCAAACTTAGGAGGAATAGTATCCGTTAGATTGGAATCAACGAGAGTCATTGATCTAGAGATTCGAGGTTTTAGCTATTAGGAAAATAGAAGCGAAGACATTCCCAAAGTCGTGCAAGGTAAATCATTGATTCAATCAGGGTCGGTTAGCGGATGACTTGAACCGTAGATCTGGTGTAATCGGATCTTCTAGAGTCAGAGGTTTAGAAGTCAATGGGCAGAGTTTTGAGAACTCACATGTCATGAAATCCTGACATCCAACCTGATTCGTTGGATCGAGACAGGCGGTGGATCATTGATCTGACGCATACACATTTTGGGGAATTCGAAATCGGGAGTTAGGAGGTGAAGACTCCGCCAGAATCCTGAAAGGTGGAAAGCCAGGATTTGATCAGGATCGTTGATTGGCAAAGAGATCTGGACCGTGGGATCTAGGTTGCCAGACCCTCATGGATCAGAAGTTTGGGAAATGGTGGAGCATTGTCTGTGGATTCTCCGAAACACGGGATCCTGACACGTGTCTAGGAGTTGACCCCAGGTTACGAGCGAAGGGTCATGTGAATAAAAGAGCCGAGAAAACCTTAGCCTCGGTCTTCCCGGTTTTCAGATTTTGGGGATCGAGGAACCAAAGTTCCTTTCAACAGGAATCCCGAAATTGCGAGATGCGAAGCGCCTTTTAGTTTGGATCGTGGTCACCTTTGGTGGTCACGTGAGGAGAAGGCATGAACTAGTATGATGAGTACTTATTTTTTTTCAATTGTACTTGAGTGCATGAGTTTAATGCATTGTGAAGCTTCATAATAGGAAGCCTGATATTAATACTGGTAAGGTATGAATGATATTAAACTTGCAAGTAATGCACATGTATGATGTAAGAGTATAAGTATACTAGAGGCCCAATATGATTTCCCTGATGGGTGAAACGTGAAGCGAGTATTGCTCTTTTCTAGATTAAATGAATACTATGGAGGCATAGCTGACTCCATTCTGGGGAGTCATGAAAGTTCTGTTCCAAATAATAGCCTGGGGGGAATGTATTCCATTTCCTCAAGAAGTACCAATATAATTAGATGAAAGGGTAAATGAGCAAAGATTCTCTCTTGTCATAATAAGAGACAAATGATTATGCCTTTGAGCATCACATGAGAAGGATTGTGAATGAATCTGAATTGACTGATCTTGACAGTAAAGATGCATGTGGGCTGTAAAATATACCTATGGCAACTGCACACAAGCTTACGATTATGAGTATAGCTAAGTACATTGTGAATGTAAGTTAGCAAAATCCTAGAACATGTGCAGATGCATAATCTGGAATACATACCAGAAAGGTATGTCTATGTCCCTTAAAGAATGCTTATTAACAAGCTGAAGCTAATTCAAGCTTGAGGCCATCACAGATAGTGATGGATATGCAACAAGGAAGTTGCATACCGAAGGAGTTCCCAGTGAATGAACTGTGTAAGGACTTTGTCAGAAGAACAGAGTCACAACCCTAATAATTGTTGAAGGTTGGACAATGGGCTGCAAGGCCTGTCCATATATAAGAATCCTTGATTACATTTTGAAAGAATCATGTAATTAATAGAAGACTAACAACTAAATATTGATCATTCTGATAACCGAATGGAAGTGTGTAGGATGCACATGTTCATGATTCATTATGAGCAAAGAGTTTCTATTAAATCATGCTGCGGTATCCCAAAAAGGGTTAGGGTGAGCCCTAACCAAGGCGGCTCAAGGAAAAGAGAAGGAAGATCCCGAAAGGGAGTAGAATTGCAAAAGTGGAGAAGATACAGTGAGGCCTTAGAGATAGCTCGGCTGGGCTGAAAAGTCCCAGGCAATGTAGAAAGAGTTTGAAGAAGGAGAGAGCCATCAATTCTTTCCTTGCTGTGCATTATGTTTTCTATGGGATGAGAAAGCTAGTACATTGATGAATGGAAATGTTTTGACACCATAGTGATGATGGTTGTAATAATTTGAAAATGATTGAGAACTGTTGTGTTGCACTCATGAAAACATTAAGGATAGTGTGATGAAGTACATACGGATATGCTAGGACATGTCTGAAAATATTTTATTAATTTAAATGCTATGGTACTTTCATTTTAATTTACATGACGACTAATGTGCCTATGGTGTATGTCATGTGTACAAAGAAATAAGATTGGAACTGTTGAGAAAGACAGTTTCCAATAATGAACAACCTCAAGCAGAGGATGACCAAGAGAAGGTTGCGGTTGAAAGATTGTTGACAGGACTGTGAAAATCCCGCTAAAGCACTGTTGATGAGGTAGAGATCAGAAAGAGAGTGCTAGTAGCCAAGAACCGGTATAAAGATATTTGTGCCTATGTGGCACAAGGTATGAAAGGATTTGGTAAGAACCCCTTCTGAAATATTTTATTGTCTTAGTGTTATGCATGAACTTTGAAAGGCAGTTGTATGCCTTGGATACCCAAGTAAGGTATGATTTGGGAAGGAGAACTGGAATGATGGAGGTATGAACCTCTGGTAGTAAACACTGTTCGTAACCCTTGGAAGAATTCATGAATCGATATGTCATGAATGCAATGACAATCAAGGAATGCGTAAAGGCATTCATGTGAAAATTTTGAGTTCATGTGTATTGATTTGGGATCGTGATCGGCCTATAGCAGGCAGTATGGTCCTGTTGTAAGAATGAAAGAAAATGAATAAACCATATGAGGAAAAGGTTGGTTAAATTCCAACACCCCATGGCAAATAACTTGTCATAAAGTTTGACAAACTTGAAATCAATGCAAGAGTGCATTTGGGTATGAATGTGGTCATGGATATTGGCACATTTGTTAAAACCCTTTGAAATGTTGAATTACATTTTGAAAAGATTGTTATGTTGAGATGAGACTAACAATTTGTTTGGTTGTGGAAAGGATGAATTGCAGGAAACAAAGGGCCATGGATATGGCAGTGAGGTAAGCCCATAGGAAAGACTGATTGCCTGCTGAGCCAAATTGCGAGGAATAACATTTCCTTTTGATAAAGTGAATTTGATTGTTAAGTATGCACAATTCTGAAATTGTTGTGACGATGTTGTAAAGGTGCAATAAAATGTATATGCATGGAAAAGATAACAAGTTGTTTGGTCGATTGAAGTTGAAATTGCAGGAAGCAAAGGGGTCTTGGATATGGAAGCATTGTAAGCCCATAAGGAAGGCCAATTGTCTACTGAGCCAAACCATTATGGGAAGGAAAGTCCCATAATTATGAATCTGGTTCTTGTGCGGAACAAATATGAAGTTGAAAAGGTGCGATAAAAATGTATGAGCATGAGAAATAACAATTTGATTAGCTGAGGAATGATTGCAGGAAGAAAGAGTCATGGATATGGAAATGTTGTAAGTCCATAAGGAAGACCGATTGCCTGCTGAGCTAAATTCCAAAGAATGGTATTTCCTTTTTGAGAAAGTAATTTAATTGTTAAGTATGCACAATTCTGAAATTGTTGTGACGATGTTGTAAAGGTGCAATAAAATGTATATGCATGGAAAAGCTAACAAGTTGTTTGGTCGATTGAAGTTGAAATTGCAGGAAGCAAAGGGGTCTTGGATATGGCAGCATTGTAAGCCCATAAGGAAGGCCAATTGCCTGCTGAGCCAAACCATTATGGGAAGGAAAGTCCCATAATTATGAATCTGGTTCCTGTGCGGAACAAATATGAAGTTGAAAAGGTGCGATAAAAATGTATGAGCATGAGAAATAACAATTTGATTAGCTGAGGAATGATTGCAGGAAGAAAGAGTCTTGGATATGGCAATGTTGTAAGTCCATAAGGAAGACCGATTTCCTACTGAGCCAAATTGCAAGGAATGGTATTTCCTTTTTAAGAAAGTAATTTAATTGTTAAGTATGCACAATTCTGAAATTGTTGTGACGATGTTGTAAAGGTGCAATAAAATGTATATGCATGGAAAA
>JZKD02S1910643.1:2072967-2088739 GCA_000966675.3 Picea glauca
AATAGCTCTTGTGAACTATTGAATTGGAATCATGCACCCAATGGGTACGTCAAGGAAAGCGATGAGCATGGATAACAAAACTACCATGTGGATACAGATCCACAAACTGCACAGAAAAGTATTGTGCTAAGATTATGAAAATTTCCTTTTGAATTTTGAACAACAATAAGATGTTTTTGCACAAAATTGTGATTAATGTGCTTATTGTGCAAGCATTATTGAAGGCAGATGACGAAGACTAAGATCCTGAAAGAGGACCTGACTGAGGATGAAGGTCAAGACTTCTGAAGTGGCTAAATGAGAAAGGCATGACATGTGTTTTTGAGAAAGAACACCAAGGACGATGTTCCCTTAAGGGGGAGGGAATTGTAACACCCTATTTCCCCCAATTTGTAATTAATCATAAAATAGGAATTACCATGCTAATGCATGAGGACAATGTGAATGTATTATTGTTTGAGTTTCCAATAACTGACTGGGGGGGGTTGAAGCCTTGAAAGTACTGACCATGATATCATTAGAGGAATAATTTGAAAACTATAAGAGAGGGTTCATATATCAAATAGCCCCAAATCTCCCTTGATAAGGATGACAAACCTCTTTCAAATCCCAAGGAAATAAAATTAGTTAATGAAGAGAGAATCGGTGGTTGAATTATCAACCACCCCCATGAATGGAAACATGGGCTATCAGCTCAAAGTACCGCAGGGACCTGTAGACCTGAGCTTCCTTCTGAAAAAAGGAACAGGATAGGTCGGCAAACCTTCCAAGGTAAGAGAGATACACATGGGAGAGGAGACACCAGACAAAGAGGAGCGTAAGCTCTCAAGGGAGATGTGCGGAGCTCTCCAGCGAGTCACAAACTGAAGGCCGTGAGCTTGATGCCGAGAAGCATCTGAGAAACCTTTTCGAGGCCATAACCGAAAGAGAAAGCTCCGAGTTACAGAGAACAGGGCCCAAATAGAAGCGGAAACGGAGGAAGAACCCTCGAGAAGTGTGAGAATTCCCTGGTGATATCATGGCTTGGCACGGGGGTGGCCAGAGTGCTAAGAATGAATGCCTCTAATCATATGGTTGGGCGGAAGGAAAAACACCCACAGTCAGTTGGTTGTCAACAACCTGTAATAGATAAGCGATTTCCTACCCTGTGTAATTTAGCTGTAACTGTGTATGAATTGGTTATACTGCATATGCCTTCAGGAATGTGAACGAATGCTTAATGGATATACTGTATCCCTTCTATTTCTGCGTGGTTGTATAATTGGGCAAGTAAGAAATTATATGGTTCAGACATGAATTGTTCTCATAAAATCTTGAGTTTTGTAGTGTCTTAATCTAGAGCCACAAACTGTGAGCTCGTTGACCTTAGGTGTAGTTGCATGTACGATGGTTTACTCACCTAGTCATTTTGAGTCCCTTGGAGGATGAAGTTTGTTAAGCTCATGAGAGGTAGTGTAGATATGACTAGACTCTCTGCGATCAAATAGAAATCCAGAACCCCTTGATGAAGGAGCACAATAGTTGTGCTGAAGACTCTTCTAAGAGTCAAGTCCAGGAGAAAGAGTACAAAGCTCTCAAGTCCTTCGTAGCTGATGAAGCTCAAGAAGGATAATGAGTTTCAAATACTGAAAGAGGGGACCCTTTCATTTTCTAGATGAAAGGATGAGATTCTTTCATAGGATCTGAGGTCTGTCATGACCGTTAAATTGGAGGAAGGAACAAAGGCATTAATACCTCGACCCCTTCAACCTTTGCAAGTAGCGATGGAATCTAGGACCGTAGATCCAAGGATCTGTTGGAGCTCTATTGACCGTCGATATTAACCCTTGCATAGGCAAAAGAGTGGACACGACGAAGTCCTGAAAGTCCCAAAGTATTCACAGCCAGCCATCGGAGGGACACGTGGCTGCCGATCGACATTTCGACATCTGGGAAACCAGAGGGCAAGACCCCTCGTCTTCGCAAGTCGTGAAATCCTGGTATACAAAACCCTGATGCGCTTTATGGATGAGCCATTTTAGTGTGAATAAGTTTCAACGTTTCAACATCCGGGAAACCAGAGGACAAAACCCCTCGTCTTCGCAAGTCACAAAATCCCGGTATACAAAACCCCGACGCGCTCTGTGGTTGAGCCGATTTAGTGTGAATAAGTTTTGGTGTTTCGACATCTTGGAAACCAGAGGGCAAGACCCCTCGTCTTCACAAGTCATGAAATCCTGGTATATGAAACCCCGATGCGTGATTAAGACTGAGTGTCTTTCAACACCCTTAAGCTCAGGAGGGATAGTGACAGTCAGATCCAAATCAACGAGGGTCGTTGATCTCATACACAAACTCGCATATCGGAGTTCAGGGAATGGAGTGACCATTGGTTTGGGTCGCTGCATTTTGAACTCCCAGTTATCGAAATCCCGATACGGCTAGGACCATCAGATCAGGGTGAGATTCACAGCCATCGATCTCATCGAAGGTAAGATTTCGGGTTTCAGGGTTTGAAGAGTCGAAAGACTTGACTCTCTTGCATCACTGAGTCACGAAATGTGAAAGGCACCTCTTGGGTTGGCTTGTGGTCATAACCAATGATTACCTGGAGGTGGAATAGGTAAGAGCTAGCCTGCGCTAGGCCCCCGTAGGAATTCGAGGATTCTATCCCTTGAGGAAGAGCAAAAAATTTATTTTTTCCGTAGTTGAATATTGGTATACATTGATGTTAGTCTTGGCTTGTACGAGACTATGTTTATATAGGTTGGTACATCGAAGTGTATCCAACTGTTAGATTACAAGAATTTTCCGTTTCGATGTGTTCATTGTCATTTGTATGGAAACATTGTTTGGGATTGTAACAAGCCCTTTATTAGGAAGATATAGATATTCAAAGATTCTTGAGTCTCCCTAATCCCTGAGAAGAATCCCCTCCCTTTGGAGAACTAAAATCTTGATGTTTCAGGGAACGTAGAACCCCTTGGGAAAGGTGATGACTCAATCCCTCTTATTCTAAGGAATCACCCGTTGGTTTCGAAGGCATTACATGTTGGTTCAATTGTTATTCCATTGGAAGAAAGGGAGCCTTCGTCCCCAAGAATTCATGAATTTATGGATCCTTTTTCATCCCAACAGAAAAAATTGGATGAGATTTGGAAGAAGAGTGTGGGTTTTCCAGATGTCCGATGGTGCCATTCTCCGACTACCAAGGATGGGAAGGATATTCTATCCAAAAATCCCCCTTCTATAGTTGGGATTGAAACAACTCACAATATTACTATCTCTGACGAGCACTCTCTTGGTAAGGTTGTCTTCTCACAGGGATTGCATGTTGTCAATCTCTCTAATGATTTAGACAGTTGTGTCCAAGATCCAATGGAACCCGCTAGTTGTTCAGGAGAGGTGGATGTATCACCAAATAAATGAGGAGGGAATTACCAACTTCATCCTCATGAACCCTCTCTATCCCAAGGGAGAATTCAATCAGGAGGTCTTGGTTTAGATGCCATTAAAGAGGTGGGGGGTTCCAAAGTAGGTAGAAAATATTCCATCAAGCTTACCCAAGGAAAAGTAGCCCGTGATGTCAATCAAGGCAAACCAAGTTTTCTCCTAGGGTTTCTCAGAGAAGTTAACACCCCTCATGGGTTGATCCATGAAAATCCTTTCTCTGAATGTGAGAGGCTTAGGGGGCTGAGCCAAACAATTGGCCCTCAAATTACTAGTTCTTTCAAAGTAGAGTGATGCAATATTCATTCAAGTAATTATTCCACCAAGAATCTCAGCTAAAAAGATCACGAAACACATTTTTATGAACTAGAATTTTGTATGATTGGATGCCTTTGGTTTTTCAAGAGGGATGGTTACTACATGGTCACCCTCTGTAGAAATAATTAACTCTTTTGGTGTTGTTTCATGCTTGTGCATAATTTTACATAGCCAGGAATTGCGAAGATCGTTTCAAATTGTAAATGTATATGGTCCCTATGATAATAGGGAGGAATTATGGAACTCCATGTTGAAAATGGAAATGCTCATGAATGAAATGATTATTATAGGTGGGGATCTCAACCTCTATGCACAGAGGATAATTGTGGGGGTTGGCAACAAGAGCGGATTGATTGGCATATTTATTTGCAAATAAATTTGATTACCTGGTTCTGGTGGATGTGGATCCCCTGGAGGTAAATCCCCCTTGGGTGAAAAATTGCTTAGATGATGCAGGTATAACCGAACACCTTGATCATTTTTTGATTCATCATAGGGTCCTTGATTTTTTATGCAATTATGAATCATGGATAGAGACATCTTGAATATATGATCAATTCCCGATTCTTCTTGAACTCAGTCTTGGTACAACTAAGACTAAATCGCCATTTAAGTACAATCTTTCTTGGGTTATGGAAGAGGACTTTAATAAAATGGTGGTTTCTAGTTGGAAGGGCCATGATCTTAGAATGTTTTAGTCCGTGAGCCATCGGTTTGTAAAGTCTTTAAAATTAGTAAATAAACCGGTCATCCCTTGGGCTCGAGATTGGTTGATCGTTAGAGATAGATATCTGAATCATATTGAAAAAGAGTTGAAAGGATGGTAAGAATTTTACACCAATGGATCATTCTCATATGAAGCCACTTCATCCATCAAAGGCTTGGAGGATCAAAGGTCAAAACTGCTACTAGATCAGGAAAAGGACCGGTGAATCAAAATTCGAGCATTATGGTTATCCTTAGGTGATCAAAATACAAAATTATTTCACCAATATGCCAATTGTAATAAGAATACAAACACAATTAGGGAATGGAAGGATGCATCCAACGATAAGATTATTGGTTTTCAATATTTGTCTTCCCTTGGAGTTAATTATTTATCTAACCTCCTCAAGGAACCAAATTATTTGAACATGGGGGATATTCTGAAAGTGATTTTATTTTTTCCCCATAATGGTGGAAGAGGAATATAATGCCCACCTCTTCAAGGAGATCACATCCGAGGAATTGGTAATGGTTATGTCTTCTTTCCAAAATGAGAGGAGCCCTAGGCTGGCTGGATGGCCTATTGAATTCTTCATCGATTCTTATGATGTGCTGGGGGATGATCTCCTTCGGATGGTGAAAAGTGAGGGTGCATGGGAGAATTACGATGATCCTAAATTCAACTTTCCTCACTTTAATACCCAAGCAAGGCAAGCCAGACTCCTTTGATGGCTTTAGGCCAATTTCCTTGTGTAATTGCACTTATAAGATCATTTAAAAAGTCTTAGCCCTGAGAATCAAATGTTTACTGTCTAAATTCATAAGCCCAAAATAATTTTGATTTCTTGATGGATGTTTGATTCATGATAAAGACATTAGGTCCATGGAAGAAGCACTCCATTCAATTAAAGTTTCATCTCTCCTAGCTTTCGTTCTAAAGTTGGATCTCTCAAAGGCGTATGACCATGTTTCATGGATTTTTCTAAGGTTACTGTTGTTGCATTTGGAATTTTCCCTTGAGGTAGTTAAGTGGACGATGAATTGTGTCTCAACTTCTTGTTTCTTTCTTCTTATTAATGTCTTAGCATCATTGTTCTTTCAGTTGTCACAAGAACTGAGACAAGGTGATCCACTATCACCATACTTATTTTTACTCATTGTGGATGGATTGAGCAGAGCACTCCACTAGGAAATAAACCAAGGACTATTAAATGGTGTAAAAATTGCGAGACAAATCTCAATTTCCCACCCTCCTCTTCGTTGATGACATCCTATTGTTTGGCTTGGGATATGTTAGGGAAGAACAAGTTCTAAAAGACAGTTTAAATGTTTTTTCTTCAGCTATAGGTATGCTAATCAATCTGGAAAAAATATATTTATACATAAATGGGGTGGATGATGGCACAATAGGTTTGATAGGCATAATTTTCTCCATTACCTTGAAATACTAGGAGGGAGGATTAAGATATATACATTATTCTTTAAATCCAAATAGGTATATAAAGTTAGATTGGAATTGGAATTGAAGGAAAAATCCATCATTGGTGCAACCGATGGATTTCAAGGGGTGGTCAATTAGTTTTAATTAATTCCATGATCAAAGATATCCCAATATATTGGAACACATTGGAATCCATCTTGAAAGGTGTTCTAGAAGAGATTAAGAGAATTTGTGTCAATTATTTATGGAAAGGTGGTGTAGAGTATAAAGGGGCACACTGGGCTCAATAGGAGCTTATAGCCAGGTCCACAAATTTGGTGGTTTGGGGATAAATGATTTGCATTATTTCATAAAATATTTAGTTTCTAAATCACTCTGGCACATCATCTCGAAGGACAACTTATGGTGCATAATTATTCATAACAAATACATATGTTAGAAAAATAAGATCGTGGAGCAATAAAAAAAAATGCGGAAATAAAACACAAAAGATAGACAATACAATAGAGACACATATATATGTGGTTGACCCAATTTGGGCTACATCCACCAGAAAAATTTCCTGGTCCTTTCTTTTTCTTATCCAAAAAAATGAAGGGATACAACCTACAACACACCCACTGTAAATTCCTATTCTTTCTCTCACAGTCTCCTTTCTCAGAATACAATATTCACTCACATACAACCACAATACAATGCCCTCATACAAAACAAGTTACCTTTTTGGGCCCAAACGCCTGGATGGGGGCCTGCTAGCCCCCATGCCCCCCAGTCGGGGGGGTAGGACCCCCCATACTCCCTTCATTCGGGGGCCAGCCCCTGAACCCTTGACAAAAGGGGGATATACATACCTGCATATAAACAAGGAAGATAGTCATGCTCCACAACCAACAACATATCCCTTGGAAGACTGATGGATTGGATTAGAAATCCTAGTAAATCAACTCACCAAGTGTCGAATCACTGGAAAGCCTTAACCTTATCATTCTTAGTCATTGAAAACCATTTGGTGTGGAAAGTCAATGATGGTTTTCAAGTCTGAATTGGATCAGATGCCATATTGGGATGTAATCAAAAAAATTTTCTTCCCTAAGAGATTATTAATCATCTCCAACTGAGAGTTTTATGTTCATTGAATAAAATAGGTAAACACGATTCTACCTATACATTGTCATAGGGCTAGCTTACTGCTCAAGAAGTTGGGATCGAAGGTTTACAAGCAATTCATTGGGAAATATACATTGAATAGCACATGTTAGATTATTGGAGGGAGCTTATGAATTAGCCTAGGCTTGGAAAGGTGAATGTACTGAGTATTCGGTTGCCTTGGGTTATGGAGTGCAGGAAGATCCTAGTGTTCTCTCAAAGGAATAGTGGTGGAAGAATATGTGAAAGGTGAGAGAACCTACTAAGAGTATCTTATTGATATGGTTCATTCTTTATAATCGATTTCCTACATGGGACAGACTGCAGGAGAACTTGGCAGGGCCTAAATTATGTACATTATGTAAAGATAATATTGAATCCAACATCCATCTCTTCTGTGAATGCCCATTTTCTGTTTAAGTATGGAGGGATGTAGAATCTTCCTTGAAATTACAATAGTTGTGGACCAAAGGTAATGTTTTGGAAAACTTCAAGGAATGGTTCATGAGGAAATATCTAAAAAAACTAAGAGTTATTCCTTTCTTGCTTTTGTGGAGAATACAAATTGATAGGAATGGAAGCATATTTGAAGGGAAGTTGGTCCCAAGTTTTCAAGTGGCTTCTCAGAATCTCTTTTTACCGCCTTTTTTCCAGGTTCCATATAAAGTTCCAAAAGTGTCCAACATGCTCCCTCCCCAAATCAATAAATCCATTCCATGGGGTTCCTTGGATCGGGCCAACCAGAGGGGAGGTACCAAATGTGGTGCATGTTATGCCCTCTATTTTTTAGAAGACCATTATTATGCAGATAAGTATTTCTTGGGTTATGGGACCAACAATTATAGTGAGATGGAAGCTCTTCTCCTTCTCATGAAATCTTCCCTTAAGAAAGGATGTAAGTCACTCCAAATTTATGGTGATTTTGAACTAGTCATTCGATGGATAAAAGGAGAAAATCAAATATTAAAATTTGGGATGTTCAATCTGGATATCCTCCTTAAAGATAATGCAAGTCTTTTTGATTAGGAATCATTGTTTCACATCTACATGAAACTCCATTCCAAAGATGACACTCTTTCAAAGACAAGATTAGAAGACGAACTTGAACATGAGGTTGAAGATGAACACAAAAATGGAACAATAGCTCATCCAAAATGTTTTCATTGAATGATGATTAAACTATAAATGAGTGGAAGTTTTTTTGAAATATGTCTAGACAATATATATAGTCTTGGGCATTAATGTATCATCTTTGGCATATGTTTTAATGTATGAGAAAAATATCAGAAATAATGTCTAGGATTTTTTTTGGTATAAACCTTGAAGAACATAACTTGATGATTGAGTCATCTTGACCTATGTTGATGATGTATTGAAAAGGACATGTATGTAAGCCCATATGAGGATTGTATTTATATTTCATGCTGAAATATAATTTTTTTTTTCTCAGGAAAAAAATAGTCATCTTGGTCCAGGTGGATATCGATAGCCAACCACCTATTCCATATGGCTCACATACAAATTTCATCTTGGTAGTTACAGTTTTTATCTTGGCAATTTTTTTCTAGCTTTTCAGGTCCTAAAATTACGGGGCCGTTTTGAGGCCCTAAACAACATTTTTTGGGCATGCCACGGTCACATTGTAGATAGGGTTAGAGTGTGATGGGATAATGTGTATTCCTCGGATAGACATTTCCAACGAGATATCATGCGCAAAAATTATGACCCCAGGAAGTTGATGTACCAACTTACCCCATTGGGGCTCACATGACTTTTGGCGCTTCATATCCTAGGGTTAGGTTTTTGAATGCCTAGGTTTTTCTGTTTAATTCTTAATGCTAAAAAGGCCTAGATGCCTCATTTTAATGTGCTCAGATGAATGCACATAGCTGTCAAATATATTCTCAGAGAATAACTACCACCATTCGAGCAACATTGTTTTCATTATGCATTTTACAGTTTCAACATATTTCTTATTTAATAGAAGTTAAGTTCCACTGTATCTCTGTTATTGTTCTTTCTATATTTGTGTTAATGTTATAGATCCGTGTTTCATTTCATTCTTCTCATAAATATGTATTATTGGTATTAGAGTGGTCTACTCTTCATTTGTTTCTCTGTGCATGTCCCCAACGAGGTTAGGGTATAAGAAGTTGGAACTCGAACTAGTTGAGGCTTTGAAAGATCAACCTCATCGAACCTGACGGTCCCCCAGGGGGAAAGAAAATAGAGATGATGGGGCATGCGATCCCTTTAAAATGTTGCTTGAGGAATCCCTCTCATGATAAAGGAACAAGATGATGGATAACTTTACGCAAATCCTTTGTCGATTGACAACATGCGATGCATCTACCTCAAGAGGAGGAGAGACCTACTTCAAGGTACATATCAATTTCTATATTCCTATATTTGAAGGTAAAATAGATGTGAATGCCGTAGAAAAATGGTTAAACCTTCTAGAAGGGTATTTATTTGTCCACAACTTTTCCGATAGAGAAAATATTACATTTGCGCTCCTCAAAGCCGTCCCCTATGTCAAAGTTTGGTGGGAGACTTTCTGTGAGCAAAAGGAGACAGAGGGATCTAAATTATTTGTAGTTGCATCCACTTGGGGTTCCTTCAGGGATGCTATTAAGGAACAATACTACCCTATTGGAAATTATGATGAATTATATACAAGATGGACTACACTGTGGCAGGAAAGGGACCAAATAGTGCTAGAGTTCACCAATGTCTTCCATACCTTGCACACCAAGTTGGGTATAAGAGACTCTGAGTGATATATTGTGCTCAAGTACCATGACGGTCTACATAGATACATCCAGAAAAAAATGGAGTTTCTAGACATTTCATCCTTGGGCGCAGCCTATTGATATGTTGTCAAAATCAAACATAAGCTTAAACAAAAGATGCGACAGTTTGGGTCTCCAAAACCCTCACAATAGAAGCAGGGAAAATGCGACCCCAACCCATAGAAAAAAGGGAAGAAAAAGGATGGATAGCCTCAGGACAACCAGTCCAAACCACAAATAAACAAGGACAATGGGAAGACAAAGAAAAACACTAGGAAATGGTGTGAGTTCCATAAGAGCCCTTGGAATGACACCACTGAATACCGCTCAAAGTAGTCATTAGTGGTCGAGGTAAAATCCTCTGAATTAGATGCAGGCTCTGGCTCTTATTCAGAACCAGAAAAAGGGAGACAAATCATTGATGCAGAACCCAATGCCACCGTTGCTACCACCACCGAGGTCCATCCTAACGAACCTGATGAACTAGAGGAAGGTGATCGCCTCTTTCATTCATAGATGTGGGTGAAGGGTATTCAATTGCACTTCATCGTTGATAGCGATAGTTAGAAGAAACTCATCTCAGCAGTGGTCGTCAAGAGGTTGGCTCTGCCGACAACACTACACCCAAAATCGTACACCATCGGATGGCTCCGCCAAGGGAGAGATCTCCGCATTAACCAACAATTCATCTTGCCCTACAACATCAATCCCTTAAAATATGAGGTATTGTGTGATGTCACCCCCTTGAAGTTTGTGATGTTCTTTTGGACCAACCTTATTTGTGTAAATGTCATGCTGTATGTGAGTCTAGGCATCGTAGTGTTATTGTTTCTTTGGACAAAAAATTCTATAGGATACTCGAGGTAGTCCCATCTACTGCCATTTTCTTTATCTCTGCCAAGCAATGTAAGAAGGCCATCTTTTAGATCGAGAAGTTTGTCTTCTTCGTGATTTGCGCTTAAAGTGAGCACAAGGTTGCAACCACATCCATGGCCTTTGTGACAGGTCTCTCTACACAACATAAGCAAGTTGATAAGGTCATGGAAGAATACAAATACATCTTCTCCTCACCCACTGGGGTACCTCTGCATTGTTAGGTCAAGCACTCAATCGATCTGACCTCAGACCCACCACTACCCAATGGGCTAGTTTATAGTCACTCTTTGTAAAAAAATGAGGAAATCAAGCTCCAGATCCAAGAGCTGATTGAAAAGGGGCACATCCATAGAATATCATCACTTTGTGGAATCCCAATCGTGCTTTTGCAGAAGAAAGACAGGTCCTGACGACTCTGCATTGATTACTAGGCCCTAAATAAGATCATAGTTAGCAATCAGTACCCAATTCCCCGAATTGACGATCACCTTGACGAATCCTACACATCCGCCAACATGGTTCATGATATTTTTCATAAGTCCAATGCCAAGTACAAGCAACACCATGATCAACACTGGGTGCCACACACGTTTCAGGTGGGAGATAAAGTTTGGTTGCACTTGCAGAAAGAATTCCTTACAAGACCCCATCAGAAGCTTCGTCCATTCCGCTATGGACCTTACACCATCACCAAGGATATGGGAGACAATTCTTTTGAGCTCAAAATTCACCTCTTCCTTGTCTTGCACCTAGTGTTTAATGTGGACCTCCTTCGACCATACTTTCCACCCTTATTAGACACCTCAAAGATAGAAGAATAATTGACACTGACATAGCTCAACCTTGACTACATGGAACAAGAATCCATTGATCATATTGTGGAAACAAAGGTCAAGGGAACTCATCAATAGAAGCTTAAGCTCTATTGGTTTGTAAAAGTGGGACAAGTCTTGCACCAAGGCAAGTGGCTCACCCGGGGCCAAATTCAACAGAAGTTTCCTCATCTAATGGGGGAACTCAATGCAATGGAGACCATTGCTTCCTAATGAGGGAGGCTTGATCCAGGTGGATATAGGTGTCCACCCACCTCTTCCATCCATATCACACATAAATTTCATCTTGGCAGTTACAGTTTTTATCTTTGCGGTTTTTTTTTATCTTTTCAGGTCCTAAACTTTCGGGGTCATTTTGAGGCCCTAAACAATGTTTTTTGGGCTCATCACAGTCACACTATAGATGGAGTCAAAGTGTGATGACATAATGTGTATTCCTCAATTGAACCTTTCCAATGGGCTATCGTGCACCTAAAATGAATATCGTATGCAAAAGTTACGACCCCGAGAAGTTGATGTACCAACTTACCCCATCGGGGCCCACATGATTTTTGGCGCTTCATCTCCTAGGGTTAGGTTTTTTAATGTCTAGGGTTTTCTGTTTACTTCATGATGCTAAGAAGGCATGGAAGCCTCATTTTAATGTTCTCAAACGAATGCGCGTAGTCACCACATCTCTTCTCAGAGATTAGCTACTACCATTCGAGCAAGATTGTTTTCATTATGCATTTTACAGTTTCAACATATTTATTATTTAATAGAAGTTAAGTTCCATTGTATCTCTGTTATTTTTCTTTGTATATATGTGTTAATGTTATAGATCTGTGTTTCATTTCGTTCCGCTCATAAATCTGGATCACGTCTAATGAAAGCATTGTAATTTAGCATTGGTATATCAATCCTTGAAGACGTGGAAGGTCTCACTTGAGGTGCATTTCTAATAATTTAGGTGGTATGGGGAGATTAACAAAGGAAAATCCAAACAATTAAGACTCCTAATGGATGCTTGATTATAATAAGTATCTCCTAGACTAGGTTTCCAACATCTTATTACAACATTCCCATAGTGGCTGATGCAAACATAACTATTCAATTACAACAAAATCACCGAAACCACAATGGAGGAATACATCTCCATTAATAAATAAACACAATCAACATATACCAATAATATATAATTAAATTTTGAAAGGCCACACATCCTTCATACACATCATCAACATTAGCATCATATCACATATTATTATTAGACCAGATGCCATAATGTTATCGCCTAAAAACTATTCGCTTGTGACATTTCCACAAGTATTTTATCCAAAATACACCATCAACATATTTTCCATCCATTTGACTTCATTTTCCACCTCAGCTAGACATCTGAAAGCTATTTGGACAAGTTTTGATTTTGACCAATTAAGGCCAACACAAATAATGACCCTAAAAAGTGTGCCATTAATGTAGAAAGTACCACCAAAAGTTGCTTTTCTCTATAAAAATCATATTTTTGATTGTTTCTGGCTTGAATTTGCTAAAAAGGGAAAGTAGTTACAAGTGGACATTTCTAAACCCTAATAGCTATTCTTAGCCTTGATATCGTAATCTTTAACCACTATTTTGAAGACCATGTTAAGGGGGTTGAACCACTATTTTCCCTATAAATAAAGTCTTGAGGTCTCTCCATTCATCCATAACATGCATAGTAGATGCATGCTGCTGAAATCACACTAGAGATATTAAGGAATCCTTCCTTTTGATCTTTTTTTTTCATACTACTTTCTCATTCAACCAAGGAGGGGATCTACACACATCAAGGAATTCAAGGACCCTCCCAAGAAAGAGGCTTTGGAGCCACACATCTTCAACAAGTCTACTCCCCAAGTGATATCTTTGACCTTTCTATTGGAAATTGATTAATTCTCTATAACGATTCAAACCCTCATTCATTCATGCGACAAGAAAGAAAATAAATAAACTACAACAATAAACATAAATAATAAGGGTTTGAAGCTTTGTAGAGAATTAATCCATTTCAAATAGAAATGTCAAATATATCACTTGGGAGTAGACTTGTTGAATATGTGTGGCTCCAAGGCCTCCTCCTTAGGAGGGTCCTTGAATTTCTTGATGTGTGTAGATCCCCTCCTTGGTTGAGTGAGAAAATGGCATGAAAACAAAAGAACTATCAAGAGCAATGAGTCCTCAAGAGAACAATTTTTAGGTGACAACACATAACATACTACAATGCACCAAGACTTTAAATTTTACATACACTATCAAATAGAGAGAACCTAGATTATCCCAATGCATCTCAAAACATATCCCAAACTCTTTTATAAGATCCTAATGTCATTACATTTATGTACATATATCTCAAAAGCTGGGTTCTTCTTAAATGCTTACCCAATGACTAGTGTAGTAAAGGTAATACGTGATTCAACTACTTCTTTAATCTATAGTGCTCTACAATATTCTCTTAATCTAACCCTCAAAATTAGGGATTTATTTATGATTGCTTGGTTCCTACATCTTATAACCCACAATCTTCTTTATTTTTCTACTCTCTTGATTTAAGTCGTAATGTGTAATTTTATAGTGTTTACATGGAACATTGCCACCATGTCTACTAAAAATGAATGGGCGAACATTAGTGATTGTACGTTAGGGTTGGGAAACACAATGTCCGTTACCTAATAAAATTATGTAATGTTATTTGAGTTATCTAAAGGTGCAACAATGCCAAAACAAAGTACACAATGAGTTGAAAAGACTTATAGATTTATATTATACTCAATTGTGGTAATTATAAAAAAATCCACCTTTTCTAGGACTCTAAAGGAGCCAAAATTAATTTGCTTTTAGTGTAACAAATTCATAGTTCTACATTAAAATATATCTGAAGGGTCAAAATTGAATGTCCAACTTTGAATAAAATTTTAAATCATGATGAACAAATAGGACTCTAAAGGAGCCAAAATTAATTTGCTTTTAGTGTAACAAATTCATAGTTCTACATTAAAATATATCTGAAGGGTCAAAATTGAATGTCCAACTTTGAATAAAATTTTAAATCATGATGAACAAATTGGGGATGGGATATAAGATTGCATATTGTCCCAAATTGTGGTGGAAACTTCACTTTCCTAAACTCATAAATTTGGACTATAATGATGTTTGATTGTGTGATGCACCCAATTTCACCCCACCGAAATTATTCAATGTAATCTTAGCTATCTAAAAGTGCAACAATGTCAAGATAAACTACATTGGGAATATAAAGAAACAAAAGAAGCTATCTATTTATATGATACTCCATGGTGGGAACTACTTAAAAAAACGAGTTTAGGCAGGTGGAGTGCGTTCTCCACTTGATTGAAGTACGTGGTATTACTAATTTGTTTATGCTGATTTAAATATTGTTTTAAAAATGAGATATTCAATTTTTATATTATTATTGAATTACAATTTTTTTTATGATAAAAGTTATATAATGGTTATATACTCTCAGTGAGTTTAATAGTTAAGAATTTTTTTTAAGAAGTTAAAAGTTTAAATTCAAATTCAAAAGGGAGTAGGGTATGATTAATATTTTAGCAATTTTCTCAACTATCCTTAATTCATACCAACCAAATCATGTAAACTGAATTATTTAAAAATGCAATAATTATATTAAAATATCAAAATAAAATAAATTGAAAAAAACAAAAATAACTAAACTCGGTTATTTAAAAATACAATAATATCAAAATAAAATAAATTAAAGAAAAACAAATTATAGATTTATAAGAGAGCTCGGTTATTTAAAAATGCAATAATATCAAAATAAAATAAATTGAAGAAACACAAATTATAGATTTATATGATACTCATGGGTAGGAATCCTAAAATTATCTACTTATTTACGATTAAGAGTAAGAAACCAAATTTATATAACTCTTAATGTAACCAATTTATAATTTAATATTAAAATATAATGTGTTTTAATAATATATATATATATGAAAGATTAAATTTAAACATTAAGTTTATTTAAATTAATATAAATTATATATTAAATATCAAAATTTAATATTTAATTTTTAATAAGATATTTGAATTAGATGAAAATATTGATTATTAAATATAAAATGGTATATAAATATTTTGAAGTTTTTCTAAATTTATTTATGTATTTAATATAATATTAAAATTTTAATTTTATCAATAATTAATTTAAAAAAAAATTAAAACATTTA
>JZKD02S1910643.1:2088749-2108305 GCA_000966675.3 Picea glauca
TTATAAAGTGTATCATTAAAGAAATGGGAAGCAACTCCATTAACAAGGAACTCATAATTTCCGCTTGGTCACAGAGCCAAGAAATGCATAGCTATTTAAACTGAATAAAAAATTTCAATTCAAGGGGAATATGAAAGCTTTTTGAAGAGGAAGAGTTTTGACAATTATGCAAATAAACTCGACTTCTAAGGAGAAGTGTATTAATAGGATGAAATGGAATGGGAGAAAGGGATTTTGGTTTTCAAAGCTTTTGTGTACTTTCTGATGCAGGAGCATCGCCAACTCAGCAAGCGAGCCAACACATCAAGCGAAAGATCAGCTGGAGAAACAAACCCAAATTTTGAAAAGTGCTTTGGGATTGTAGCGCAAGTCTTAAATGATTCTTTATGAAGGAGCGCCTTTTGTATGTTGTATTAGACCTCGAGCCATACGCTCTTGTCTGAAATAGATAGGAGGCGTTTATTAGATTTAATGCAGGTAGATAGGATTTTATTTCCAAATTAGACAGTTTTAGAGTCTGAGAGGGAAAACGGATATAGACACCCTCATTGTATCATTGTAACATAAGCAAGAATCAAGCATTTAGAAGAGAAGAGCAAGCAGAGAAAACTGTGAAGAACACCCATGTACAGATGTTGAATTAATAGAACGAAGTTCTGATTCAATTTCATGACTGGTGTTGTTTCTCTGTGTATGTGGTTTATGTGCTCATGAATGTTTGTTTTCTCGTTATGCATTTGCTTTGAATATGCTGTGCATGTGGTTTCAGGGTTTAACTGAAGTCCGAGAGAGAGAGAAAATTAGTTTTCAATTGTTTCTCTATCTGAGTCAGGAGATTCCTGCATAGAGTGCAGTTGAATTCATCCGCAAAGAGTGCGTCGATGAAGACTCAGTAGTTTAACACTTATTCTCATTCACCCAAAAGTCTCAGGGGTTTGTTGAAGCCGTGCGAAGAGAGGTGCAGGCTGGAGAAGAAGTCTCAGTGTTAGTCTGAGCAAAGGAGATAGAGATTGTTGTCGCAGGAGTTGCACAGAGTCTGAAGTATTCAACTCTTGAGGTGGTTGAATATCAAGTGCAAGGGTTATGCGCAGGTTTCTCTGAAGAATCAGAGTTGGAGAAAAGCTCAGGAGGCATAGCACCTTCATGGTGTCGTCAAGGTAAAGCGCCGGAAGTTGTGCGTGGACAGCTCAAGAACGAGTTTCAAGTGAAAGGCTCGGAAGGGTAAAGTTCGGGAAGTGAACACTTGACCATTCGGGAGAAATCCTCGAGAAGGATAATCGACGGTCAGGATTCACAGGAAAAACCAACGAAGTCTCGTCCGCCATCTGATTTGGGAAAGTTGCACAGGGGTTACGCCTTAGCGTGCGGAGGAGGAGCCCGAGAGTCATCGGGACTCGGCTCATCGGAAGATCGGGGATTTCAGTGATAAAAGTCTCGTGTTTGAAATCGCGATCTCGCGATACCCGATAGCGCGGGAAGGAGTGGTGACGTGGAAGGCTAGTCCTCACGTGCATCGGGGATCGGATTTTTGGGGTTTTCGGTGTTGTAAGAATCGCTGTCGGAGGAATCCCGAAACTCTGAAATGCGATAACCACGCAGCCACCATGCTGAGTGGAGGACAGGTGGCGTCAGAGATCGGGGATCGGAGATCCCAGGGGCGTGAATTCTTCGCATTGCGAATTCACGAACTCCGAAGTTTCGATAGAGAAAAGGGGCTTGGTCCCGTGGCCGACAGGTCGTGTGGAGAAGGAGCTAGCTGGAAGGAGATAGAAATAGAGAGAGAACTGTCGTCGCAAATCGGGAATCGAGGATTCGTCCGAGCAGTGATTCACGATAGAGTGAGGTCTGATTTCCCGATAAGATCAAGGGAGATCGTCGGAGAAGCATCCAGTGGGTGTAGAAAGGTCCCGACAAGGGATTGGAGGAGAATTTTAGCTCTTCGGGCCAGGGAAAAGGAAGGTCCTGGTGGAAGCGGACGTGCGCCGGGTGGCGTCTGCATCAAGTGGTATCAGAGCGAGAGAAACTTCTCTGTTTTCTGTAGCAGAGGAGAAAACAAGATTTCACCATCCCGCCAAGAAGGGAAAGACAGTCCCCTGATCCAGAGGACAGGGATGTGCGAAGAAGAGGTAGGCCGGCAGGGAAGCTAGAGATGGAAAGGCAGATAAGCAATCTCAGAGCGAGATTGGAAGACATGGAAGCAGCGCAGAGACGCACAACAAAGGCTCTAGATATGAGCAACTCTGAAGTCGAAGTCGAAGCTGAACAACAAGGAGAAGTTGCAGCTAAAGATGCAGCCAATGATCGGTTAATTAAGGCTATCGCTCGGATGAGTTCAAAGACGAAAATGGACATTCCGACTTATGAAGGAAGTCTGGATGCAGAAGAGTTGTTGGATTGGATTAGAGCTCTTGACACCTACTTCGATTATGAGGATATCGAAGAGGATAAAAAGGTTAGGCATGCTGTCACGAAATTAAAAGGACATGCAGCGTTATGGTGGGACGAACTTCAAGCAGATAGACGTTCCAAAGGCAAGTAGAAGATAAAAAGCTGGGATCGAATGATTGCAAAGATGAAGGCAAAGTTCATCCCAAGGGATTATCAGATCACACTGTTCAGGAGAATGCAGAACCTGAGACAGAAGTTGATGATGGTAAAGGAGTATACCGAAGAATTCTACAAGCTCAATATCAGAGCAGGTCATCGGGAGAGCGATGATGAAAAAGTCGCCAGATATATGAATGGCTTAAGATATGATATCCAGGATGAAATGAGTATGACAACCATCAGAATGGTTGAGGATGCGTATCAGATGGCACTGAGGGATGAAGAGAAGCTAAGCCATAAGCCAACACAGTGAGGGCGAGGCAAGAGCCAGTCGAGAGGTAAATCAGTTACCCAAGACAGGTTTCAGAAATATAAAGATGACTGGAAGAAGCCTCAAACCAGAATGGAAAGAGGTGGAAGTTCTCAGCGAGGCCAGCACGCTGAACAACGAGTATAGCAGGTAGAACAGAGCGGAGGATACGCTGATAACAATACTTTTCCTCGTACCAGAGGTAGGGGAAGAGGCAGAGGAGGAATCATCACATGCTACACATGTGGGGAAAATGAACATAAGGCAGTTGATTGTCCAGACAGGAAGACAGATAAAGGTGAAGCTCACATCGCCGAAGCACAGAGGCGAGCTGCTGAGGCAGAAGACGCAGAAGACGGAAGGTCATTGATGATGCGTAAAGTTCTCGTAACACCCGAGAAGGAGGTGAAGGACACAGCTCAGAGAAGCAGACTGTTCAGAACTGCATGCAAAACCAAAGACAGGAAATGCAGGGTCATTGTGGACAGTGGAAGCACTGACAATCTCGTTTCAACCGAGATGGTGGAGAAACTAGAGCTGGAAATGACTGATCACCCGAGTCCATATAAAGTCTCATGGCTACAGAAGGGACATCAGGTGAGTGTCACTAAACAATGCTTAGTTGACATCAAGATAAGAGGATATAATGATAAAATTCTCTGTGATGTTATTCCTATGGATGTATGTCATTTATTGCTAGGTAGACCATGGCAATATGACAGGAACATAATTCATGATGGGAAGATGAATACGTACACCTTAGAGAAGAATGGGAGAACACACATGTTACTTCCGATAAAAGATAAGGAGGTGAAACCAGAAGTGAACAACATGGTACTTCTCATGAGTGGGAAGGAACTTCTGGCAGAAGTTAAGAAGAAGGAAGATCCACAATTCTTTGTGGTCAGGAAACCGAAAGTTGTTTTGACCAGCACAAGAGTGGATGATCTACCGACAGAAATTCAGGAACTATTGGAAGAGTTCGCTGATATAGTGGTGGACGAATTACCTCATTCGTTGCCGTCGATGAGGAGCGTGAGCCATCACATAGACCTCATACCAGGGGCCAGTTTTCCAAACAAAGCAGCGTACAGGTTGACGCCGCAAGAGAATGAGGAGGTCAAAAGGCAGGTACAGGATCTGTTGGATAAAGGACTGATCAGGGAGAGTCTAAGTCTGTGTGCCATTCCAACGGTACTAAGTCCAAAGAAGGATGGAGGTTGGAGAATGTGCATTGATTCCAGAGCCATTAACAAGATAACCATCAGGTACAGGTTTCCATTGCCGAGGATGGATGACTTGATGGACTGCTTGAGTGGAGCAGAGTTTTTTTCAAAGGTTGATTTGAAAAGTGGATACCATCAGATTCACATGAGGGAAGGCGATGAGTGGAAGACAACCTTCAAAACCAATGAAGGGTTGTATGAATGGCTAGTCATGTCGTTTGGTTTGACGAATGCACCAAGTACATTCATGAGGCTGATGAATGAAGTGTTGAAGGAATTCATTGGTAAGTTTGTCATTGTTTATTTAGATGACATGTTGATTTTCAGCAGAACGAAGGAAGAACATATGAAGCATTTAGTTGCAGTAATGAGGAAACTACAACAACATAAGCTGTTGATCAACGTGAGGAAATCTTCATTTATGAAGAGAGAACTCATTTACTTGGGGTTTTTCATATCGGAAAATGAATTGAAGATGGATCCAAGTAAAGTGGAGGTAATTAAAAATTGGCCATCACCGAGAAATATTTTTGAGGTGAGAAGTTTCCACGGATTGGCAAGTTTCTACAGAAAATTCATTAGGAATTTCAGTGGAATTAGTGCAGCAATGATGGATACAATCAAGAAAAGACATAAATCTTTTCATTGGACTGAAGAGGCAGAGAAAAGCTTCAATCTTTTGAAGCGGAAGATCACTGAACAACCGGTTTTGGTGTTGCCGGATTTTGCAAAGGTTTTCCAAGTGAAATGCGATGCAAGTGGCTTTGCCATAGGAGCGGTCTTGAGCCAGGAGGACAGACCAATTGCATATTTCAGCGAGAAGCTGGATGAAGAAAAGATGAAGTACTCCACGTATGATAAAGAGTTTTATGCTATCATACAGGCGTTGAAGAAGTGGAGGCATTACTTGATCCCAAAAGAATTTGTATTGTACAGTGATAATCATGCATTGCAGTTTGTGAGTCAATAGGAGAAGTTGAATCAGAAGCATGCAAAATGGGTAGAGTATATGTAGAATTTCACGTTTGTGATCAAACACATTTCAGGAACTGCTAACAAAGTGGCTGATGCTTTGAGCAGGAAATGTTTATTGCTGCAGGAGTTCCGAGTCAAAACATTGGGTTTTGAAAATCCGAAGGACATGTATATAGGAGATATAGATTTCAGAGAAGCGTATGAAGCAACTGAGAATCCAGTTCTCAGGGATTGGAGCCCTTGGATAGATTACATCATCCAAGAAGGGTTGCTGTTTAGAGGCAATCAATTATGCATTCCTAATTGCTCCATGAGGGAGAATTTACTAAAAGAAAAACACAGCGGAGGATTGGCAGGACATTTTGGCCACGACAAAACATTCACCAAGTTGAGCGAATCATATTTTTGGCCAGGCATGTGAGCAGATGTCAAGAGTTTTGGTGACAGGTGTCGAATTTGTCAGCATTCAAAGGGCATGAAACATAATGCAGGCGTTTATCAGCCATTACCCATACCAGAGAGACCATGGGAGGCGATAAGCATGGATTTTGTATTGGGTTTGCCAAGGACGCAGAGAGGGGTTGATTCCATATTTGTGGTGATAGACAGGTTTTCGAAGATGGCACATTTCATCCCATGCCAGAAGACCAGCGATGTGATGCACATCGCAATTTTTTTTTTCAAGGAGGTCATTTGACTCCATGGATTGCTGAGAAGTATAGTATCGGACAGAGATACAAAATTCATAGGGAATTTCTAGAGGACCTTATGGAAGAAGCTAGGAACTAACCTGGCGTTTAGTTCAACTTACCATCCTCAGACGGATGGACAGACAGAGGTGGTCAACCGAAGTCTGGGAGACTTGCTGAGAAGCTTGGTCACAGAGCACCATAGCAGCTGGGACAACATACTACCACAGGAAGAGTTCACATACAACGATTCAGTAAATCGGAGTACGGGGAAAATACCATTTCAAATTGTGTATGGGACACAACTGAGGGGAGTTTATGAAATCAGGGAGTCAGAACAGACTGCTACTAGTAGTGCTAGTGCAGAAGAGTTCGCTGAAGCGATGATAGAACTTCACAACAGGGTGAAGCAACGATTGCTGGAAACAAACCAGGAATATAAGCGCAGAGAGGATCAGCATAGGAGACAACTTCAATTCGAAGTTGGTGATCCAGTTTTGGCGCATCTGAGGAAAGAAAGGTTCCCAAGGGGAACATACAACAAGTTGAAGATGAAGAAAATTGGGCCATGCAGAGTCCTGAAGAAATTCGGAGAAAATGCTTATGAGATTGAGTTGCCGGATGAGATTGGAATATCTCCGACATTCAATTTTTCAGACTTATATCCATATAAGGCTGAGGAATCAGGAACTAGAAATGATGAACAACCAGAAATCCAGTGGCAGAAGTAGATGCCGATTCAAGAGAGGCCACAGATGGAACGTATACTGGACAAGAGGGTAAGCAAAAGAACCAGACAGAAGCAATACTTCGAGTATCTGGTGAAATGGAAGAACCATCCAGTGGAGGATGCCAGCTGGGAGACAAAAGAAGTTATCCAAAATCATGGACAGACCGTGCAGGAGCTTATGGACAGGAGCCCATGAAATTTTTCAAGCCGAGGAGTATGATGCAGGAGCATCGCCAACTCAGCAAGCGAGCCAACACATCAAGCGAAAGATCAGCTGGAGAAACAAACCCAAATTTTGAAAAGTGCTTTGGGATTGTAGCGCAAGTCTTAAATGATTCTTTATGAAGGAGTGCCTTTTGTATGTTGTATCAGACCTCGAGCCATACGCTCTTGTCTGAAATAGATAGGAGGCATTTATTAGATTTAATGCAAGTAGATAGGATTTTATTTCCAAATTAGACAGTTTTAGAGTCTGAGAGGGAAAACGGATATAGACACCCTCATTGTATCATTGTAACATAAGCAAGAATCAAGCATTCAAAAGAGAAGAGCAAGCAGAGAAAACTGTGAAGAACACCCATGTACAAATGTTGAATTAATAGAATGAAGTTCTGATTCAATTTCATGACTGGTGTTGTTTATCTGTGTATGTGGTTTATGTGCTCATGAATGTTTGTTTTTTGGTTATGCATTTGCTTTGAATATGCTGTGCATGTGGTTTCAGGGTTTAATTGAAGTCTGAGAGAGAGAGAGAATAAGTTTTCAATTGTTTCTCTATCTGAGTCAGGAGATTCCTGCATAGAGTGCAGTTGAATTCATCCGCAAAGAGTGCGTCGATGAAGACTCAGTAGTTTAACACTTATTCTCATTCACCCAAAAGTCTCAGGGGTTTGTTGAAGCCGTGCGAAGAGAGGTGCGGGCTGGAGAATAAGTCTCAGTGTTAGTCTGAGCAAAGGAGATAGAGACTGTTGTCGCAGGAGTTGCACAGAGTCTGAAGTATTCAACCCTTGAGGTGGTTGAATATCAAGCGCAAGGGTTATGCGCAGGTTTCTCTGAAGAATCAGAGTTGGAGAAAAGCTCAAGAGGCATAGCACCTTCGTGGTGTCGTCAAGGTAAAGAACCGGAAGTTGTGCGTGGATGGCTCAAGAACGAGTTTCAAGTGAAAGGCTCGGAAGGGTAAAGTTCGGGAAGTGAACACTTGACCATTCGGGAGAAATCCTCGAAAAGGATAATCGACGACCAGGATTCACTGAAAAAACCAGTGAAGTCCCGTCCGCCATATGATTTGGGAAAGTTGCACAGGGGTTACGCCTTAGCGTGCAGAGGAGGAGCCTGAGAGTCATCGGGACTCGGCTCATCGGAAGATCGGGGATTTCAGTGATAAAAGTCTCATGTTTGAAATCACGATCTCGCGATACCCGATAGCGCGGGAAGGAGTGCTGACGTGGAAGGCTAGTCCTCATGTGCATCAGGGATCGACTTTTCGAGGTTTTCGGTGTTGTAAGAAACATTGTCGGAGGAATCGCGAAACTCCGAAATGAGATAACCACGCAGCCACCGTGCTGAGTGGAGGATAGGTGGCGTCGGAGATCGGGGATCGGAGATCCCAGGGGCGTGAATTCTTCGGATTGCGAATTCACGAACTCCGAAGTTCCGATAGAGAAAAGGGGCTTGGTCCCGTGGCTGACAAGTCGTGTGGAGAAGGAGCTAGCTGGAAGGAGATAGAAATAGAGAGAGAACCGCCATCGCAAATCGGGAATCGGGGATTCGTCCGAGCAGTGATTCACGATAGAGTGAGGTCTGATTTCCTGATAAGATCAAGGGAGATCGTCGGAGAAACATCCTGTGGGTGTAGAAAGGTCCCGACAAGGGATTGGAGGAGCATTTTAGCTCTTCGGGCCAGGGAAAAGGAAGGTCCTGGTGGAAGCGAACGTGCGTCGGGTGGCATCTGCATCACTTTCTCTGAAATTTATAATGAGAAGCCATCTTTGGCCAATATTTTCCAGAGAATTTTGATTCTTTTGTAGTAGATGTTGTGGACTATTCCTAGTACTTGATGAGACTTGAGGTTGTTGTAAGAATGTTCTTTACACTATAGTTTGTTCTCAAGTTTAGTTTTACATTCTTATTTGTGTTTTTATGAAATGTTTGTTTAAACCTATATGTATAGAGCTATAACTGGTTGTTTAATATCATACTATTTTGGGTTTTGCAGTTATTTACTCATATTCTTGCTTTTATTTTCATTGTCAATTTATAGCTAGTTATAATGGTGGTGATATTTTTGGTTATGTGTTCGATTCACCATTTATATTAGTTATGTTTGGATGCTTGCATTTGCATTGATGCATATTAGATTAGTTTCTTTTCATTTTATTAGACATTTCAACATTCTCATGAACTAAGTTTGAGTTCCTAAAATCAATTCTTATATGGCACGAAGCAAGAAGAGTTGTACATAAGAGTTGAGACATTTCAACATGTCAAAAGAATTGATACTAGAAGGAGGGAAGACAACAAGTTGACTTGTGTGGAGATTTTTTTTCAAAATTCATTAATATACCATGGCTCCTCTCCATATCCCTGTATGGGATCATGCTTTCAATATTTGGAGACCGTTACGTGCTATCTCAAAGAAGAAAATCAATCTCTCATTTAAATTTAAATTTAATGGCGAAAGATAAACCTTTGCATTTAGGCATCATAACATATTTAACTTGCATGTCAATCTCTTAAAATTTTCAAGAAATGAAGTATGCATGTGTTGGCATGTTTTACAGGCAGCGTATGCTTGTCATTGATGGCAAGTACAACAACGATGATGGCTTGAGTATAGGAAGAATGTGCTAGGCGGGCACCATAATTATTTTGGGAAGATGCTGCAGAGCAAGCTCGATAAGATCAGAAGAGATAGTGCAGAGGATTGTTGGAATGTTTACAGGCAGGTGTGCTTGTCTTTGATGACAAGATCATAGTATGCAGCGAAAGAAAAACATGGACAATGGAAGTTCAGAAGAGAAAAGTGTAGAAGTGTACGCAGAGTGCAAGAGCGTGCTTATTCATTTGAAGGCAAACAGGCAGGAAAGGAAGATAGTTAGATCCAACCCATGCTTATTCGGGGTTTTGGATACCGGAAGTTGGAGTGTCGAAACACTTTGCAACAAGAATGGCGAAATCATGATATGATTTGAGTCGTTGGATCAAGGTGTGATCTAAGCCGTCAGATCCAGGAGGTGAATATGGCAGACCACGTTAGAAAGGATAGTCATGGACCGTTGGATCAAGAGGACGCATGGCAAAAAATCAGAGCACCACAAAGACTCCATTTCAGAGTTTCGCAGATTGGGAAATCCAAAGGAAAGAGGTTCAAACTCACGATATGCGAGATCACGAAAAGATCTTGACCGTCAGATCGCCAAGGATTATGGACCGTTGATCTAAGCTCCATCTCAGAGCTTCGCCTATCGCGACTTGGAGTGATGAGAACCTCCATCATAGGAATCGCGATATGCGAATTCACGATAAGATCTGGACTGTCAATTAACCAAGAATGTGGACCGTCGATCTGAGCTCCATCTCGGAGCTTCACCTATCGTGACTTGGAGTGACGAGAACCTCCATCACAGGAATCACGAGATGCAAACTCATGATAAGATCTAGACCGTCAATTCACCAAGAACGTGGATCATCGATCTGAGCTCCATCTCGGAGTTTCGCCTATTGCGACTTGGAGTGACGAGAACCTCCATCTAAGGAACAATGAGATGCGAGAACGCAAAAATATCTAGACCGTTGATTCATCGAGATCATGGACCGTCGATCAGGGTCGATGACTATCATGAGTTCGAAGCGCCTTTTAGCATAGCCTGTGGTCACCGTGTGTGGTCACATGGAGGAAGGACCTAGTGCAGATGAGCTCCGCCTCAGAATTTCGGGGATCACGTCTGGGAGTGTCGAGACACCAGATCATACGAATGCCGAAATACCAAAAAGGTGAATTGTCGCTGTAACTGGTGGTCACCGCCTGTGGTCACGTAGAGGAGGGAGCTAGAGAAATCAAGCTCCTTTTCGGAGCTTGTGACACGGAGAGTCAAGATGTCTCATCACAGAATCTTCAAATTGCGAAAGTGAGAAACGGGTAAATAACGACAATACCCTTCAAAGTTAATCCAATGGTACAGGTGAATTTGAGCATAATCTTGCTCCTCATAGTGTAACTGCTAGAAACCATTGATGGTTTCTGCTAGAGGAGCTGAAGATTCTCTGGGAATCTTCCAATGGGATGAAGATAGGTCATAGGGGCGATTGACAACTGGAAGAGGGTTGGAGCTTGTAACTGAAACAGAGAGGGTGAGCTCAACTGTAACAGAGAAGACAAAGAGTCTCAACTACTAGAGAGAAAAAGGAATCTCGGCATAACACCTAGTGATGATAGACACATGGGTTGAATCGCCAGAGGATCTGAAGAGTCTCCAAACTTCTTCCACTGAATGAAGATGATTCTTAGAGGGACTGACAAGTGGATGAGCGTTGAATTTTGTAACTAAAGCATAAAGTATAAGCTCGATTGTGCCAGAGAAGACGAAGAGTCTCGACTGCCAGAGAGGTAGAGGAATCTCAACATGACATCCAGTGATGCTGAACACGTGGGAAAATTGCCAGAGAAGCTGAAAATTCGTAATGATGATCAGACAAAGCACTCACTGTGAAGAGATGCAGAAACATTGTGCATATTGCATGCACAAGGTGCACAAAATCTATAAGAACACGACACAAAGAAGTGATGAGGTTGTTGTTGCTGCGGTGGGTGATGCACGCAGGAAGAAGGAGGCGAAGCGCAGGAGCTGGTATGGCCAGAAGAGAAAAGGGGCATTGAACGTGAATGGAGTACAGAGCACAAAAGGAAGAAGAATAGAAAGTGCAATGTATGCATGCAGGAAGACTGTGAGGCAGACGAAGCATCGATATATTGCAGAACAGTGATGAGACTGGTAAGCTGTTGTTAAACATTATATCACTGTAATAATTTTTAGTAACACATATTGATAATCCAGGGTGGTAGGGAGGTGCTAGGGAGGACTGGTGTCCTCAGAGGTTCAAGTGGGTGCTTGAACACAGGGAGTAGTAGCTTCCTTCTAGTTGGTGCTAGAGAAACCAGGGAGTAGGTGCTTCCTTCTAGTGGGTGCTAGAGAAAACAGAGAGTTGGTGCTCTCAACAAGTTGTAGCTTGCAAAAATAGAGGTTGTAGCCTCACAATGAGTTGGTGCTCATATGTATGATAATGTAAAGAATGTAAATAATACTTATCATATAAAGAAGAAGAGTTTTTTACCCTGTATGGGTTTCCTTAGGAAATATCTGTCTCTGTGTTTCTCATATATGTGACTGATGCTGAATGTGCCATTTGTTTATTTTTCTGCATTATTGTGATCATCATTGAGTGCCTTGTAAGGATTTCAAAAGAAGCATAATTGTTTAAGCACGGTAACAACTGATTCACCCCCCCTCTCAGTTGTCCAACAACATGTTTACTGTGATGTCCCGTTCCCAAGAGTAGGCCAACAGGGAGTGACTTAGTAGTCTATATGTTCCTGTAGACTATAGTCAGGCACAAACATGGAACAAGATGGAGAAATACGGAGGAATTGATGGCTATACGATGAATTAAGCCAAAATACTTAGGAAAAGGTGTTAAAGAGGGACTTAATTAATTAATTAATCACTTTAGGAGGAAAAATGCCTAGCTTAAGTGAGGTCAATGGTGAATTATATTGGGAAAGGTATAAAGGGAGGAATTTGACCTAATTCCTCACTATGCATTGTTATGATTTGATGTTGAGAGTTCCTAGAGGAGGAGGAGAGCCGACCTTACTGTTTTGTGGATTTCTGGACGAAACCAACACCATTGATCGGTTTCAGTGTTGAGAGACACACCCTAGCCCATCAGAGATACCATCCAGATATTTCATTGTACTTTTTAGGAGTATCCATTGCAGAGTGCACAACTCAACTAGTGAGGGTGCAAGTTAGTTTGAGGGTTTGGAGAGCTGCATGAGATTCGTATCCAGATTGCAGTTTCCTTCCAACCCATTTGAGATCTAGCTAGGGTGCTTCTATTGAGCCATTTATTGTTAGATTTTGATGGTGGAATCTGGCAGATCAACTCATTCAGCCATTTAGGACACAACTCTTCCGGACAGACATTTGGTGTTGCATGCAGAGTTTCAGAGCAGATCCGGACAAATCCTTCCGACCCATTTCCTTATTTGGTGAGACGATTGTCTTGAGCCATATAAAAAAAGATTTCGTTGGTGGAATCTTTTGGGGTGCATCCAGTGCTCCAGGAGGTGTGCAAACCCCCAGGGGTCCATATCCAGTGCCTTAGAGACCAGATTTGAGATCCGACACTCACCCATTTCAGTCTAGAAGCCAGGGCACTTCTTTTGGAGCAGTTTCCAGTGTATTCCGACAGTCTGAACTTCCAGACGAGTTTCCCAGCTGGTAGCGGTTACCGTACTTTGCTGAAATCACATATTTTCGCCGATCTATCCGTGCATGGATTAGATCTGCTATCATCTTCTGATCACGGGTATTTTTATGTTATTTGATTGTATTCCAGTGTTGATCCATGAGATCTGGCTGACGTTTATATTCTATATTTCTAGTAGGCTATTGTATTTCCATGCTCGAACCGTATAATACATGATATTGGGCAGTTGATGTTCTTTACTTCTGCATGCATCCTTTATACGTTGTTTAAACCATAAATATGAAACATGCACCTACAATAACCAACATGCACATGCAATAACCCACATGCACATGCAATAACCTTCAAGATCTCAAACATACAACTGAAATGCATCCATAAACCCCCAGTGTATTAGATCTACAAGATAGAATAATAGATCAGTAGAAAATATCTTGATCAACGAGATCATGGATATTTCATTGGTATCAAAGCTTTAGTCCTGCCAGCCTGTGACTAAAGACAATGAATACAGTAGAAGAACCAGATGGCCGTGAGCATGTAGGTGACGAATATGTCACTTACAACAGGCGCAGGGAAAGAAGAGATAGGCCTAACTTTCCTCCCTTCCCTTCCAGTTCAGAGGAAGAGGAAGAGGCACACAAAGAAGTAGAGAGGAAAGCAGAGTGCGAGGCCGAGCGTGAAGCAGAGAGGAGGCTAGGTTGTGATGTTCCATTTCCAAGAGTAGGCCAGCAGGGAGTGACTTAGTAGTCTATATGTTCCCATAGACTATAGTCAAGCACAAACAAGGAACAAGATGGAGAAATAAAGAGGAATTGATGGCTAAACGATGAATTAAGCCAAAATACTTAGGAAAAGTCACTTAAGTCTAAGTCAACGAAGAATTAGAATGAAAAGGTGTTAAAGGGGGACTTAATTAATTAATTAATCACTTTAGGAGGAAAAGCGCCTAGATTAAGTGAGGTCAATGGTGAATTAGATTGGGAAAGGTATAAAGGGAGGAATTTGACCTAATTCCTCACTATGCATTGTTATGTTTTGATGTTGAGAGTTCCCAGAGGATGAGGAGAGACAACCTTACTATTTTGTGGATTTCTGGAGGAAACCACCACCATTGATCGGTTTTGGTGTTGAGAGACACACCCTAGACCATCAGAGATACCATCTAGGTATTTCACTATACTTTTCAAGAGTATCCATTGCAGAGTGTGTAGCTCAACCAGTGAGGGTGCAAGTCAGTTTGAGGGTTTGGAGAGCTGCACGAGATCCGTATCCAGATTGTAGTTTCCTTACAACCCATTTGAGATCCAGCTAGGGCGCTTCTATTGAAGCGGAATCAGGCAGTGAGGAGGAGGATGAGGATATTCAGGCACCGATAGACAATGATTCAGAGACTAAGACCACTCATGAGCTAGAGCAACAGTCAAAGAAACCTCATATACCGGCAAGGGAACAACCCTAGGAGGAGGCAAAACCTTGTAAAGAGGTGAAAGGGGGAAGCATAGCCACCCTTTCAAGAGTACCCAGGTACAACACTCTCAGGATCAAGGGACTTGTACAAGGGCAACGCATGACAACTTTAGTTGATGGTGGGGCCACCCACAACTTCATAGATGCATCCTTAGTAGCTAGGAGGGGGTTACACATAGAGGAGTTTGAGGGATTCCATGTGGCAGTGGCTGATGGATACATGATGGCATGCTTGGACATGATCCCTAACTTAGAGGTTAAACTAGGCAACTACACCCTGAATGACACATTCTATGTAGTTGACCTATCAGATACCGATGTCATGTTAGGGGTACAATGGTTATATTCATTGGGGGAGATTGGGTTCAACTGTCAGACGTTGACCATGAGCTTTAGAGACACCAGTGGATCGAGAGTTGTACTGAGAGGCATGTCTACAGGGGCACCTTGAGTAGTATCGACAAAGAGGATGGAGCGAATCTTTCGTCACGGTGATGTGGCTTATGTAGCAAAGTGTTTGATCACCACGCGAAAGGACTCAGAGGGTAGGGAACAATACCATCTACATATCAGAGAGCTTCTGGGACGTTATGAGCCAGTATTTGGGCCGATACCACCAGGGAGACCACCAGACAGGGGTTTTGAGCACATGATTGAGTTAGAGGCAGGGGATACACTGGTGATTACAACACCCTATAGGCACCCCAAGAAATTTAAGGATGAAATTGAGAAAGCAATCAAATAATTTCTCACTATGGGGCACATCAGGCCCAACATGAGTCCTTTTGCATCTTCAGTCGTCTTGGTACTAAAGAAGGATGACACGTTACAGATGTGCATCGATTACAGAGTGCTCAATAAGAAAATGATCAAGAATCATTACCCCATTCCACACATAGATGAGATGATGGATGAGTTACATGGGGCAATCTTCTTCACTAAGATTGATCTATGCTCAGGATACCATCAGATCAACATCAGGGAGCAAGACATTGAGAAGACAACGTTTCGATGCCATTTTAGACACTTTGAGTTCTTGGTCATGCCGTTTGGACTGACTAATGCACCAACCACTTTCCAGTCTTGCATGAACCATATATTTAGAGGACCGTTGAGGAAGTACCTTCTGGTATTCTTCGACGATATATTGATCTACAACAAGACATGGGATGAGCATTTAACACATTTGGGGAAGGTCTTGGATATTATGCAGGCACAATATTTATATGCCAAGGAATCCAAATGTGAATTTGGCATGAGGGAACTACTGTACTTAGGGCATATCATCAGTGGGCAGGGAGTACAAGTTCACTAGGAAAAGATTAGGGCCATTATGGATTGGCCGATTCCCAAGAATCTCACGGAGTTGAGAGGATTCTTTGGGTTATGCAGTTACTATAGGTGGTTCATTAAGGGTTTTTCACAGTTGGGAGAACCACTCACAGACTTGACCAAGAAGGGTGCTTTTCATTATAAAGAGGAGTCGCAACAGACATTCAACAAAATGAAGGAGGTTATGAGGACATGCCCTATTCTAGCCCTTCCAGACTTTTCACAGTCGTTTGTCTTAGAGTGCGATGCATCAAGGTTGGGGATTGGAGCAGTCTTGATGCAGGGGGGACACCCCATTATGTTTGAGATTAGAAAGCTCAATGAGTAGGAGAGACTCTATCCTATTTACGACAAGGAGATGCTAGCGATCATGCATGCCTTAACCAAATTCAGGCAATATCTGGTTGACAACAAGTTTGTAGTGAAGACTGATCATAATAGTCTCAAGTATTTCCTTGATTAGAAAGACCTCAGTGAGAGGCAATAGAAGTGGGTCTCAAATATCCAAGCCTTTGACTTTGACATCGAGTATGTCAAGGGAAAAAGGAATATCATGGCAGATGCCTTGTCCAGGAGGCCAACAAGATGTTCGATGATGGACATTTGTATAGATTGGAAAGCTCATTTGTTGGTGGAATACTCCAAAAACAAATTTACTTGTGAGGTGATGGATGAACAAGTGATTGATGATAGATACCAAGTTCTTGATGACATCATTTTCTACAAGGACCGGGTCTACTTGGTTCCAGGATCCACCCTGAAGGGGAAAATTCTGAAGGTATGTCATGATTCGCCTACAATAGGACATCAGGGGTACTTCAAAAGATATAGGCAGATCAGGGAGAGATTCTCATGGAAGGGTATCAAGGATGATGTGATGAAACACATACGAGAGTGCACAACTTTTCAGCGGAACAAGTCCGAGAAAACACACCCCGCAGGGCTACTACAACCTCTACCCATTCCAGAGCAGAAATGGGAGAAAATTTCCATGGATTTCATTACAGGCCTCCCTAGAGTGTAGGGAAAGGACTGTATATTTGTGGTGGTCAACAGACTGATCAAATTTTCACATTTCTTTGCCATACCCACAGACTACAAGAACATATAGGTAGCAGAGTTGTTTTTCAGGGAGGTATTCCGGTTGCACGAGTTACCCAGGCAGATAGTCAGTGATAGGGATGGGCGCTTCATCAACACATTTTGGTAGGAGATTTTCAGATTGACATGCACAAAGCTAGCCATGAGTACCAGCTACCACCCACAGACAAATGGGTAGACATAGATCGCCAACAAATGGGTGGAAGGGTATCCGAGGAACTATGTGGGGGCGAAACAACGCACTTGGGTGAGATGCTTACATATGGGTGAGTATTGCTACAACATAACTTACCATATGTCTATCAGGATGTCACCATTCAGGGCATTGTATGGATACGATGCACCCTCCTTTATAGAGACTGTGTTTGGGGACAATAGGGTCCCAGGGGCCAAGGATTGGGTGGAGGAGAGTCAGAGGATTATTCAATCAGTAAGGTAGAACTTGCAGTCAGCTCAGAATCAACAGAAGATATATGCAGACTGACACAAAGTTGAGCACAATTTTGAGGTAGGGGATTTGGTTTTTCTGCGATTATAGCCATACCGACAATCCTCCTTGAAGAGGAGCAGAGTAGAGAAGCTGAAGCTGAAGTTCTACGGGTCATACAAAGTCATCAGGAGGATAGGTGAGGTGGCATATGAGCTAGAGCTACCGGAAGGTAGCAAGATTCATAACGTCTTTCATGTCTCTTGCTTTAAAAAGGCTGTGGGACAACAGGTTATCATTTCAGAGGAGTTGGCACCCTTGGATGAGGAGGGTCAGTTGGAGCTAGTGCCAGAGGAGGTAATAGAGTAGAGAGAGCACAGATTGAGGAGTAGGATCATCAGAGAGTGCTTGGTTAGATGGAGAGGTCTTCCAGTGGAGGATGCCACATGGGAGGGAGAGCATATCTTACAACACCCAGGATTGATGTTGCTTGAGGACAAGCAATCTCAGGAAGGGAGGACTGTGATGTCCTGTTCCCAAGAGTAGGCCAGTAAGGAGTGCCTTAGTAGTCTATATGTTCCCGTAGAATATAATCAGGCACAAACAGGGAACAAGATGGATAAATAAAGAGGAATTGATGGCTAAACGATGAATTAAGCCAAAATACTTAGGAAAAGTCACTTAAGCCTAAGTCAATGAAGAATTAAGATGAAAATGTGTTAAAGGGGGACTTAATTAATTAATTAATCACTTTAGGAGGAAAAGTGCCTATCTTAAGTGAGGTCAATGGTGAATTAGATTGGGAAAGGTATAAAGGGAGGAATTTGACCTAATTCCTCACTATGCTTGTTATGATTTGATGTTGAGAGTTCCTAGAGGAGGAGGAGAGCTGACCTTACTGTTTTGTGGATTTCTGGAGGAAACCACCACCATTGATTGGTTTCGGTGTTGAGAGACACACCCTATCCCATCAGAGATACCATCCAGGCATTTCACTGTACTTTTCAGGATTATCCATTGTAGAGTGCGCAACTCAACCAGTGAGGGCGCAAGTTAGTTTTAGGGTTTGGAAAGCTGCACGAGATCCATATCCAGATTGCAGTTTCCTTCCAATCCATTTGAGATCCATCCAGGGCGCTTCTATTGAGCCATCTATCATCAAATTCTGACGGTGGAATATTTCATATCGACTCATTCAGCCATTTTGGGTGCAGCTCTTCCGGACAGACATTTGGTGTTGCATGCAAAGTTTCAGAGAAGATATGGACAAATCCCTCCGACCCATTTCCTTATTTGGTGAGACAATCATCTTGAGTCATATAGCAACATATTCCATTGGTGGAATCCTTTGGGGCGCATTCAGTGCTCCAAGAGGTGCACAAACCCCCTAGGGGTCCAGATCCAGTGCCTTAGAGACCAGATTTGATATCCAACACTCACCCATTTCAGTCTAGAGGCCAGGGTGCTTCTTTTGGAGAAATTTCCAACGTATTCCGATGGTCTGAACTTCCATACGAGTTTCCCAGCTGGTAGCGGTTACCGTACTTCGTCGGAATCACATATTTTTGTCGATCTATCCGTGCATGCATTAGATCTGCTATCATCTTCTGATCATGGGTATTTTTATGTTATTTGATTGTATTCTAGTGTTGATCCATGAGATCTGGCTGACGTTTATATTCTATATTTCCAGTAGGCTATTGTATTTCCATGCTCGAACCGTATAATACATGATATTGGGCAGTTGATGTTCTTTACTTCTGCATGCATCCTTTATATGTTGTTTAAACCATAAATATGCAACATGCACCTGGAATAACCAACATGCACATGCAATAACCCACATGCACATGCAATAACCATCAAGATCTCAAATATACAATTGAAACACATCCAGAAACCCCCAGTGTATCAGATCTGCAAGACAAAATAATAGATCAATAGAAAATATCTTGATCATCGGGATCAGGGATATTTCATTTACTCTCACTTTGGAAGGATGAATTCAGGCTTGGTATAGGGTGTTACCATCCAAATCTATTCATAGTTGGAGACATTTCATGGAAGTTTTCGTAGTTGCATATGAGAATTATAATTATGACAAATTGTGTTCTAAACTCGATAGAATTCATAAAAGGAAGGATGCATATTTTTGTTAGGATATTTAGACACTTAGGAGTTAGTTAAGATCTACTTGGTCTAATATGTCGTTAGGTAAAAGTGTGTTTCTTTAGTATGCATTAGTATGCATTTGTAGTTA
>JZKD02S1910643.1:2126220-2140675 GCA_000966675.3 Picea glauca
ATAACATTACTAATCTAAATCACAACTAATGGCCTAAAGCCGACATAAATAAAATAACATTACTAATCTAATATGCCCAAATTAAGTGGTAATGAGCCAATATTAGGGCTTAACAGGATGGTTGTGGCAATAGGAAGAGCTTGGGCCGATTACGATTACCTCGTTAAGCTGCTATTGATAGGGGACAATGGTGTTGGAAGAGTTATCTCCTCTTACGTTTCACTGATGACTCTTTCACCACAAGTTTCATCACCACCATAGAAATTGACTTTAAGATCAGGATATTTGAGCTTGATGGGAAGCGGATTAAATTACATATTTGGTACATTGCTGGTCAAGAGCGTTTCTAGACAATTACAACAACGTACTATCGAAATGCTATGGGTATTATTTTGGTGTATGATGTCACAGATGAATCATCGTTTAACAACATTCAGAACTGGATAAATAATATTTGAGCAACATGCCTTTGATAATGTGATCAATATTGAGATATTTAACTTAGAATAACAATCATATCCTCCTCTTCACACATTGAATTTTCCTCTACCAATAAGTCAAACATACAGGTCACTCCAGTCCATCACATGCATTCCAAGCGAAATTGAGGTTTGTCAATGAAGTAATAACCTTCACCAACGCAGGATATTAGACGCTATCTCTCTGTCTGCACTTTGGATGACTGTAACATTTCTATAAATATGGTAAAAAAGATCCAGAAATGGCGTAGAACTCAGGCTTGAAAATCTGGTTGAGAGCACGATAATACATACTATCATAGGGAGGAACTTCGAGAAATGGTTGGTGCATATATGCGAAGTCATGCTGAATATTTTTTTACCATTTTATTTATCTAAGTCTCACAATGATACAAAATCAAATGAGAGTTTACAAGAAAGATTTAAAAATTATTGCAGGGAAATTGAATCGACCGCAGCTTACGCATTCATTAGGAAAAAACATAGGGAGGTTATAATTTTTGGAAATTGTCCTGATATTGAAATGGGGAAGGAGTACAAGTCAGAAAAGGTAAAGAGAAAATCGTGGTTTGCAATAATGGCATAACTGGAATTCGGAGGAGAAATTGTAGGAGAAACACGGGACTGCAATCTTCTATGAATACAAGTGTTCCAGACCAGGGAGTGATAAGTATGGGAGAATGAAGTGGGCGAGGAAACTGAAAAATGATGTTTTCAAACAGTATGTGAGCCTAAGTTTCACCTACTTAGAGGCAACAGATTGACAATGAAAAAATTGCAAACAAAAATTTCTTTTCTTTTAAAAAAAATAAAATTTAACTCACCAATTTACTGAAGAAATGCGCCCACGTTTTTCATTGGCCTGTAGAGATGGAATCTCTTCCTCTGATAAGATAATCTCATGTTCAGTTCAGCTGCATTACTGGAGCTCTGATACCACAATAATGGCAAAAATTTCCTCAGACGCACTTTTATTAAATAGGAAAATAAATTACATATGAGAATTTGCAAGAGTTTACACCCGGACAACTTAACACTCTTGCAATGAGCTATATATAAGCTAAATGTCTTAACAAACTCTAGTTATGGATCACTTATTAAATAAACAAGTGTCCATTTACAATAAATTCTATCTTAACAATCTTCTAATCATACTCCTAATTTAGAGCCTAAGATATGACACCTTTATAGAGTCACATCTTTTACAACAATACTTTATTTCTAAATGTCTCCAAAATATTCTAGATTATTAATTTAATATCCTAAATTAATAATCATTTTATTCTAACTTATTAAACTATGATATTTGGATTTTGGATTATCTAACATACTCCATAGGATTTTCCTCTATCAACAACCCTCTTTCACATAACCATTGATTGACTTTTTCTCCTCTTCTTCATGTATTCTCCACTTATTACACTTGCAACTCATTGCTATCTCCATTATTGATTTTATTTCATAATGGTTCTCTTTTCTCACGAATAGCTCTCATCTATCTCGATTATCAATGGCTGGTCATTGTTGCACCTCTTAAAGTTCTTTTCACTCTTTCTTTTCCTCGAGCTTCCTCCATGGTTCTTGTTTCCCCTTTAAGTTCCTAGCTTCACCAACACCTTTCCATCACTGCCCCCTTCACTGTGGGGTTTATGCTTCCATCTCTCTTGAAAAAAAAGGAAACAATTCCTCTTTGAAAAAAATAAGTTTCACCCATGTAGGTATCTCTTTCATCAACCTTCCCTTGGGTCCTCTAAAAAATTGTTCCCCAACTTGCAAGTATCACTGAATCTATTCGATTGAAAACTCTACAAAATAACTTTCCAAAGTTCCTTTTACCTAAAAGTATATTGCTATTGTGACATGGTCATCACAACTCTATAATGCAATCAAATTTTGGGCATCCTAGGTTGACATTTTCCCCTCCTTGACCTTTGAAATGTTGGATTTTCCTCAATCATTTGCAACAATTTGAACAATCTCATAGGGAAACTAACCCAAAATATTTCATCAAGGTCATGTCATTGATCTTATCAACATATATTGTCCAACAAAATTATATTTTTTCTCATCGAACCATATTCTATATATCCTCTTTTAAGCTTTGTCACTATTTTGTTGCGATCTCCTAAAATTCATTGTTGAGTCCTAACAATGGAACCATTTGTTGGATCAAAATAGTAGACTACAGTCCACAAAGTTTTCCAACAAAAGCATTGTAGCCTAGCACTAGCATATCAATCCCTAAACCGAGGGAAGGTATCACTTGAGGTGAATTTCCAAGATTTTAGATGGTTTGTGGAGATCGATAGAGGATGGTTGCAACCATTAAGACTGCTAATTGTTTCTTTATAAACTAAGAATCTCCTATAATAAGATTCTATCTTCTTATTCCAACATTCCCACAATAACAATGCAAATGTAACTACTCAACTACAACAAACTCACTAAAATCACAATGGAGGAATACATCACCAAGATGTTGTTGACTTTTCAAGTGAGATGATATTGCATATTCTTTTATTATTATTTAATATAAAAAAAGATCACAACTGAAAGACAAATATCCATAGAACAACAAGATATATCCTCAGGGAAACCCTCAAGGGGGAGACAACCCTACAAACTTTCCTCAGTATAGATTCCTCCAACAAGTACAATGTCATACAATGCTCTTTCAAGAAATCAAGAATAAAAAGACCCAGACACGAACCAAGAATAACCTCCTAGATAAGTGCACACTACTCTCTTGTACTTATGTTCAATGAATAATCAAAATGACTTGATGTAACCTTTATTTATACTCTAAAATACCTAAAAGACACGACTTATCAATAAACCCTTTCACAATGACTTATCAATAAACCCTTTCATAATGAATTATTAATAAACCCTTTCACAATGACTTATCAAGTAAACCTTCTCGAGGTTATGACCAATACAATTACACTTAGGATTAACTTCCGAAATTACATAAAATCTCAACACTCCCTCTTAATGAGGAAGGTATTCTATCTGGCATAGACTTTAACACTGTCACCATCCACACGAGATCATGACCATTGACTATCAAACACACAAATATATACATCACAGGGGTTCCATAGTGACTTCACAACATGCATCCAGGGCCAGTGGGTAAATTTCCAATAGCTACAATATGTCATCATGAGACTATCCAATTTCCCACAGAAAAATTGGATATCTTATGCATGACATCCAATACCCTGCGATAACATTTGTACCTCGTCTCTTCAACATGCATCCAGAGATGGTGGGTAGCTCTCCAATAACTACAACATGCCATCATTAAATCCACTACCCTGTAATAAAATTTGAAGCCATCACTCCATTTGAAGAGGAACTATGTTGAGCTTGTCCCTGAAGTACTCTAACTTAGTCCTTGACAATGAATTTGTCAGCACATCCACAACCTACTCATCGGTAGCCACATATTGGAGCCTCACTACTCCCTTCTGCACCCTATCCTTGATATAGTGATACTTGATTTTGATATGCTTTGACTTATCATGAAACACCGAGTTCTTTGACAACTTTATACAACTCTGGTTGTCGCATAAGATATAATTCGCCTCCATCGCAATATCAAATAATCCAGTCAACAATTTACGAAGCCACACTGCTTCGTGACTTGTTTCACATGCTGCCACATACTCTGCCTCATTCATTCTACGTGCTACACATGACCGCTTCTTACTGATCCATGAAATCATACCGGATCCCAAAGTGAAGCAACATCCTAATGTACTTTTCTGGTTTGAAACACTACCGACCCAATCTTTATCCAAATATCCAAGTAGATTGATCTCATTGTCTGCAACATACTTGAGCCCATAATCCATTGTACCTTTAAGGTACCTCATCACATGTTTTATTGCAATCAGGTGAACACGTCTGGGGTCAACCATGTATTGACTTAGGATGTTCACATGAAAACATATATCTGGTCTTGTATTCATCAAATACATCAATGATCCAATCATCTTCCTATATAATGTAGCATCCACAACCTATGAAGTCATATCATTCAAAAAAATCATATTTGATTCCATCGATGTAGCCATTGGTTTACAATCCAACATCCCAAACCTCTTCAAGATATCCAAAACATACTTCCCTTGATTCAGAAAGATCTCATCAGTTCTCTGCCACACCTCTAGTCCCAAGAAGTAGTGCATCATACCAAGGTCCTTCATTTCAAACTCAGAGGCCAACTCCGTCTTTTTTACAAGAACCCTCTTGCCATAAATCTATGCACCCTGCTCTTGATTTCAATCCAACTTTTCCTGGTCCCCATCTTCAAAACAACAATGTGGATGGTTGATAGAATCCCATATGTTGTAGGGTCTTCTGGTTCCATTTCGAAAATATTTTCTGCTACACGTTTTCCCCTCCATATTTCCATGGACTCTACAAGACATAAGAAAAGACTGCCACACCATTGAGCCACATTCAAGTGGAATTTCCTTGATTAAGTTCTCTGCCTCATCTAGGCATCCAACATGACCAAGAAGGTCCACCATGCATGCATAATGTTCCACTCTTGGAATGATTCCATTGTCTCGACTCATAGAGTGAAAATACTCATGACCTTTTTTCACTAAGCCCTCTTGGCTGCATGTAGATAAAACACTGAATAAGGTAATATGGTCTTCCCTAATTTCTGAATGTCTCATTTCTTCAAAGAGTTTGAAGACCTCATTGGCATACCCATGCATGGCGTATCCTGATATCATTGAATTTCATGAGGCCAAGTATTTTTGATGCATCTTGTCAAACACTTCACATGCCTTCTTGAGGCTCCCACATTTCACATACATGTCTATCAGGTCATTCATCACACATCCATCTACAAAAAATACATTTCTAATTACCTTTTCATGGATCTCCATACCCTGTTCTAGAACTTCCAAGTTTTCACATGCAGGGAGAACATTGGTCATGGTTTTTGAGTTGGGTTTCACACCTGCTAATTGCATTTGTTGAAAGAGCCTCAGGGCAACCTCGCCACACCCATTCTATGCAAAACCCTGCAATCATGGTTGTGCATGAGAAATCATCTCTATGAGGCATTGTGTCTAACAATTGACACACTCTCTCTATATTCTCCCACATTTACAAACACTTGGCCTCGACGATTGTTTTTTCAAAAAATACCTTCCTGAAAATAGAGACATTGGTGGCAACGCTCATGCTTTTGATGCCGACGACCTAGAGAAAAGTTGCACAAAATTGTACATGCAACAGGGGAAAGGCCCCAGTGACAAGAGTGTTCAATCGACAAATAACACTAAAAAAAGTATGACATCTCAGAGCATCGCTCCAACGACCCACCACAACAACAAAGAAAATCAGATTTCTTCAAATGGAGGAGGAGATAATGAACCTCCTCACTCTAAAATTGATAGTTCTCACAAGATTCCAGTAGAGAAGAAGAGAAAAAAAAATATGGGATAGGCGGAAGAGCCAGAAATTCAGAGTGAGAACATGGAACTTGACACTGATCTAGATAGCATGCTCCGCTACCTTGATCAACCTGGAGACACCATCCAACATAGCCGTCCAATGGACATATCCGATACCAAAAATTTTGACGAAGATTAATCCTTTGTGTTCTAGAGCGCTGTTTTTGACAGCCAATCCAAAAAATTTATAATTGAGAAAAAAGATGTAAAAAATAAGAAAGGAAAATATCGTTCAGAGGTTGACCTTGCCAACATGCGGCCGTCCCAAATCTATCAACTTCACAATGCAAGCGGATATGCACTTCATGATTCCATTGGAGGTATCGAGGTCGAGAATGCCAGACTGAAGGACTGGGTCAAGGAATTGGAAGAGGCTTAGATTCCTATGCCATTGCTTGTCAATAATTTGGCAATAGCCATGCCTGCCACCCATGCAGCCAACTTAAAAGAATCCTCCAACCTCCTTGCATCTTGTAGAGGATATGTGGACAATAATATCAAGAAAAGAATGGAACTAGTTACCGAGGCGTGGAAAACATCACAAACCATCACTTCCCTTGGAACCAGGGCACATAGTTTGCTCAAACATTTGTAGGCGGAGATAAAAGCTGAAGAAAATTTCTATTTAAAGATGGTCCTTCCTTTTGGCACCATTGTCAACAATATGACAGAAACAAAAAGAAGACAACAAGATCTTCCATCCACAAACCAAATCGATCAATTAAATGCATGTTGGAAAGAAAAAGTGAAGAACCTGCATCTCATTGTTTAGTCATGTGAACAAGCCATATCAAAGAAAGATAAATTATTAACAAGGATGTCAAGAATAAACTTAGCTGGAAATACCAACGACTTCCAAGACCCCGAATTAATCACAAACTCCTTGCCCTTAACTAGGCAAGAGTTTGATAAACAGGTTGATATGTTTAAGGCGTTGTCTCTGCAAAAGTTTTACAACATCCTTGAATATGATCAAGCTCACGTCGACGATTGGCTAGTAGACTATTCAATACATAATGACAAAAATCATCAGGCTCTATGTAATCTTTCTATAGATTTCCAAGAATTAGAAAACGATCTTTTCAACATAAAAATCCCGAATGAGATCAACGTCGCCTCAATGAGAAGCTACATTGAAGAATGGCTCGAAAGGGAATTGAAGCAGGCCGCTGACGAAAGACAACAAGTAGTTGCCAGGATTCCAGCAGTTGTCGACGGCATCAATGAAACGATAGCCCCAAGAAAATAAACAAAGGGTTCATATGTACCATCACTGTAAGTCTACTGGTCACATCCTACTTTGTTTATCAACCCAGTTATTCCACTTTTTAAAATGGAAATGTCTAGGAAAACACTTATACCTTTCAATTTATTTTTTTTGCAGGTATTGCACTCTATCTTCTTTCTACAGTCTCGTTTCTTGCACATATTTCTCTAATGGTCTGTTGGAGCTCCAATCCTAGTCTACATGACAAACGCATTGAAATTTCCATTAATATGTAATGAACTTTTATTTTTTTATATATTTCAAAATTTCCAGTAGTATGTAACAAATTTTTATTTTTTGACATATTTCAAATAAAACTGTTTTCTTATCTCCTTTTAAATTATGTCTTCATACATTTTTATCTTTCACCAGTCTATATGAAAAACAAATTTATATTTTGTTATATACTTTCAAAAAATAAATGGTGCTCTACATGCCAAGCGTCATTTGCTGCATGGATAAATTTCCAAATTTTTTCTTCCACTATGAACAAATTGTATTTTTCTATATACTTAAAAAAAATAAATGGTTCTCTACATGCCAAGCATCATTTACTGCATGGATACCACCTGTGCTTCATGTTGCTTGCCACATCTTCGCTGCAGTTTACTATCTCTCCGCGGGGTCGATGTTCCATGATATACATGTTCAAAACAACATTTTCGTCATATACATTTTGCACCCCATTTTCCACAATTTACCTTGCTCCACAGGGTCGCGCCTCGACGCTAACGAAATTTTATGCCCCATGTTTCGTGATATAAATGTTGCACACAACATTTACGTGATATACCTTTTTCACCAAACACTTTCGTCATTTACAATTCGTTCCACAATTTACTTTGTAACCTCGTTGGCAAGGACTACACTACCATGCAACCTTGTTTTATAAAGGAATTACCCCATCCCTTTCGCAAATTGTATTAGGGGTAAAATCTTAAAGGGAAACGTATGGAATATTTAATTTGAATAAAGTCCCTTTAGAAAAGGACAACAAAATGCAAAAGAGACCCAATTTTATAAAGTGTATCATTAAAGAAATGGGAAGCAACTCCATTAACAAGGAACTCATAATTTCCTCTTGGTCACAAAGCCAAGAAATGCATAGCTATTTAAACTGAATAAATATTTTGAAATCAAGGGGAATATGAAAGCTTCTTGAAGAGGAATATTTTTGACAATTATGCAAATAAACTCGACTTCTAAGGAAAAATAAATGGAATGGGAGAAAGGGATTTTGGTTCTCAAAGGTTTTGTGTACTTTTTCTGAAATTTCTAATGAGGAGAAGCCATCTTTGGCCAAGAATTTTGATTCTTTTGTTGTAGATGTTGTGGACTATTCCTAGTACTTGATGATGATTGAGATTGTTGTCAGAATGTCCTTTACACTATAGGTTGTTCTCATGATTAGTTTTACATTCTTATTTTTGTTTTCAGGAAATGTTTGTTTAAACCTATAAGTATAGAGCTATAACTAGTTGTTTAATATCATACTATTTTGGGTTTTGCAGTTATTTACTCATATTCTTTCTTTTATTTTCATGGTCAATTTATAACTAGTTATAATGGTGGTGATATTTTTGGTTATGTGTTCAATTCATCATTTATATTAGTTATGTTTGGATGCTTGCATTTGCATTGATGCATATTAGATTAGTTTCTTTTCATTTTATTAGATTAGAAAACCTTAAATGATGGACATATTCATAACAGGTAAATCCCAAATCGGTAATGGTTGCTATGCCATAATTCAAATGGGTTCCCTACACCAAAAGGGGAACAGTCTAATTGGGACTTCTCATATGGGTGAACCCCTTACCGTTGAATGAGACATTTCAACATGTCAAAAGAATTGATGCTAGAAGGAGGGAAGACAACAAGCTAACTCGTGTGGAGAATATTTTTCAAAATTCATTAATATCCCATGGCTCCTCTCCATATCCATGTATGGGATCATGCTTTCAATATTTGGAGATCATTACATGCTATCGCAAAGAAGAAAATCAATCTCTTGTTTAAATTTAAATTTAATGGTGAAAGATAAACCTTTGCATTTAGGCATCATAACATATTTAACTTACATGCCAATCTCTTAAAATTTTCAAGAAAATGAAGTATACATGTTGTTTCTTCTCACGTTGGAAGGATGAATTTAGGTTTGGTATAGGGTGTTACCATCCAAATCTATTCACAACTGGAGATAGTTCATGGAAGTTTTCATAGTTGCATATGAGAATTATAATTATGATGAATTGTGTTTTGAACTTGATATAATTCATAAAAGGAAGGATGAATATTTTGATAATTTTATTTTGAGGTTTGTGTAGATTTATTACATATTTCGTGAGAGCAACAAACCCTATAGTCAAGAATTCCTTGAATGATACTCCTATCTTCCTTTTGTTCCTAAAGAAGAATATTTATTCATGAATAACAAGCCAAATTCAAGTTGTCCAAAATATCTTCCACACCATCCCCCCAAAAAAGAAATATCATCCTTTGAAAAATGAGGTAATATAGAAGGCATTGGTCTACAAAATGGTCTTGGAAAATAATTTAATCTAGAGGATAGTAAAAATTATGATCCACAAGAATAACTTATACAATGTATTGATTCAAATGAACTTGCCATTCTAATTCACAATATATCATAAAAGTAACCTATTATCCAAACAAATAATAAATAAGATGGCATGATTTTTTATCAATCCATGTGTAAATAAATTTTAGAGTTTGTGGACACCGTAACCTCTGATGATTGTTAAGAAGATGACCTTGAGTTGAGAAACCTTGGAAACCTTTTTGAGCAAGCAAGGAAGGTGTACAAGTTGATTTTTCATATTATTTGGGTAAGAACACTATTACAGTATTGGGGCTTCAAGACTCTCAAATAATGTTATCCGCCCCTACAACTAAGAAGGATTCATTGAAAGAATTTTTGCAGACTCATAATTCTCCTTTTATACCTTGCGTCAATATCAAAAACAAAGTTCATGCTAGCAGGAAGTTACTAAATTTAGGACCAACCAATTTTGTCTATGAAATGGTGGATGTTTATCAAGAACATGTTCCTAAAATAAATGAGTTCCATGAAACAAATATTGTACAACAAAAAATAGTGGGGTATCACTTATTTCGTACATCCTTCAATAAGAAAAAAAGACAATGTTGTGAATTTCAATATTCAAAATTATGAAGGTATACCACTTCCAATCACACATCTACTTGACACAAAAAATTGCCTTATTGTAGGCACAAATATTGTTAACTGTCAAGCCTCATATAATATGAAATATACCTTTAAATAACATCAAGAATAAGTGATTTCAAAGGAGGATTCCATACATATATTTACTAGCAAGAATAAATTTCAAAGGAGGATTCCACACTTATATTTACTAGCAAGAATAAATTCCACACTATTGAAAAATTGGTTCATGGGTTGGTTTTGATAAGAATAATGGGTACATACTCTATTGAATATTGTGAGTAGACAGAGTGTATAGAAGAAGGTTCTTTTTCTAGTCAATTCTATCCTGCATAAACAAGGGAGTTGACATCAGGTCCTATGAACTCTCAATACTTAGATTGTTGTGAAAATAGGGATATATCTTATAAATACACACCTATGGATAAATTGATGAAGCAGGGAAAGAGATAAAGTAATGTAGGTTGTCTTTGGAATTGACTTTTTATAGTGGGTTGGACTACTTCCCAAGTTTACAATGAGTCCCTATGGATTTCCCACCATCTTGATAGAGTGGCTCTAAGTAATAGGTCAAATGTTGGGATTCTATTCTTTGGATCTATGGAGTGCTCTAGTATATCTAAAAATTCATCAATCACATTATTACCATCACAAATGGGTGGTCTAGATGAGTCATTTCTAAATCCATTAGTCATGTTTGATGGATGCACACCTTCTAGTATAAATCTCATAGTTATGTTCCTACTAGTTATTTAATGCTTGTTTACAGTCTATGTCAAAGGTGTAGATGCTTTTCCCATTGATAGCTCCATCCATGGTAGGGTTAACATATTCATCCCTTATCCCTACAATGAGGTTTCATATGTGGTCTATTGGGCTCAATGTAGCAGGACCCTTGATATGGATCGATGACCTGCATAACCATTGTTCCTTAAGCCTCAAAAGACATTTTCACTCTCTTAAGGTTAATGCTAGCATCATTATCATAAGTCCATTCAATACCAAGTAAACTAGGATATGGATCCTTCTCATATACTATTTCAATGACTTCAAATTATACTATCGTCTTCATCCTTGTAAGATCTACTTAAAAATTATGCAACCTATTGATGGGGTAGATTATTATTGGTTCATTAGTCACAATTATATGATAAAGAAGACACAATTTGGAATACCCATCGTTTTCTAGGATTTCTTGGTCAAGATATTCACTTCCAAGCCTAGATCAAGCATTACATCTTTGATCTCTATCCAATAGTTTTAGTTCTAATCTTGACTATTTTCCCGTTTGTATCCTCATCTTTTTCCCACCATGTTTGAGTATCTTCCCAGGAGGGGGGGAATTAATTAATTTATTTTCTTTCTCTCCCTATAGTGACTATTTATCTTTTTCAACTTAGCTAACATGTGTTCATTTTCTAGTACTCTAATGAATGCCCCAATGAAGTCGTTCCTTGTATCCTTCCCTTATCAAGTTGCAAATGTGTTATTTTTGTGACCTTCTAATGTATTGTTCATTATTTCATTTATGATATGTACAACCTCCCATAAGATGCCTACAAATTCCTTGCATGTTTTCCTTTCTTTTAATGTATCTAAGCCCAAGGGATTTGGTGCTACTTTTTAGATTTGGAATGATTGATCTGGATTTTGATTATCATTGGTATGAGAACCTCCCCTATTTACTATGTTGATCATTAGGACTTCGACACTTATGGGATTTGAGCTAACCAAGATAAGGTTTCTTTGTCTATATTTGGCTTCCCATTTTTCCAATAGGTCAAGGCAGTCTTCTATGGTGTGACTTGTGGCTCTATAGTGCCCACATCACAATCTCCTTGGAAAGAGACAATTTATTGAGACATAACCTATCTTATCACAATTATAACATCTTATTGGTCTAGTTTGAAGACCTTTTTGATATCCTCTAAAATCTTCTCCTCCTGAGTCCTTCATGATCACCATTTTGGTTATCATTGGTTCTCTCCTTAACTTTGAAGGAGTTTTTCTCAAATATTTCTACTAAGGCTTATAATGCTTGACAAATTTTCTATGTTGTGAGTATTTTCCCAACAAAAATCATAAAACAATGTTACTAGGGCCGATGAATATTTTTATAGGATTGGACACATCTAGTGTGACTGATCATACAATTTGATTATTTCATAATATTTGTTTGTTGTTATTTCTAGGAAGTGATTTGGAAAAATATTCCCCCCCCCCAAATGCAAGGAATCATTTTCTAGATGCCCTTCTATATTATAAATAATTCACCATACCTACTCACAAACCACTTTATCTCCAATCATCTGCTACATATTATTTGAAGGGACGACAATTGGTGGTGGAATTTGGACATCTAAGGGGCTATAATAGAGGATGGTATGATGACAATGTGGGTAAGGAAATTTCTAGGGAATCCGACCAGGACTTTATTGCTTTCTCTAGGACCTCTTTGTGAAGCCCACCTCTGCTACATCAAATGGATCCTTATTTAGTGTAGAAGTCCTCCTATGAACCACTCCTTATGTTGTGTCATGTATTTGATAAGTTATCCTACTAATAAAGTCTTTGAATCTTCAATTGTATTCCCACACACTTTCACCTATGTTTTTCCTCATATACTTTAATGAACATCTCAAAACTACGATATGAATGATTGTTTGAGCTCGTTAATCATTTATATGATACCCTATGGGGTTCTCTAGACATATTTCATGTACCATTAGATAACTTAGCCTTGCAATATCATTTAGAATTCAACCAACTTTGTTTCCACAGACTATGTTCTTGGCACTTCATATTTCCTTGCACAAGAACTAATGCTACTTGGCATCCACATCCCCTTTTCTTGAGCAATTAGGTAGTCACAAAAAGGGTCCTAACCGAGTGCCTTCCATATCAATACAAGGATTTCCAACAAGAATAAATCTTTGTGCTCTTGGATAAACAATGAGATGTTGAATACTTCCTAAAAACAAACTAACTTGACTATTGTTGGCTAAATTCATAGCACCACTTGGTATACTAATTTAACTATATATTTTTCTTTTCTCTAATTACCATTATGTGTACTGAATTTTGTATGATTAGGATTCAATATTACATCAATTTTGTTAGAATGCACAAGATGTGGTGAAGGTGTGGAGCTAGGTTGGTTGTGTCCTAGGGTGACCATGTATGCTAGTTCCTCTTCTTCACCAAATAGTGATAATATGTTCACAATTTCATTGTTAAGGTGTGCATATGTGGCCAAATTCCTAGTATCTAGTTTGTCAATCATATCTTCATGCATGAACTCTTGTTGTGGTGTCTTCGACCCATCCATATGTACCCTTGCATTCACCTCCAAGGCCCTCTCCTCTATCCCTTTTGATCTTGTGGGCGTTTCTTCACTTTGTGTCTACTCCATAGGGTTTTTCTCTATCAACAACCCTCTTTCACATAACTATCGACTGAATTTATCTTCTCTTCTTCATGTATTCTCCACTTCTTACACTTGCAACTCATTGCTATCTCCATTATTGATTTCTTTTCATAATGATTCTCTTTTCTCACAAATAACTCTCATCTATCTCCATTACCAATGGCTGGTTATTGCTGCACATCTTAAGGTTCTTTTCACTCTTTCTTTTCCTCAATTTTCCTCTATGGTTCTCATTTTCCATTTAAGTTCCTAGCTTCACCAACACGTTTCCATCATTGCCCCATTCATTGTGGGGTTTATGCTTTCATCTCTCTTGGAAGAAAAGGAAACAAATCCTCTTTGAAAAAAATAAGTTTCACCCATGTAGGTATCTCTTTCATAAACCTTCCCTTGGGTCCTCTAAAAAATTGTTCCCCAACTTGAAAGTATCACTGAATCTATTCGATTGAAAACTCTACAAAATAACTTTCCAAACTTCCTTTTACCTAAAAGTATATTTCTATTGTGACATGGTCATCACAACTCTATAATGCAATCAAATTTTGGGCATCCTAGGTTACCATTTTTCCCTCCTTGACCTTTGATATGTTG
>JZKD02S1910643.1:2158952-2180463 GCA_000966675.3 Picea glauca
AGATTATCAAGTCCATAACCGACGAGCCGTCGAAGACCTCTGGGTAGTGCAGTTGTACACTCATATTACACTCCTACCCGAGTTTAGAAGATTTTGAAGTTGTTGCTCGAGCTCTAAAGTACAACCATCAAGCCGAATCAACTTCTGGGAGATGGATACTTTATATGTATATATTTCTGATTTCGGGATGTAGCTCCGCTGTGTATTATTCGTGGTTACTCTTTATAGTTATTTGACATGGATCTACAGTGTATTTGATTGGTAGCCATGGTTCTATTTTATTCCGAGCATGGGTATGCTCGTCTCGGTGAGACATTTGTTATTTTGCAGATGACACCTCCTGATTCCCGATTCTTGGGCTCACTCATTCATCATATTAGTATAGATTGGTAAAGAATTGGTAATGTATTTCAGCCATCAGATGCTGTTCTGACCTCACACATTAGGGGGCATCTGTTATAACCCTAAATTGCACCATACATGCTTACCTAGCATTAGGCCAACTCATTTCTCTTCATTGCCAAAACATCTGCTGAGAAACCTCTTTAAAAATCCTCTTGGGTAAAGGTACACGCACCCTAACTCACTACTGCACGCGGGTGAACGCTGGCAGGCCTACTACAACCCACGTTTACCTAATAAAGCAAAAAAACAGGAAAGTTTCCGACGGGACAAAAATCTATGGGTCAGTTAACTGAAACTCCCGGCCATGCATGGCCGAGAGTTCATCCAAAACCCTAGCTCCTTCTAGCCTATAAAAGAAGGGGTAGGGGTACTATTTGAAGGGGAAAAAATATAGCGAAGAAACTCTGCCCATTTGCCAAATCCATTTGTCCCAACCCTTTAGCCTTTCCTCAAGCTTAAGGAGAATTAACACAAAGTAGTTGGAGGACAAAGAAGAGGAGGAGCCCAAGATCAGGATCAAGGAGCGGTGGTCGGTCTCGACTTTGATTGTAAGTTGATTCATTTTGAAAATAATAAAAAGAATACTTTTCCCATCCCAATGCATGAGTTATCCATGATTTGTGTAATTTATGCTTAATTTCTAACCCTCAAGTAGAAAAATAGCATACATGCGTAGTGTTTTGTCTTGATTGCAGGTTAACTTTGGAAGGAGCAACGCAAAGAAGTGGGCAAAGCGCAACAGAGGATCTACACCAAACATTAGTAAAAATGTTAGTAGTTCCTTTCCACGCATGTGTCTTGAAAGAGGGGTTTAAGTTTTGGGTAGTAGGTTAAAAGGTCATTTCTTTAAGGTCGAAATCTGCATGCAAATCAGACCCTAGTTTGCTAGTCCGTAGGGTATTATTTCCCAACAACAGAGGCATGAAACAGTTTTGGATTGTTATGAAAAAACACTCACTTACAAAGATGAAAACAACATTGTTAGGACAATACAAGGCATATGAAAATCAATCTCAGTTAGGCATATTTCAACAATGCAATTTAAGAAGTGCATGAGAAAAGGTTGTCAGATTTATGCTATCCAAGTGACAAATTTGTTGGAAAAAGAAAATAAACCTAGCCTAGAAGATTTTAGAGATGTGTTTGTTGACAAAATACCCGAACTTCCCCCTAGAAGTGAGATAGACTTCTCTATCGACCTGCTGCCTTGTTCAACCCCTATATCTAAGGCACCCTACATGATGAGTTTACCCAAATTAACATAATTAAAGATTCAACTACAAGAACTGTTGGACAAGGAATATATCAGACCGAGTGTCTCGCCATTGGGAGCACCAATCTTTTTTGTTAAAAAGAAAGATGAAACCTTAAGATAATGCATTGATTACAGACAGTTAAACAAAATCACTGTTAAGAACAAATACCCTACCTAGAATCAATGATCTGTTTGATCAAGTAGGTGGGGCAAAGATTTTTTCTAAGTTGGATTTAAGATATGGTTATCACCAGGTTAGAATAAAGGATGAGGACATAAGTAAAACAACATTCAGGATGAAATATGGACATTATGAATTTTTTGTTACACCGTTTGGTCTCACTAACACTGATCTGGATTATTTTGGGCACGAAATGAGAGCAGAGATATAATAAATAAATGCACAGAGATATCGCAGATATTCAATAATATAACAGAAATGTATCGGAGATGCAACCATAAACATAGATATACAGTAATACATGATTTCTATTAATGAAAGAAATGTACAGAGACTGTAAAATACAGAGTGAAAGACTCGCTAGAATGGTGGCAACTTATCTCTGAGAAGAGATGTGACGGCTACTCACATTCGCAAGGAGATGATTACAATGAGGCTCCGAAGGCCTTTTTACAGTAAACAGGAATGCCAAAAACCATAGACATCCAAAAACCTAACCGTAGGAGATGAAGCGCCAAAAGTCATGTGGGCCCCGTTTGGGTAAGTGAGTACATCAACTTCACGAGGTCGTAACTTTTGCATACGATCTCCATTTTAGGCGTGTGATAGCTCATTGGAAAGGTATCGTCGAGGAGATTCATTTTGGGGGCTCAATCATGCCTTCATCTATCACTAAGAACCTCGATCTCAAAAAACCTTCATTTGGACCCTCAAAATGGCCCCAGAAGTTAAAACCTGCTAAAAATAGTAAATTGCCAAAATTGCCAGAAAACTGTTTTGAGCCAGTCAGAAAAGGTGGGTGGCCACCGATATCCACCTAGATCAAACACACCAACAACATTTATGTTTTTAATGAACAACAATTTCAGTCAGTACTTGGATAAGTTTTTTTTGGTATTTATTGACGATATCCTAGTGTATTATAAAACAAAAGAAGAACACGAAAAACATCTAGGGATAATATTGCAAACTTTAAGAAAACACAAACTGTATGATAAATTCGACAAATGTGACTTTTATCAAAAGAAAATATAGTACCTAGGACATGTAATATCTGAAGAAGGTATTGCAGTTGACCCATAGAAAATAAGAGCCATCATGGAATGCCCTATCCCTAAGGACGTAGTGGACATCCAATCGTTCATGGGAATTACCGGGTACTACCGCATATTTATAGAGGGATTGTCTAAGCAGATTGCATACCCTATCAAATCCCTACAGAAGAAGGGAACCAAGTTTAATTGGTCACATAAATGTCAGGACAAATTTATTAAGTTGAAGGAATTGTTAACAACCACACCAATTTTAAGGGTAGCAGACCCAGATAAAGACTTCACAGTCTGCGTGGATGCAAGCAAGGAAGGTTTGGGAGGTGTCCTAACTCAAGAAGGGCACATTATTTTTTACGATTCCATAAAATTAAAAGAGCACAAACGAAACTACGTCACTCATGACTTGGAGTTAACAACTGTCATCCATGCATTGAAGATGTGGTGACACTATATAATGGGCATAAAATTTATGTTGTTGACTGATAACAGTGGTGTGAAATTTTTGTTTAGTCAACTAGACCTTAATGCAAGGCAAGCAAGATGGTTGGCCTTCTTGAGAGAATTCGATTTCGAGGTAAGACACATCAAGGGTAAGGCAAACAAGGTGGTAGATGCTTTAAGTAGAAGAATTCATGGGCTGTTTGAGATAAACATTAGCAGGGCAGAAAGTGACATTGATCAAAGGATAAAAGGATGCAAGTAATAATGATGCAAAATACATTAAAACAATGACAGATTTACAAAATAACGCATAAATTTTAGACAAGACATATATGAGTTTGGACAGAAATGGTCTCCTAAGATTCAAAAACAAATTATATATACCAGATTCTACTGAATTAAAGTTAACAATTTTGGACGAAGTACACAAGAAACCATATTCTGGTCATTCGGGATACCAGAAAACGATAACAACACTAAGGAAGTTATTTTGGCCTAATATGAAAGGTGAGACAACATAATACTTGGCTAAGTGCCAAGATTGTCAATAGGTGAAGGCTGAACACCAACACCCAGCTGACCTGTTGCAGCCTCTACCTGTACTGGAATGGAAATGGGAGACCATATCACTGGATTTTATCACAGGTTTTCCTAGAATTAAAAAACAAAATGATTCAATTATGGTAGTAATTGATAAGATTAGCAAGTATGCACACTTTATTCCTGTAAAGTCTACTTTTAAAGCTATTAACATCGCTGAAATATTCATGAAAGAAATTTTTAGACTACATGGTATTCCCAAAATGGTGATTTCAGATAGAGACATAAAATTCACATCTACATTTTGGAAAGAATTGTTTGCAGGGTTAAATACTAATTTGAATTTAATCACAAGCTACCATCCACAAACAGATAGGCAGACTGAATGAACGAACCAAATAGTGGAAGATATGCTACGAATGTATGTAAGGACGAATCCAGGTAAGTGGGAAGACTACCTGCACTTGGTAGAATTTGCATACAATAATGGTTACCAGACATCGGCTAAGATGAGCCCCTTCAAAGTACTGTACGAGAGAAAGTGTACAACTCCGATTAGTTGGGACAACCCAGTTGAAAGAATCATGGTGGGACAAGAAATGCTCCAGGAAATGGAGAACATGGTAAGGAAAGTACAACATAATTTAGAGGAGGCATAGGACAGACATAAAAGTTATGTAGACCTGAAAAGAAGACACCAATAATTTCAAGTTGGAGACCACGTGTATTTAAAAGTCAAAGCATAGTAACAAAGAAGAGACCAAAAGATAACAACGAGGAAGAAGAGGTCAACAAGAGAGCCTCCAAAAATTTTGGTCCTGAAGCAGAAAAAGGGGACAACTCTTTCGAAGGCACACCATTACTATAAGATAAAACAACCACAGGAAGAAAGAGGAAACAGGTAGACCACCTGGAAGGAGAGTTTAAGAAAATCAAACCATCCACCTTTGACGGGGAATCTGGGACAGGGGAGGAGGCTGAATCATGGTTACTAGATATTAAAAAGTATTTCCAGATCTACAACTATTCCAACAACATGAAGGTCAAAATGGCCATCTATAACCTGAAAGGAAAGGAAAATATATGGTGGCAGGACCTGAAATTGGGCAAGGGCCTAAAGGAAAAACATATGGAGTGGTCAGATTTCAAGAAATACTTTAAGAAACAGTATCTATATGAAAGTTACTATGAAATAAAAACCAAAGAGTTTTATGAGCTACGACTCAGTCAAATGACTATGGAGGACCTAATAAACAAATTCCTGGAATTACTAAGGTTTGTGCCTTATATCCGGGAGGACAAAGTAAAAATCCAGTGGTTCCTAAGCTGTTTACCACAGCCCTATAAGGACAGAATCAAGTTCGACAATCCCAAGACCTTAAGTGGAGTTTTCAGAAAAGCCTGAATGTGTTATGACTAATACAAACAACGGTCTGAATTTCCCAAGGCTTGGAAAGACAAGAAACAAGACAGAATGAACCAATGGAAGAAGGGATATCAACCAACCCTTTTCCACAATGCAACAAAGAGCTTTCCAAGGAAATATTTTCACTCCAATAACCAAAACACCCAAGGAGGAGGTAAACCAGTTAATCTGGGAACCAAGAAGTTTGGGGACAGCCCTAAAGAACCGTTAAAATGATGGGAATGTGGAGAGCCTCACTTAAGGAGGAACTATCCACGTTTAAATTCTATAACCATGACTATGGTTAAAATCCTACAAGAAGCCTCCACACTGGGAGATGTGGGCCAAAGCTTAGATAGGATCAATGCAGCCATGGATGGCTAACAAGTTGATCACCAGTCCACTATAGTGGAAGTTGAAGGTAAAGTTAACAATAATCATGTTTCTATTTTAATTGATTCAGGGGCTACTTAGAGTTATGTCGCTCCTGGTGTAGTGGATTCAAATAAACTTAAGAAATTAAGACATGCAAAATCTTGGCTAGTCCAACTAGCAACAGGAACAAAAAGAAAAGTAAATTATTTTATTTTCGACTGTGAGTTCAGTTTAGGCAGTCAAATGACAAAGATAAATTTGAATATTCTACCATTAGGGTCTTACAACATAATTATTTGGATGGACTAGTTAGAGAGGCATAAAGCAGTTTTGGATTGTTATGAAAAAACACTCACTTACAAAGATGAAAACGACATTGTTAGGACAATACAAGGAATATGAAAAACAGTCTCAGTTAGACATATTTCAACAATGCAATTTAAGAAGTGCATGAGAAAAGGTTGTCAGATTTATGCTATCCAAGTGACAAATCTGTTGGAAAAAAGAAAATAAACCTAGCCTAGAAGATTTTGTCATCTTACATGATTTTAGAGATGTGTTTATTGACGAAATACACGAACTGCCCCCTAGAAGTGAGATAGAATTCTCTACCGACCTGCTACCTTGTTCAACCCCTATATCTAAGGCACCCTACATGATGAGTTTACCCAAATTAACAGAATTAAAGATTCAACTACAAGAACTATTGGACAAGGAATATATCAAACCGAGTGTCTCGCCATGGGGAGCACCAATCTTTTTTGTTAAAAAGAAAGATGAAACCTTAAGATAATGCATTGATTACAGACAGTTAAACAAAATGTCTGTTAAGAACAAATACCCTCTACCTAGAATCAATGATCTGTTTGATCAAGTAGGTGGGGAAAAGGTTTTTTCTAAGTTGGATTCAAGATATGGTTATCACCAAGTTAGAATAAAGGATGGGGACATAAGTAAAACAACATTCAGGACGAGATATGGGCATTATGAATTTTTTGTTATACCGTTTGGTCTCACTAACACACCAGCAACATTTATGTATTTAATGAACAACAATTTCAATTAGTACTTGGATAAGTTTGTTTTGGTATTTATTGACGATATCATATTGTATTATAAAACAAAAGAAGAACACGAAGACCATCTAGGGATAATATTGCAAACTTTAAGAAAACACAAACTATATGATAAATTCGACAAATGTGATTTTATCAAAAGAAAATACAGTACCTAGGACATGTAATATCTGAAGAAGGTATTGTAGTCGACCTAAAGAAAATAAGAGCCATCATGGAATGCCCTATCCCTAAGGATGTAGTGGACATTCGGTCGTTCATGGGAATTACCGGGTACTACCACAGATTTATAGAGGGATTCTTTAAGATTTCATACCCTATCACATCCCTACAGAAGAAGGGAACCAAGTTTAATTGGTCATAGAAATGTTAGGACAATTTTAATAAGTTGAAGGAATTGTTAACAACCACACCAATTTTAAGGGTAGCAGACCCATATAAAGACTTCACAGTCTACGTGGATGCAAGCAAGGAAGGTTTGGGAGGTGTCCTAACTCAAGAAGGGCACGTTATTTGTTACGAGTCCCTAAAATTAAAAGAGCACGAACGAAACTACGTCACTCATGACTTGGAGTTAGCAACTTTCATCCATGCATTGAAGATGTGGCGACACTATATAATGGGCAGAAAATTTATGTTGTTGACTGATAATAGTGGTGTGAATTTTTTTTTTAGTCAACCATACCTTAATGCAAGGCAAGCAAGATGGTTGGCCTTCTTGAGAGAATTTGATTTCGAGGTAAGACACATCAAGGGTAAGGAAAACAAGGTGGTAGATGCTTTAAGTCGAAGAATTCCTGGGTTGTTTGAGATAAACATTAGCAGGGCAGAAAGTGACATTGAGCAAAGGATAAAGGATGCAAGTAATAATGATGCAAAATACATTAAAACAATGGTAGATTTACAAAATAATGCAGAAATTTTAGACAAGACAAATATGAGTTTGGACAGAAATGGTCTCCTAAGATTCAAAAATAAATTATATATACCAGATTCTGCAGAATTAAAGTTAACAATTTTGGACGAAGTACACAAGAAACCATATTCTGGTCATTCGGGATACCAAAAAACGGTAACAACACTAAGGAAGTTATTTTGGCCTAATATGAAAGGTGAAACAATAGAATACTTGGCTAAGTGCCAAGATCATTGTCAACATGTGAAGGCTGAACACCAACACCCAGCCGACCTGTTGCAACCTCTACCTATACTGGAATGGAAATGGGAGACCATATCACTGAATTTTATCACAGGTTTGCCTAGAATTAAAAAGCAAAATGATTCAATTATGGTAGTAATTGATAAGATTAACAAGTCTGCACACTTTATTCCTGTAAAGTCTACTTTTAAAGCTATTAACATCGCTGAAATATTCATGAAAGAAATTTTTAGACTGCATGGTATTCCTCAAATGGTGATTTCAGATAGAGACGTAAAATTCACATATACAATTTGGAAAGAATTGTTTGCAGGGTTAAATACTAACTTGAATTTCATCACAAGCTACCATCCACAAACAGATGGGCAGACTGAATGAACGAACCAAATAGTGGAAGATATGCTACGAATGTACGTAAGGACGAATCCAGGTAAGTGGGAATACTACCTGCACTTGGTAGAATTTGCATACAATAATGGTTACCAGACATCGGCTAAGATGAGCCCCTTCGAGTATTGTATGACAGAAAGTGTACAACTCCGATTAGCTGGGACAACCCAGTTGAAAGAATCATGGTGGGACTAGAAATGCTCCAGGAAATGGAGAACATGGTGGGACTAGAAATGCTCCAGGAAATGGAGAACATGGTAAGGAAAGTACAACATAATTTAAAGGAGGCATAGGACAGACAGAAAAGTTACGCAGACTTGAAAAGAAGACACCAAGAATTTCAAGTTGGAGACCACGCGTATTTAAAAATGAAAGCATAGTAACAAAGAAGAGACCAAAAGATAACAACGAGGAAGAAGAGGTCAGCAAGAGAGCCTCCAAAAATTCTGGCCCTGAAGCAGAAAAAGGGGACAACACTTCCGAAGGCACACCATTAGCAGAAGATAAAACAACCACAGGAAGAAAGAGGAACCAGGTAGACCACCTGGAAGGAGAGTTTAAGAAAATCAAACCATCCACATTTGATGGGGAATTTGGGACAGGGGAGGAGGCTGAAGCATGGTTACTAGATATTAAAAAGTATTTCTAGATCTACAACTATTCCAACAACATGAAGGTCAGAATGGTCATCTATAATCTAAAAGGAAAGGCAAGTATATGGTGGCAGGACCTGAAATTGGCCAAGGGCCTAAAGGAAAAATAGATGGAGTGGTCGGATTTCAAGAAATACTTTAAGAAACAGTATCTATCTAAAAGTTACTATGAAATAAAAACCAAAGAGTTTTATGAGCTATGACTCGGTCAAATGATTATGGAGGACCTAATAAACAAATTCCCGGAATTACTAAGGTTAGTGCCTTATATCCGGGAGGACAAAGTAAAAATCCAGCGGTTCCTAAGTTGTTTACCACAGTCCTATAAGGAAAGAATCAAGTTCGACAATCCCAAGACCTTAAGCGGAGTTTTCAGAAAAGCGTGAATGTGTTACGACTAATACAAACAACGGTCCGAATTTCCCAAGGCTTGGAAAGACAAGAAACAAGACAGAATGAACCAGTGGAAGAAGGGATATCAACCAACCCTTTTCTAGAATGCAACAAAGAGCTTTCCAAGGAAATATTTTCACTCCAATAACCAAAACACCCAAGGAGGAGGTAAACCAATTAATCTGGGAACCAAGAAGTTTGGGGACAGCCCTAAAGAACTGTTAAAACGATGGGAATGTGGAGAGCCTTACTTAAGGAGGAACTGTCCACGTTTAAATTCTATATCCACGACTATAGTTCAAAGCCTACAAGAAGCCTTTACAGTGGGAGATGTGGGCAGAAGCTTAGATAGGATCAATGCAGCCGTGGATGATCGACAAGCTGATCACCAATCCACTGTAGTGGAAGTTGAAGGTAAAGTTAACAATAATCATGTTTCTATTTTAATTGATCCAGGGGCTACTTTGAGTTATGTCTCTCTTGGTGTAGTGGATTCAAATAAACTTAAGAAATTAAGACATGCAAAATCTTGGCTAGTCCAACTAGCAACAGGAACAAAACGAAAAGTAACTTATTTTATTTCCAACTGTGAGTTCAGTTTAGGCTGTCAAAAGACAAAGACAAATTTGAATATTCTACCATTAGTCTCTTATGACATAATTATTGGGATGGACTAGTTAGAGAGGCATAAAGCAGTTTGTGATTGTTATGAAAAAACACTCACTTACAAAGATGAAAACGACACTGTTAGGACAGTACAAGGCATATGAAAACTAGTCTCAGTTAGACAGATTTCGACAATGCAATTTAAGAAGTGCATGAGAAAAGGTTATCAGATTTATGCTATTCAAGTGACAAATCTATTGGAAAAAGAAAATAAACCTAGCCTAGAAGATTTTGTCGTCTTACATGATTTTAGAGATGCGTTTGTTGATGAAATACCCGAACTTTTCCCTAGAAGTGAGATAGATTTCTCTATCGACCTGCTGCCTTGTTCAACCCCTATATCTAAGGCACCCTACATGATGAGTTTACCTGAATTAACAGAATTAAAGATTCAACTACAAGAACTATTGAACAAGGAATATATCAGACTGAGTGTCTCGCCATGGGGAACACCAATCCTTTTTGTTAAAAAGAAAGAAGAAACCTTAAGATAATGCATTGATTACAGACAGTTAAACAAAATGACTGTTAAGAACAAATACCCTTTACCTAGAATCAATGATCTGTTTGATCAAGTAGGTGGGGCAAAGATTTTTTCTAAGTTGGATTTAAGATATGGTTATCACTAGGTTAGAATAAAGGATGAGGACATAAGTAAAACAACATTTAGGATGAGATATGGACATTATGAATTTTTTGTTATACCATTTGGTCTCACTAAGACACCAACAACATTTATGTGTTTAATGAACAATAGTTTCAGTCAGTACTTGGATAAGTTTGTTTTGGTATTTATTGACGATATCCTAGTGTATTATAAAACAAAAGAAGAACACGAAGAACATCTAGGGATAATATTGCAAACTTTAATAAAGCACAAACTGTATGCTAAATTCGACAAATGTGACTTTTATCAAAAGAAAATACAGTACCTAGGACATGTAATATTTGAAGAAGGTATTGCAGTCGACCGAAAGAAAATAAGAGGCATCATGGAATTCCCTATCCCTAAGTACGTAGCGGACATCTGGTCGTTCATGGGAATTACTGGGTACTACCGCAGATTTATAGAGGGATTCTCTAAGATTGCATACCCTATCACATCCCTACAGAAGAAGGGAACCAAGTTTAATTGGTCACAGAAATGTCAGAAAAGTTTTAATAAGTTGGAGGAATTGTTAACAACCACACCAATCTTAAGGGTATCAGACCCAGATAAAGACTTCATAGTCTGCATGGATGCGAGCAAGGAAGGCTTGGGAGGTGTCCTAACTCAAGAAGGGCACGTTATTTGTTACAAGTCCCTAAAATTAAAAGAGCACGAATGAAACTACGTCACTCACAACTTGGAGTTAGCAACTATCATCCATGCATTGAAGATGTGGCGACACTATATAATGGGCATAAAATATCTATTGTTGACTGATAACAGTGGTGTGAAATTTTTGTTTAGTCAACCAGACCTTAATGCAAGGCAAGCAAGATGGTTGGCCTTCTTGAGCGAATTTGATTTCGAGGTAAGACACATCAAGGGTAAGGAAAACAAGGTGGCAGATTCTTTAAGTAGAAGAATTCATGGGCTGTTTGAGATAAACATTAGCAGGGTAGAAAGTGACATTGAGCAAAGGATAAAGGATGCAAGTAATAATGATGAAAAATGCATTAAAACAATGGCAGATTTACAAAATAACGCATAAATTTTAGATAAGACATATATGAGTTTGGACATAAATGGTCTCCTAAGATTCAAAAACAATTATATATACCAGATTCTGCTAAATTAAAGTTAGCAATTTTGGACGAAGTACACAAGAAACCATATTCTGGTGATCCGGGATACCAGAAAACGGTAACAACACTAAGGAAGTTATTTTGGCCTAATATGAAGGTGAGACAACAGAATACTTGGCTAAGTGCCAAGATTGTCAACAGGTGAAGGCTGAACACCAACACCCAGCCGACCTGTTGCAACCTCTACCTGTACCAGAATGGAAATGGGAGACCATATCACTATATTTTATCACAGGTTTTCCTAGAACTAAAAAACGAAATGATTCAATTATGGTAGTAATTGATAAGACTAGCAAGTCTGCAAACTTTATTCCTGTAAATTCTACTTTTAAATCTATTAACATCGTTGAAATATTCATGAAATAAATTTTTAGACTGCATGGTATTCCTAAATGGTGATTTCAGATAGAGACGTAAAATTCACATCTACATTTTGGAAACAATTGTTTGTAGAGTTAAATACTAACTTGAATTTCATCACAAGCTACCATCCAAAAATGAATGGGTAGATTGAACGAACGAACCAAATAGTGGAAGATATGCTACGAATGTACGTAAAGACGAATCCAGGTAAGTGGGAAGACTACCTGCAGTTGGTAGAATTTGCATACAATAATGGTTACCAAACATCGACTAAGATGAGCCCCTTTGAAGTACTGTACAACATAAAGTGTACAACTCTGATTAGTTGGGACAACCCAGTTGAAAGAATCATGGTGGGACCAGAAATGCTCTAGGAAATGTAGAACATGGTAAGGAAAGTACAACATAATTTAAAGGAGGCACATGACAGACAAAAAAGTTATGCAGCCCTGAAAAGAAGACACCAAGAATTTCAAGTTGGAGACCACATGTATTTAAAAGTCAAAGCAAGAAGAAGTTCATTAAAGCTAGGAAATTGTTCCAAGTTGGCGCCCAGGTTTTGTGGTCCTTTCGAGATCTTAGCTCGAATTGGACCCATGGCATATCAACTTGCACTCCCTACAAATCTGAAAATTCATAATGTATTTCATGTTTCTTTGTTAAAAATTTATGTTCATGATCCTACTCACATGACTAATTGGAACGTGGTGCAGGTGGAACCAGAAGGCAAGTTCCAAGTGGAACCTCTGTGCATTCTGGACAGGAGAGAAATAGCACTACAGAACAGAGTCGTCGCCCAGGTAAAAGTGCAATGGAAGCACTTTAGTCCTGAGGAGGCCACTTGGGAATTAGAGGAAGATTTTGCAGAAATCTTATCCAACCCTGTTCTAAAAAAAGGAATGAACACTGAGGACAGTGTTGTGCTAAAGGGGGAAAGGATGTAATATCCCCAAAAATAAATTATTATTGAAGTCTGAAAAAACACTTAGGAATTTATTTCCGTTTTTGGTTAATTCAAATTTGGAAAATTATTTTCATTTATGGCAATTTTGAATTTGCAATTTAGTTATTTGTAATTTATTATTATGACTGTTGGGAAAATATTTGATTTGCCCAACCAACTCTTTGACTATGACACTTGTAAGAAACACATATTTTATAGTTATTGCTGAGAGAGAAATGGAACAACCAGGTTGAAATCAGCTGACCATGACTCCATGAGTGGGGAACATGTTTGAACTACCTCATGGATGAATTCTACAAGTGACAAATCATGAATTTGACCATTGGCAACCCCCGAAAATCAGGGATTTGTAACGCTATGAAAATTTCCAAGGGGAAATGACCTAGGCACAAGATGCTTTTTGCATATATATCATATGGAAGGAGGCAAGACGCTACCTAGTATGCTAGGGAAAGGAATATCACTTGTTGTTATGAGCACTGGTTTCTGAGTGAGGCAAGAGGAATTTTCTGATTTTGGAAGAGGACGATAGCTAAAGAGGAGTTTGGAGTTCGCCCTCATGGATTCAGGGTCAAGCTAGGGGGTGAACGAAGCAAGTAAATTGGTTGTTTCTGTTCTATGGTTGGGTGGAACTTGGCTGTTCCAATTGTTGTTTCAGCACTTGTTTATATATGTTCATCTACTCTTCCCTGGTTGAATGTCCTGTTGGTTAAATAGTTGGTAGCATACATTTTACTTAATTCTAGATGAATGTCCTATTGTTTTATGACTGATAACATACATCTACTTGTGATTGGTAAAATGAAATGAATTGTGGAAAAACTTTTATAGTTGAAATTATTCAGTAAGTAGAATTAGAGAGCTACTGTGTATGATAGTTGTTGTTGATTATGTGAAGGTTTTTATTTAAGTGATATACTCTCTGAACCACAATATAAATGTAGATTCGAGTGTGAATATGTTAAGGACTTATTATAGATATTTATAGACCGAAGAATAGTAAGTACCGATCTACAATAATTACATGTATATCTTTTTAAGTTTCAGTAAATCTACACAGAACAGAAGGATTTTCATGATAATTATAAACTATATATATATATGTGTGTGTGTGTGTGTGTGTGTGTACAGGTTGTTGCCCATACAAATTTTCAGAGCCACATGAATATCTAATACACAAAGAATAATTATTGACTATTACAAAAATGTTTCCATGAAATCCCATTGTATTAAATATAGAAGAAGGTTACAATTTTTCTCCTCTTAATAATCTCAAAAGAAAATGTAAAAGAGACATAAATACCTAAACAACACACTACCTATTACAGCCACACCTCTAGTCCCAAGAAGCAGTGCATCATACCAAGGTCCTTCATTTCAAACTCAGATGCCAACTCCCTCTTTTTTACGAGAAGCCTCTTTCCATAAATATTTGCACCCTACTCTTGATTTCAATCCAACTTTGCCTGGGCCCCATCTTCACAACAATGGTGTGGATGGTTGATAGAATCCCATATGTTGTAGGGTCTTCTAGTTCCATTTCCAGAATATTTTTTGCTACACGTTTTCCGATCTCCATATTTCCATGGACTCTGCAAAACATAAGAAAAGTACGCCACACCATTGAGCCACATTCAATTGGCATTTTCTTGATTAAGTTCTCTGCCTCATCTAGGCATCCAACATAACCAAGAAGGTCCACCATGCATACATAATGTTCCAATCTTGGAATGATGCCATAATCTCGACTCATGGAGTAAAAGTACTCACGACCTTTGCTCACTAGGCCCTCTTGGATGCATGCAGACAGACTAAGGTAATATGGTCTACCCTAATTCCTGAATGTCTCATTTCTTCAAAGAGTTTGAAGACCTCATTGGCATACCCTTTTTGATGCTTCTTGTCAAATAATTCACGTGCCGTCATGATGCTCCCACATTTCACATACATGTCTATGAGGGCATTCATCACACATCCATCTACAAAAAATTCCATTTCTAATTACCTTTTCATGGATCTCCATACCCTATTCCAGAGCTTCCAAATTTGCACATGCAGGGAGAACACTGGCCAATTGCATTTGCTGAAAGAGCCTCAGGGCATCCTCGCCATGCCCATTCTGTGCAAACCCTCAAACAATTCACACTCTCTCTCTGTGCTCCTACATTTGGCATACATATCAACAAGGGCACTCATCACAAATATATCAGACTCAAATCCAGTTTTAATAATGCGAGAATGAACCTCCTTGCCACATATTTGTTTAGTGAACCAAATTTCTCCCAGTCTGGACCTTTCTCCATTATCTTCCACTTTCCCTCTTTAAATTTGTAAATGAATGTCAGCGACAAAGAGGAAGACAAAACGATGAGTTTGCAAAGGCAATTCCCCGCGACGCCATTCCATGCAAACAAATTCCTTCGAAAACTTGGAAAGTCCAACGCTCCCAGGGAAACAGAGGGTTGACTGCCAACCAGCTAGACGTCCCTCGGGCCTCGACCATCCTTAAAACACAAGAATCCATCATCGGAAACAACTAGATCTGCCACCTTTGATTTTTGCACATCACACAATCTTGGCGTGGACGTGGATAGGGTTTCCTTCTCTTCTAGACATAAATAAAGTTCATCATCAAAGAAGCCGCCACTGTACTCGCATCTTCGCCAACACAAGGAGCGAACAATGAAGTTATGGTGAGTGTGCGGAAGGTGGTCATGCTCAATGGAAAAGGAGGGCTATGAGAATAACAAATAGAAATACTTGCAGGTCAATTGCAGTCTGCATAAGTTCCCTACGGAAGCTCTTGCTACAACCTCAACTTGCAGTTCATTGGGAAACTTGTCCCACAAATTCTCCTTGTTCGTGCTCCTCTTTTCCTTCTCCGCAAAGTATCCGAGCAACTAACAACGCCCAATTTACACCACCTAAAAAAATTGCTGTAACGTTTGAGTATACACCACGTCTTTTAGCCCAGAACTTCATGCATCTGATAATAGTACGAAAATGCTCAACATTTGGAACATGACACAGAATCTGTTCATTCACTCGGCAACCAATCAGACTTCTCACGATACGTTCGTCCACATTCTACAATACCGATTCCTATGAAATGTCTAGGTCCTTCACAAGTTGATTACAACTGGAAAAACAATCTACTGCATACATAACAATAATTCACTCACTCAGATTATCTACTCTCATAGGTCCCATTTCCTTTCCATTTCCCTAGGTCCTCCTATGAGGGAGTTAGCCGAGTAATGCTGTGATACCATATTGACTTTTCAAGTGAAATGATATTGTATATTATTTTATTATTATTTAACATGCAAAAGAATTACACAAGATATATTTTTATGGAAATTTTCAAGGGAGAGAAAACCTTGCAAACTTTTCAGAGTATAGATTCCTCCAACACTTACAATGTTATACAATGCTTTTTCAAGAAATCAATACGAAAGAGACTTAGACACAAACCGAGAATAGCCTTATCAATAAAAGACACGACCGATTTCACAATGACTTATAAATAAACCCTTTCATAATGATTTATTAATAAACCCTTTCATAATGACTGAAATAACGACCACTACAATTACACTTAGGAATAACTTCTAAAATTACATTAAATCTCAAAAGATGTAAACATCATCAACATATACCATTAATAGAGTAATTCAATTTTGAAAGGGGGGTTCATCCATCCATCCATCCATATGCATCATAAACAACAACACCATATCATATATTATTAGTAGACTCGATAGATTGCAGCATACTACAACATCCCAACGCTACAAAATTTGACATACCATTTGATAGACAAAACCTAAATTATCCCAATACATCCAAAAACATATCTTGAACCCTTTTATAGCTTGAAGACATTAGATTATGTAGTTGCATCTGAGATCTTGGGTTCCTAATATTAGTATTTTTCCCAACAATTAGTGTAGTAAAGGTGATCTACTAGTGTGGTTGATCCACGAGGATCTCGGTGGCCACCTACCTATTTCAACTGACTCAAAACAATTTGTTGACAACTTACTATTTTTAGCAGTTTTTCGGTTCCTAAACTTCAGGGGCCATTTTGAGGTCCTAAAAAACAAATTTTCATGATCGACCACCTCAATGATAGCCAAAGTCTTTTATTGACCCCCCAAAATGAATCTCCTCATTGATACGTTTCCAACGAGCTATCGTGTGACCCAAACAGAGATCATATGCCAAAGTTACGCCCCCAGGAAATTGATACACCAAAATACCCAAAATGGGATCCATAAAACTGTTGGCTTTTCATCTTCCATGGTTAGGGTTTTGGATTTTCTTTATGTTAAAAATGCCTTTGGAGCCTCATTATAACAATCATCTTCTTGCGAATGCGAGTATCCGTCACATCTCTTCTCAGAGATAAGATGCCACCATTCTGACTAGTCTTTCACTCTGTATTTCTACAGTTTTGTACATTTCTCTCATTGATAGAAATTGTGTATTATTGTATCTCTATGTTTATTGCAACATTTCTGCGTATCTCACAATATCTCTGTAAATATCATTGTTATATATCTTTTCTTTCATTTCATTATAAAAAATAATCTGGATTAGTGGTATTAGAGCAGATTGCTCTTGATTGTTTTTCAATGCATGTCCTCGATGAGTTATGAGTATAGAAAGTTGGGTATCAAACTTGTCTCTCTTGAAGACAATCACTCTCACACGCCCAAGAAACCCTCCATGGTGGAAGAAAATAAAAACAACGAAGCACAAGATTCTATTAATCTGTTGCTTGAGCAAGCTCTCACGTGATAGAGGGAAAAAATGATGGAGAATTTTTCCCACATTCTTCAACGCCTACCGATAACAACAACCATGTCTTCATCAAGCGACCACTTTGGAGGTACCTTTCCTTTCAAGGTACAAGTTAATTTTGATATTCCCGTTTTTGAAGGATAGATAGATACGGATGCCCTAGAAAAATGGTTAAATATACTAGAAGTTTATTTCTCTGTTCATAATTTCTCTGACAGAGAAAATATCACCTTCACACTCCTTAAGGCTCTCCCCCATGTCAAACATTGGTGGGAAACTTACTGGGAGAAAAGTTGCATAGAGGAGTATGGAATATATGGGGTCGAGCCCACTTGGGGATTTTTTGTGGATGCGGTCAAGGAACAATATATCGATAAGAAACAACCAAAATATGGTAAAGATGACCTTGGAAACCAACCTTCAAAAAACCAGTCCAAGCCACAGGAAAATAAGGGTAATGGAAAGACAAAGGACACTGGAAAATGATGTGATTTCCACAAAATCTCCCAGCAAAACACCGACAAATGTCGCTCAAAACAATTATTACTGGCCGAGATCAAAGAAAAGGAGCCGAACCCTGATTCATAAAATACTGGTAGAAGACAGATCATCGACGCAGACTCCACTGTTACTGTTGCGACCACAACAATTCAACAAGAATAAAGACAATATCATGAAGAGGGGGAGCACCTCTTTCATTCACAAATGTGGGTGAAGGGGACCCCACTGATTTTTATTGTTGATAGTGGAAGCCAGAAGAACCTCATCTTAACATAGGTCGTCAAATAGTTGGGATTGTCGACAACACCACATACAAGATCGCGTGGCTTCGCCAGGGACAAGATCTTCATCTCAACCAGCTGTGCTGATTGTAATACTACATCAAACCCTTTAAGGATGATGTATTATGTGATGTTTCCCTGTTGGATGTCTGTGATGTTCTTTTGGGCCAACCATATATGTGGAAGCACCATGCTATTTATGAGTCAACCCTGTAGTGTCATTGTTACTCTGGGGGGTCATCTCTATAGGATACCAGAGGTAGTTCTGGCTACTGTCTCACTTAAACAATGCCGCAAGGTAGTATTTCATACTACAAAATTCAACTTCTTCACAATCTATTCAAAAGGTGAAGAGAAGGACACTGCAACCACTGCAGCCTTGGCCCAAGAACTTTCTTTCCAACAAAAAAAGATTGCAAAAGAGAAGGAAGATATTGTTTCTTCACTTACAAGGGTGCCTACACACTACCCGTTCAAGCCAAGATACAATATATTGGTTGAATAGATTCAACCCTGCGAACAACAGGTTTGTGACATTCTTCAACAAGCTAAGCAACATGACTTCTCCAACAAGGCACACAACTCACCAAGATTTAGATTTAACAAACGCTTTTCCCTCTCTCCGGAAACTCAAAGAAATGGAGACCATTACTTCCTAAGGAGGGAGGATTTATCCATGAGGATATTAGTGGCCACCCACCTACTCCCACTTGCTCAAAACAATTTGTTGGCAACTTACTATTTTTTGCAATTTTTCGGTTCCTAAACTTTCGGGGCCATTTTGAGGGCCTAAACAACATTTTTAGTGATAGATAACCTCAATTATATATAAAGGCTTTGATTGAGTCTCAAAATGAATCTTCTCGTCAATACCTTTCCAACAAGCTATTGTTGACCCCAAATAGAGATCGTATGCAAAAGTTACGCCCCTGGGAAGTTGATACACCAAACTACCCAAAACAGGGTCCACAAAATTGTTGGATTTTCATCTTTCGGAGTTAGGTTTTTGGATTTTCCTATGTTAAAAAGGCCTTTGGAGCCTCATTGTAATAATTATCTTCTTGCAAATGCGAGTAGCCATCACATCTCTTCTCAGAGATAAGCTGTCACCATTCTAGCGAGTCTTTCACTCTGTATTTCTATAGTTTTGTACATTTCTCTTATCAATATAAATTGTGTATTACTATATCTCTGTGTTTATTGCAACATTTATGCGTATCTCGCAATATCTCAGTAAATTTCATTGTTATATCTATACCTTCATTTCGTTCTAAAAAATAATCCAAATCAGTGACCCTCAACCTTAGAGATTTATTCTTGATTGCTTGGCTCCTACCTTTTGAAACCCTTGTCCTTCTTTATTTTTCTAATTATCTCTTGATCTGAGTGGTGACATGCAACTCTATATAAAAAAATAAAGGGGGTCAACATTGATGATTAGAAGTTATGGTTGGGAAACAGAGTGCCCTTTACCACTAAAATTTTGTGATATGATTTGAGTTATTTAAGGGTGTAACAATGTTAAAACAAAGTACACAAGGAATTAAAAAGAAAAAAAAAATATTAATCTATATAATATTAGATGTAAGGAACTATAAAAAAAAATCTACCTTTTTCTAGAATGGTAAAAAGAAAAAATATATATCATTTTAGTGTAGCAAATTCATAGTTCAACATTCAAATATAAATGTTTTGATAAAATATATATAAAAGGTCAAAATTGAATATCCAACTTTGAATACACTAGGATGGTAAAAGGACAAAATACATATCATTTTAGTGTAGCAAATTCATAGTTCAACATTCAAATATAAATGTTTTAATAAAATATATATGAAGTGTCAAAATTGAATATCCAACTTTGAATACTCTTGAGCAAATTCATAGTTCAACATTCAAATATAAATGTTTTAATAAAATATATATGAAGGGTCAAAGTTGAATATCCAACTTTGAATACTCTTGGATGGTAAAAAGACAAAATATATATCATTTTAGTGTAGCAAATTCATAGTTCAACATTTAAATATAAATGTTTTAATAAAATATATATGAAGGGTTAAAATTGAATATTCAATTTTGAATATAATATTTAGAAAAAAAAATATCAATCTTGGTAGAAAAAAGAACGATTTGAGTAACAACTACTAATATTACCAAGAATATTGGAAGGATCTTTTTACGAGAAGGTTTTATAGAAGATGTTAGGGAACATCACAAAGGCCATTTTTTTTGCAAATATGGTTTGAGAATTTATTCCAATTATTGAGAAATTCCAAAGGTTCTAGGTGGAATGGGGATCGTAATTCTTTCTACTTCTCAAGGGATTTTGACGGATCGAGAGGCTCGACAGAAATAAAATTGGAGGAGAAATATTATGTTATGTTCTGATATTTGCTCCATGGAGTCGACCTACTTATAGACTCCAATTAGATTAATTCGTTTTCGGTTTGATATCTATATAATACTTGATGTGGGAACTAAAAAAATCTAATATTTAAAAAAAAAATATCAATCTATATAATACTTGATATGGGAATTATAAAAAAAATCTACCTTTATATATATATATATATATATTATTTTTATGTAATAAATTTATTATATATATATATATGAAAGGTCAAAATTGAATATTCAATATAATTTAGAACATGATGAACAAATCAATGATAATATATGAGATCGATATAGACCCTCCTACCTTAATCAATTGGTGGCCTCTCTACACCTTAAACTCATAAGCTTGGACTAAAATTATGTTGAGTTTTCTAATATGCGCAATATTTTTTCAATTTCAACCCACCCTTATCC